>OZ007579.1:16672736-16766911 GCA_963931925.1 Onchidella celtica | reverse complement strand
AGGAGAGGTGAGGAGAGACTGGAGAAAGCATAAATTAGTAATGAGAGATGAGAGCTTGAAGGAGGGAAAAGAGAGGAGGTAGAAAGACTAAAGAAAGCAGAGAGTGGAGAGAGATGGAAAGATTAAACGAGGGAGAGGAGAAAGAGAGGAGAAGGAGAGAGGAAAGACTGGATAAAGCAAGAGAGAGACTGATGAAGAGAAGAAGAAAAGATTGAAAAAGGAGAGAGAGGCTTTGGATGGAGAAAGAGTACAACATAAGGACTCTTGTTGTCCACAGAAACTGAAAGATGTGATGACAACCAATCTGAACCACATATTCAGGCTTCCTTTTGCCGCAGGCCAGGTGTTTTCTGCTAGTATGTTGGATACATTGCTGTATCAGGTACATTCGTTATGGCATGTTTAAATTGTCACTTTTACATGTTCCACTTATGGCTTATCTCCCCTCCAAATGCTCATGTTGGATATCGTTGGCCGGCCCATCAAACCTCTGAAGTCCCGATTTACCTGTCTGGCTGATCATTCCTCCGTACTGGACTTCAGAGCTTTGCTCGCCTCTGATTCGCCCGTGATCTGGCGCATCAATCCTCTTACCTGAACAACAGAGGTTTGCGCTTCAATGATTTGCTCAGAATCTGGCCCATCAAACCTCTCGCACTAACCAGTTATATAGAGGGGTATATTGCCTTTCATCATCATCGGCCTGTTATATCATCATCACCTTGCAAAACTGCAGTTTTTCCTTTTTTTTTTCTTGTTGTTGTCAGGGATCGGTCCTTAAAAGAAATTGCAGAGCAAAAATTGGATAGTTTATCTCTACAATTTTAGGTAACAAGGTTTTATCCTCACAATCATAATGATGGATATAGAATGTTTCAGGTACCAAATGCAACGTCGAAATGTTATTTCAGTCTATGGAGTAACAAAAAAAAAAAAGAAAAATACTCTGCAACCTTATAACGACCGATTTTTTCCCCTGGAGAATGGTTTTTCATGTCTTTTTAATGTAAATTAGCCAGAGAAAGGAAATTAATGGAATAAAATAAAGCAAGGGATTATGGCTCTTTGTCTGTTTTCGTACAGTATTGCTGTTTTTAGTTAATTTGATCAGATCAGAGTCTGACTCGCATACCAAACAATTCACAACATAATTATTCAAGATAATGAAGTGTGGACTCAGTTACATAACACTACACAACCATCCATCCATAATAGAAATTATTTACGTCTTTTGGCAGAACAGGTTTCATTTCTTGAAGATGACGAAATTTGTCTGTGCTGATCTTTCTTTGGGCTTCATACAGTGGTTGTGGTGCTTCATTCACTGTGAGCTTCATGTCAGCTCGAGATCTAGGAAGTGCAGACCAGACATCTTGGTGATTTAATTTAAAGTTGATGCTCCCATCTGGTAGGTATTGTAAGGCCCTGATGTCCAATACCTGTGGGTCGCCAACCATTTTCCCTGGCCTTATTGAGGAAATTGTGACATTTTCAAAATTCTGGAAGAAGCCATATGACACATAGTGCACTTTGTACGGTCGTCCTGACTTTCTGGCATGTGCAATCAGTCGTGCATAATCAGCTGGAGAGTAAATGTCGCACTGTCTTCCATTCTTTTTCAGGGCTCGTTCAACAGTTGAGTGGACGGAATCGCATTCCATCTGAGTGTGGCCTTTTTCCAAAAATTTTTGAACAATTTCCTGTCCTGTCTTAGTTGCAATGTACGACCGTGCCTTTGCAAGAGTTTTATTTCGATTCTGATAATTGCAACCGTCGCTATAGAGAATGATCTGTTTAGATCTGGGGTGCGATGACAAATAGTTGGAGATATAGCTGGCAAATTCGTTAGCAGTAAGGCCTCCCTCAACCTCATGCCATACGTAACAGTCCACATCTGAGGTAGCTAGGTTGAAAATGGTGAAATTGTGAACAGTGAGCTTTGTCTTGAAATATAGCGACGAAGCTTGCAAGCTTGGAGCAAGCAGTACGGCTTGCAAATCCATGGTGATGGCGAATACATCAGAATTTTTCAATGCAATTTCCTTGTCTGCATTTTTGGCCGCCTGTGCAGCTTTGTACTTTTCTCTGTGTTGAGTAAACGTCTCTTCTTCCAGATTGCCTTGCTCATGTTGAACGCACACATCACATTGATCCTTGCGGGGCATAAATAAGGCAAGGTTCTTTTCGTAAAATAGGGATGTGAAAACTTTAATACTGGCGGGATTAATGTCATCCGTTTTGCAGAGCTCCTTGTATGCATCGGACAGGTCAGTCATGGACCGAAACTGTCTTTCCACGTACATCTTTTTTGTTGATTTCTGCAGTAGTGGGATGGCATGGTATTCCGTTTTCCCAAGAAGTCATCCACACAGTGATTCTTTCGCTCTGAGGCCCTATCATAATAAGAAGAACGTTTCTTCCCTTGGGTTGGTTCATTAAGGCACCAGTTTCTTACTGTCCAGTCCTTGAGATCAAAAATGCATAAAAACATTTTTTGACAAACTTGTACTCTCACTCCTTTTGATTTCAGGTAATATTTTATGACGTTTTGCTTTTCCGATCCATTTTTCACGGGTGTGACGATCAAAGTCTTCACATATACTCGCTTTTCATCCCATGATTTCAAGTTTTCCCAAAATTCTTTAAAGAGAGTCTCCCGCTCAGAGTCAGGTATTCGGAACATTGGGTCACCTTCGATTTGCAGAAACATCTTTCTTTCATTTGTTTTGCTGCTCTGTCAGCTGAAAGATAGGCCTTGGAGGTCTTGTCGTAGTTTCTTCCAACATAGGCCTCTCCCTTGACACGCTTTGCTTTGCATAGTTTCTGGTTATACACCTGGGCCGTGTTATCGGTTGTGTGATCTGACGCTGGTGGCATGTCCACAAGAGTATTAGTTTCTGTGACAAGGGGCAGTTGATCCACAATAGGAGTTTCTATATGTAGTTCCAGTTGCGAAGACTCCTGAACAGCAGGGGGTTTGCTTCCTTGCTGTGATGAGCCCCGGAGGCTGGGGGGATCTGTTGTAGGTTCTAATGACCCCAGATGGTCAAGGAGTTCCGAAGTGTGATCTGAAGTCTCCAGAAGGACGGGGGATTCCACCGGTCGGTTTGAAGAATCTGGGAGGTCAAGGCTATCTGTTGTAAATTCTGATGACACCACAGGAATGGGGAGTTCAGTCGTTTCTGATGACCTCAAAAGGGTAGGAACTTCTGTTGTGAGTTTCGAGGACCCCTGAGAGGTGGGAGGTTTGGGTGGCTGTTGCGGTGACTCCACAACAGATGCTTCTGTCAATTGCAATGAGGAATCCAACAGTTACTGAATGGCCCCAAATGACGGAGTTTCTGAATGTAGGCTGAAAGAGTCCAACGAGTGCTGAGTTTCGTCAAATACTGAACTGCCTGTCTGTGTATGGACTGTATCATGGCCAGCTCTAGATGTGCTGTCCCCAGTGGCTGTAGCTTGTTGGTCATGGGAATTCTGGCCTTCTGCTGATGAGTTTAACAAAGATTTCTCAAGGATAGCAGAGACATTTATTTTTGTCCCACTGAAGCTTAGGTGAGCATCCGGAACTTCTGAATCTAATATTTCATGCAAATCCCCAGCTTCACCGAGAACGTTAGGAACTTCAATTGTCGATGTCTGTTCGAAAAGATCCTCCCGTCGTGTCCTCTTGCTCTTTGGAGTTGACATTAGCTGCGATGTAGGTTTTCCTTTGCTTAATTCCACTAGCAATCGGCCTCTCTGGAGAGGAAACATGTTGTGGTTGTACTTTAAATGTTCACATGCATACTCAGAGTTCTTCATGCATCAGAACTTTGAGGTAGAATAACTTGATTTTAAGTTCCACGGATCTTTATACGGACTTCTGCACTCTTGTGCAATGCCCACCCGATCCATAGGCACATTATTACCGTGTATGACACCAAACGGCTGGCTCTGGAGGTGACAATATGACAGGAAAGCTGCCATGCTGACCCGCAACTTTCACCATTATCATAAAGTTATGAATACATTTTAATGAATTTAAACGATCGTGGAGAAATGAAGCGAAAGCAAATGGGATTTATCTATACTAGGACTGAGCTGACACTTTTATTGTCTAACAGAAATTCACGAACAAGAGTTATATTATGTAACTCTTCACACAAAATTCCGTTTTTGTTGGCTTTTTTCCTCCCAAAGATGCTCACCCATTCGATGAAGGTATGCGGCATCAAAGTGCTTTAAGTGTTTGCATATGTAAATTAGCCAGAGAAAGGAAATTAATGGAATAAAATAAAGCAAGGGATTATGGCTCTTTGTCTGTTTTCGTACAGTATTGCTGTTTTTAGTTAATTTGATCAGATCAGAGTCTGACTCGCATACCAAACAATTCACAACATAATTATTCAAGATAATGAAGTGTGGACTCAGTTACATAACACTACACAACCATCCATCCATAATTAATGTCACTAGTTGTAAAGAGCCATGTCATGAGCAATTAGGCGCCTTCTCGTCGCCTAGCTTACGAGCTTTGATGGGCCAGATTCAGGGCAAATCAGTGAAGCGCAAACCTCTGTTGTTCAGGTAAGAGGATTGATGCGCCAGATCACGGGCGAATCAGAGGCGAGCAAAGCTCTGAAGTCCAGTACGGAGGAATGATCAGCCAGACAGGTAAATCGGGACTTCAGAGGTTTGATGGGCCGGCCAACGATATCCTGCTTGGATGTTATTAAGTTGTTTTTTAAAAGTATTTTTAAATGTTCTCTTAAAAGTGACATTTTTAGTATTATTGGTTCACCTGGAATCTGCATACCCACCCTCAGATAAACCCAAACAACTCCTGGAGGACTAGTGTCCTGGTTGACTCAACTGACCAATGAATGCCTAATCTGTTATCATGTCCACCTTCTTGTTGAAACCATGTTGCATCCAGCATAATAAAGCATTCAGATAAAACTTTAAAAAAATCTTTAGCTTCTGGCTATTTGATTCATGTAGCCAATAAAATACTCACAATATAATGATTTTTTGTTACAAATTAGTGGCCATTTTCTGAAAAAAAAGTTAATGTGGCCAGGGTGATCAAGGGAAAAGTTACTGCAGTCAATTGGCCAATCATAACCATAATGCAAGCACATCTGTCTGACCTTTATCACATGTTTTGGTATGTTATTGCATTTTGAATTGATTGTGAGTGGTAGAATGACTGTGAAGTGCTTAGAGCTTGTATTACGGGATGAAGCGCTTTATAAATATTATTTATCATTATGATCCTAACATTTCTCTGTCTCTAACACAAAAACTTTCTGAAAAATTTACTGAGAAAACACACTGCAATTTGGCCTCATGGTGCAAGCAGTCACTCTGAAATCGTGAATGAACCCCAGCATCCTTGTGTCAATCTTACTTAGATTTGAATAGGATTTGCACAGAGTGGATAGGATTACTGTAGGGGTGGATTTCCTACATCAGACCAACAGCAGCATGATGTTGTAACTAGTGGATCTGAGTAGGAATGATGTTACTAGTATGAGCAAACTTGCCGTTGACACAGGGTTGCTGGTGTAGGAGGTGATTTATGCCAAGAATCTGAAATTCTGCTATCTCCCCAGACATTTGTGAAAGGTTACTTAATCAGCTTTGTGCGTTTATTGCTGGGAATTGATGCAGAGGAAGGATCTGGTCATTTGTCTAGTGT
This sequence comes from Onchidella celtica, assembly GCA_963931925.1. NCBI lineage: Eukaryota > Metazoa > Mollusca > Gastropoda > Systellommatophora > Onchidiidae > Onchidella > Onchidella celtica. Next base: position 16,761,228 of record OZ007579.1, on the reverse strand, counting down.
GAGTATTGTTTCTGTATCTGTTTTCATTTTGTCACTGCTCTACAATAATGGTATGTATGTCCGATTTATGCCAAATGGCAACTGATGGTTCATTGTATTGCTGAGCATGAGGGCTATCAGATAATGTTATAGGAAAAGAAATGCGCCAATCGGAAAATGTAATAATCAAACTGACTCATAATGCCATAAGTCATCAAACGACAGGAGAAGAAGCACTTTTTCTTAAAATCACAAAAGTGTCAAAAGAGGCTCATATCTTATGCCTTGAGTGTAGAGCAGTGACAATTTAAAGAAATCTGTATGTACAAGCAGTTATTGATCAAGAAGCCTGTACGCATTTGGTAGAAGTAGCAGCTAGTGCCCATGGGACAAGCTCTTTTAACAATGCTGGACATAACTTCCTTTAAAAGCGTGTTTTAAAAAAATTGAACATTACATTTTTCAAGTGAAACAAAGATGCATGTATGTTGTAATTTTATAGGCTTGACACTTATTTTGAGTAGTTCAGAAGGCTCCATGCTAAATGTGAAGGTGGTGTAAATGGTACTAATGGAGGACTTTGCATGTAAGCATAAGTAATATTGGATTGTCCACCTTAGTCTTACCATGACCATTTAAACCCTTTGCTGTCATTTTTATTCCATTTTTTTATATGTATGTAAAGGGTTCGCAACCAGAAATTGTCAAATTGAGATTAAGTTTGAAATTTGTAACCATAATGAAAAGTCAAATAATTGAAATAACTTCAACATGCTCACATGAATAGTTATACTGGAATATGAAACAAATTCACTCAACTTGTGTCTTTGTCACAAATCCCAGACTGGGAGATGTAATAGTTTATGACAGGACGACAATCACGAACAAGCAAGTTTAACACTTAACAAAACAACCCATCAGACTCACACATTTATTAAACATAATTATACATATAATAGCGCAATTACATACATTATATTATTGAACTGAACTGCCGTACAACGGCCTTATTCTCACACACCCTCTCCCTCGGATCCACAATCCGGTAGTTACTCCTAAAGGCACTTCGGCCTCAGCCTCTCCCCTCAGGGTCTTAATAGTACATTAATGGTTCACTGGCACCGCAGTCTCTCAACATCACCTTCCTATTGCCATACAACTTATCAGTTCACTTGCCCATCATCATGGCAATAATATAGTATCTCATTCACTCTCATATCTACGTCCCTGTCCGTGGCCTGACTGCCACGACTTTATGTGCTTCTACTGTCCTGCACTGACAGCCTCACTTCTGGCCTATGTGCGGCCTCCGGCCCTATGCTGGCCTATCACTTGTGCTCATCGAGGTGGCTCTTCGGCCCGTCCCCGACACCTACAAGAATAACATTACATTGGTATAATACCCTACCACTTCTATTCGCTCCACCTCTCCTTACAATCCATGAAGCGTACACACCCTAGTTCACCTTTCACTCACCACACATCTTATGGTAACACACCTCCATCGGAGTACACACTACTCACTCGCGCTACAAATCCATGAACTCACTTTCATCTATCGCTCATGGCGCACATTGCTATATCCAATATCAAGGACTTCCACATTCCTCACATATACTTATTCACATCATGGTAATAGACGAATATAATATAATACATCAATCATAATAATCAATCAACGTTCTACATACCAGTCATTACTGGAAAGACTCTTCCACTAGTCTTCTCGACTGCTTCCTTTATGTCCGCCCGATGGGCTCTTATTCACAGGTCCGCTCCGTAGGACTTCTAACTTGCAGTGATAGTAATACCGCGCTTTCGCCTCATTCAGACCCTCCCACTACTCACAACAGCACGCTTAACTTGCTGTCTACTGTGAGCCCTTCTTACTCTACCCCCGCTCTGTAGCAATCCCCTTAATTGCACTCACTCCACTCGTGACATCATCCCCCACCCCAAAAAAATTAATGCAATTAATTTCAAATCGCATCAAGATGACTGTCAACGAGTGAGCGTGAGCAATACCTACACTAAAAAAAAATGACCTAGCATTTCCCCTAGTATATAAAATACCGAAATCAGGGGAAAATATGGGGATCAATATGGCCTGCAATATGCATATATGTGTCACATCATGAATAGCTAACTAATCACAATACTTAATACAGAATCAAAAACCACTCAACCTATCAACCATTCTTCATATCATATTTATAATGTCAATATTTTAAAGTCGACTCATTCACACAGATCCTGTCAATGTTCCTGTCCTCCGATGTATAAGCTCCTGAAATCTTCCCCTAGGCTCGACTAAGGTAGTCGGCGATATGATTGCTGGTTCCTGGAATTGGTTGAATAACGAAGGTATACGGCTGCAAAGCCAATGCCCATCTAGACAAGCGTGGGCTGGACGAACGATTCTTCGACAAAAATGTCAGTGGCTTGTGGTCTGTCTGGATACAAAATTCTCGTCCCATGAGATAACGTCCTAGTTTCTGGACGGACCAGACAATGGCAAGACACTCACGCTCTATCACAGAATACTTTCTTTCTCTCTGCAATAACTTCCTACTGACATAACATACAGGGTGGAGACATTCGTTCTTCTCCTGTAGAAGACAAGCGCCGACACCAGAGTCCGACGCATCCGTTCTGAGGATAAAATTAGATCGAAAATCGGGTAATATCAGAATGGGTGACGATGATAATGCTGTCACCAAATTATCAAATGCTGTCTGACATTCAGACGTCCACTGGACCTTATCGGGTTGTCCCTTCTTAGTAAGGTCAGTAAGAGAAGATGACAAGGAGGAAAAATTTGGAATGAACTTTCTGTAATAATTTAAAATTCCCACTAAGCTTCTGACTTGTTTCTTTGTTTTAGGGATTTGCAACCCTACTAACTTGTCAATTTTTGTTACTTCAGGTCTCTGAACACCTCTACCCACGATATGTCCTAAGAATATTATCTCTGGACATGCCAAATCCATCTTTGCGGGTTTAGCAGTTAGCCCAAACTGGCGTAATCGTTGAAAAATTACTGTTAGTGTCTGAATATGATCAGACCATGTCGACGTATGACATGCTATATCGTCAAAGAATGACACGACATTAGGTATGTCCTTCAACACTAGTCTCATTAATCGTGCAAACGTCGCTGGCGCGTTTACCAACCCAAATGGCATGACCTTAAATTGGAATAATCCCATGGGCGTTTGGAACGCCGTGTATTGTTTCGACTCCTCAGTAAGCGGGATTTCCCAATACCCTTTCGTCAAATCTATCTTGGAAAACCACGTGGACCCGGCCAATGAAGCTATTAATTCCTCCTGAAACGGGATAGGCTCCCTATCGCCTACCGTAATAGTGTTCAATCTTCGAAAATCAATACAGAACCGCACCGATCCATCAAGTTTTTTCATGAGGACGATGGGTGATGAATACGGCGATGTTGATGGTTCTATCACATCTAACTTCAACATTGACTCAACTTCCTTTATGACTCTATCTCTCGAAGAAAAAGGCAACGGATACGGTTTAAGAAATACTGGCTTATCCGAAGTCAACTTTATTTGGTGCTGGATCACCGTAGTGCGACCCGGCAAATCCGTAACAACGTCCGGGAATGACGCTAACAGGGTCTCAAGTTCCCTACTCCTTGAACTCGTAAGGTCAGGGTTAATTTTTACGTCCCTGTAACCTTGTGTCGCAGTTAACTCCGGCAATTGAATTTGTAACTCTTCCTGCGCCTCGGTGTCGCTTACGTCACAGTCCAACTGGTCTACGACCCCCGTACAAGCAGTAGAGAAGACAGTCTCCTCTGGTCTTGTCTGTGCACACAGATACTGTGGTCTCTCATAAAATCTCTGTAGCATATTAACATGGAAAACCTTACTCGTTCCATCAATGTGGATAGCGTAATCTACCTTTGAAACAACTCGCTCAATAACATAAGGGCCTTTCCATGTCATCAATAACTTATTATGGTCCGTAGGTAACAACAACAGAACCTTGTCTCCTGGCTTAAAAATTCTCAGTTTGGAACCTCTATCTTTATAGTCTTTTGCTCTTTTCGAAGCGATACCAGAAGCTTCTTCTGCTATAGTGCGCGCTGAAGATAGTCTTTCTCTTAAATCAACAAGGTACTGAAACACCGAAATCTGCTCCTCGTCTCCCGATGATGGCGACGTCATCATGTCCCGAAGAACATCAGTTGGGCCCCTAGGACTACGACCGTACATCATTTCGAACGGCGAGAATCCCGTTGACTCCTGCCGTACCTCTCTGTACGCGAATAACACTGCAGGGATATATCTATCCCAATCTTTAGGGCGATCAGCAGCTACCTTACGCAGCATCGACTTTAACGTCGAGTTCAATCTCTCGCACATGCCATTAGCCTGCGGATGATAAGGGGTGGTAGTGATGGGTTGTATACTGAATAAGCGAAACAATTCCTTCATCATCTCCGACGTAAATTGCGCGCCCCTATCAGACAGAATTTGCTCTGGTATTCCTACCCTAGCGAAAATTGCAAACAACGCTTCCGCGACTGCCTCAGACGTTATGGTCCGCAGAGGAACCGCCTCTGGCCATCTCGTAGCATTACATATGACCGTTAAGAAAAATCGATTCCCCCTATCGGTCGCTGGGTGAATGGGGCCAACAAGGTCTATCGAGACCTTTTTAAACGGTTCCGAGACCGTGGGGATCTTCTGAAGAGGAGCCTGGGGTGTACGACCCTTATGCGTCGTCTTTTGGCACGCACTGCACGTCTTACAATAGACCTGCACATCTCTGTGGATCGATGGCCAGTAAAAATTTTTAAGAACCCTTTCTTTGGTTCTAGCTATCCCCATATGACCCGCTAATGGGACATCATGTGCCAAATGCAATACTGTTGCGATCAGCAACGCTGGCACAACGACCTGCTTTAAAATGGAGGACACCGTTACATACTTACGGAACAGAATGCCCGCCTGAACAACAAAGGAGGATGACCCGTTCTTATATCTCCTCGTTTTCTCGGATCGCGCCTCCCCAAAACATGGGTTTAATGATGGGTCCTCCCTTTGTAATCTCGCCAAGCGCTCTGGCGTGATATCTAGGTTGACCGCTGGCGTCGCCAAAGGTCTAATCTTATCTTTATCCGCTACCCGTCGACGTGTTTCGACCGCGGCGCAAAAGTCAATACCTTTTGATTGCGACCATGCTTGCACGTTCTCATCGGAAGGGGAAACCACCCGTGATACATTCCCAATGATGAGCTGGGCGCCTGGAAAACAACCAACGACTGCTTCGACTTCCCCGCTAAGGAAAGGTGTATCTATCATTATTCTTGCCATGGGTAATTTCTCAATGGCCCCCGAAAATTGGATGCACGGGACAGTCTCACCTGTAAGCTGTGAATCCCGAATGCAATCCCTATGCACTCCCACAACGGTAGATCCTGTATCTCGTAAAACCGAGACCGGTTCGTCCCCAACAAACCCCGGATAAACCCTAAGACCACCTCCTGTATGACATGAATTTATAACGGGGATCTTTCTCCCACAAGGTAAAACACCGGAAGATAATAACTTCTCACAACTGGGACACTTAGAATACTGTCCGCCTCCGTTGTCCGATGTAACACACGCAGCCGCATGATGAAATTTATTTGGGGAACATGGACTGGAGCTACTGTCCACGTTCGCCGCTATCCTACCTGCAGGGCAGTTCACGCTGATGTGATCTGCTCTTCCGCAGTTCCAACACTTCGCGGCCCTACACTCGCGCGAAAAGTGACCCACGCGTCCGCAAGTCCAACACTCCGCTCCCTGTGCTGCCCTAGGCCTGGGTCCCCGTGACCCCTCGCGACCGGAACTAGAGTCCCTATGCCGTCGGTCATCGGCAAAGGTCACAACTCGCCCCCGGCCATTACCGCGACCTAGCCCTCCTGCTCGGTCAAACTTACCGGATCCATATGCCGGTGATTGGTGATAGCCCCTATGCTGCCCCTGGGCTTGCCCACTATAGGCACCACGCTGACGCGACCTGTCCCCAAGTACTGCCGGCGACCCCTCGACAACGGCGACGTACCCAGCATCTTGGACGTACGCCCTGGCGACTGGTTTGGACGGATGTGCCGTACGGTATGCCTCCGCCAACTTAGACGCCTCCTGCACCGTCGCGGGTTCGTTCTCTTTCAGGAAAGCCACCAGATCTTTGTGGCACGACGCGTACAGCTGGTCACGGATCATTAGGTCTTTCAGTTTAGCAAAATCCGCGCCCACATGCGCCAAGTCTACCCAGTTTGCGAAATACTCCGTTAGTCTCGCGACGAAGGCAGCAAAGTCCTCCCTGGTATCTGCACGTGCCCGCCTAAACTGCTCCCGGAAATATTCCTCGGTACGCGCAAATCGGCGAAGCAGCAAAGCCTTCAGCTTATCGTAATCTTGCACGTCTTCGCGCTGTAGCTCTTTAAAGTAGGTTAACGCTCGCCCCTGCAATAGCGACGCCAGGTACGTGGCCCATAATTCCTTATTTTCCCCCCATTGCAATTGTGCGTTCAGTTCGAACCTGTAAAGGAAGGCGTCTATGTCGTCCTTCCGGTCGACGAACGTAGGGAGCTTAATCCTAACGCCACCCTTATTGTGTACCTGCCGCTCAGCCGTTTCCGCTGGCGTATTCTTCTTGAGTTCTAACTCCGCAATCTTTACTTGCGCCTCTATCTCCTTTAACCTTATCTCTTGCTGCTTAAACTCCCTTTCCTGTTGCTGAGCCTCTAACTCCTTTAACTTAAACTCTCTTTCCTGTTGCTTATCCTCCCTTTCCTGTTCCTTATCCTTAGCCTCTCTTTCTTGTTGCTGAGCCTTAGCCTCTCTTTCCTCTTCTCTCTGTCGCTCTTGAGCCTCTTTTTCTCGCTCTCTATCCTTAGCACGCTCATCGCGCAGATCCGCCTGCTGTTCTTTAATCCAGCCGCGTAACTCCTCTCCCTCAAGGCCAAGTTCCTTACCCAACTTCATTAGTTGTTGGAGTTCCGCCATTTCACAGATTTATGGTTATGGTATGTATACTATGAAAACGGCTACCCTGTCGGTATGATCACTAGCAACACGAGCAGAGACCTGAGATCACACCAGATATAACAATACCCAATTCAGAATACAATTCAGAAATTTACCTTTACAGCAAAACTAATTCTATATCTATAAAATGTATGCACTATTAATTATAAAAGAAAATAGAAACGACAAGAATGAAGAAATACAGTAGAAGGACCACAAGTACGTCAAGGACAACGAACCAGACTAGGACAAGGACCTAAAAAAGAAAATATAATGGAAAAAAGAATGCAACCTAACTACGCCGATTACACTACACGGTACAACAAGAACAGAGTCTGAAAAAAAAGAACGTATCTATAGATAGGTAGAAAGAGGGACAAGAGACTACGTCTTCCTGCGGAACAGAGAAGGTATCGACGCTACAACTAAACACTAACAAAGCCCTACAGAATGTTCACCGTGATGAACGAAGTTCCAAGTTTATCACACCTTTTTTTTTTTAAAGGATAAACTAGGTTCAACACAGCAAACGAAAACAGCAAAAACAGAGAAAAAGACAGATTAAAGGAACAGCCCCCGATCCAGGGCACAAAATTTCAGTTTCACTTAACTTCGAATTTTGAGTTTAACTCCTCCCCTTAATCGGAGCTCTGGCCGCTTGACTCCTCTACAGGCTGGCACACACACTCTGCAGAAATTTAAGTACACATTAATACATATTCATCAAAATACATGCATCAATACATATTATTATTCATAACCATACATAAATCATACCATCATGACATTTCCATTCACCCCACGAACAAGGACAACAGCACAAATTCCTAGCACAACAGAAAAACAACTAGATATAACGAATACACAATGTCAAAATGACCACAGGTAAACAGGACGAGCCCCCAGTGTCACAAATCCCAGACTGGGAGATGTAATAGTTTATGACAGGACGACAATCACGAACAAGCAAGTTTAACACTTAACAAAACAACCCATCAGACTCACACATTTATTAAACATAATTATACATATAATAGCGCAATTACATACATTATATTATTGAACTGAACTGCCGTACAACGGCCTTATTCTCACACACCCTCTCCCTCGGATCCACAATCCGGTAGTTACTCCTAAAGGCACTTCGGCCTCAGCCTCTCCCCTCAGGGTCTTAATAGTACATTAATGGTTCACTGGCACCGCAGTCTCTCAACATCACCTTCCTATTGCCATACAACTTATCAGTTCACTTGCCCATCATCATGGCAATAATATAGTATCTCATTCACTCTCATATCTACGTCCCTGTCCGTGGCCTGACTGCCACGACTTTATGTGCTTCTACTGTCCTGCACTGACAGCCTCACTTCTGGCCTATGTGCGGCCTCCGGCCCTATGCTGGCCTATCACTTGTGCTCATCGAGGTGGCTCTTCGGCCCGTCCCCGACACCTACAAGAATAACATTACATTGGTATAATACCCTACCACTTCTATTCGCTCCACCTCTCCTTACAATCCATGAAGCGTACACACCCTAGTTCACCTTTCACTCACCACACATCTTACGGTAACACACCTCCATCGGAGTACACACTACTCACTCGCGCTACAAATCCATGAACTCACTTTCATCTATCGCTCATGGCGCACATTGCTATATCCAATATCAAGGACTTCCACATTCCTCACATATACTTATTCACATCATGGTAATAGACGAATATAATATAATACATCAATCATAATAATCAATCAACGTTCTACATACCAGTCATTACTGGAAAGACTCTTCCACTAGTCTTCTCGACTGCTTCCTTTATGTCCGCCCGATGGGCTCTTATTCACAGGTCCGCTCCGTAGGACTTCTAACTTGCAGTGATAGTAATACCGCGCTTTCGCCTCATTCAGACCCTCCCACTACTCACAACAGCACGCTTAACTTGCTGTCTACTGTGAGCCCTTCTTACTCTACCCCCGCTCTGTAGCAATCCCCTTAATTGCACTCACTCCACTCGTGACAGTCTTGGATTTAAAAACAATGAATAAAATTGGACACAACATTCTGGTTGATAATCCTCGAAATACATTATATATACATATATTTTTTTTATAATAGTCTTTTTCTTATGCTCCGATGTGAATCATAAAAATACTGGAATTTGATTCATGCTATAGTTCTCTCATGGTCTATAGATCAGGGTAAAGAGAGCTACAGTTCAAAAGTTCCCAGAGTATGGTGAATTGTACGAGGGGCTGTGCTCTGCCACAGGGGAAATCCCTTTTGCCATATACAGGACAGAGCGGTTAGCCAACTTTTCTAATGAGGGGAGAATAGAGACTTTTTTTGGAGAGAAACTCTCTGAGGTCTTAACGGATTCTGATAGTCTTAAGGTGAGTTGGGGAAGAGATGCTTGTGGAGGTGGTTGTCTTTCATTCAGCAGTTTGGTATTATCCATGATAAAAGTGTTTCTTCCTTTGGCAAAGGGAGGGTTATGAACTGAACAAGCGCCAAAATAATAATGAAACCATTTTAGGCAGATTGTGTTTCAAATATTGACACAGACTCAGTCAATATTCCAAATATTCCACAGTAACTAGTTGTGTGTATGTTTGCATGTGTGTTGTCCCTGTGTGTGTGTGTGTGATGGGGGGGGGGATGTTGTTTATTGAATATTTTTGGGTGGGGAAGGGGTGGGGTTAGGCCATTTTGTTAGAAAAGTGGCGGTAAAATAATATTTGTGCACTATAGGAGATTTGCATGCACTCTAGTAAGAAGTTGGTGTGCATCCACAGTAAGTTTCAAGACTTTATCTCTATTCATTCATATTCAGGTGGAAAACTTTTAGTTTGCCCCTCATAAATAAGTAATATAAACTGGACCAGACCATGGCCTATTCGAGGAGAGCGCCATGAGCTCAGTTTAAATGTTTAATTTGTTGTTTTTTTTGGCCACAAGTTTAGAACATATTTTCATCTTCCAGCACAAATCAAAGCAACAGAAGCCGAGGCGAACTCCCCACCCTTTGAGCAAATCCCACTCCACAGTGAGCCGTCACCGGTTTTCTATGATCTGCAAACCTGACCAAGGAGATCTCGGAGGCCTGATACGTAATCGTCTTCAGTCTCTGGACCTGACTCTGAGCGACTACAGTAAGTTGATGTAGAAACTAAGACAAGCAGCTTTGCATGCCTACGTGCTTGTAATATTTATGTGTTAACTAAGCAGTGGTGAACAAAAATTTTGGTTAAAAAATGAGTCTGGATTGCTCAGCCAATACCAGTGGCCTTACATGAACCTATTGTCAGTGGCATTTAGTGAGTTTTACACGTTACACTAGCAATTTTAATTTTTATTTTTTAGTCTGTGTACAAAATATTTATAATTCTGTAGTGTTTTTTAAAGGACATAAATAAAGACTGGTTTTTCTTTCATACCAGTCAAAAATGAATGTCTGCAAAATGTGTAAAAACATGTGGGCCTTAAAGAATTAATTTACAGGTTTACAGAAAATGGTTAAATGGCCTTCTGCTTTTCTTTCAGGTGATGTACGAAGGCGACCCAACACCCTGAGCTATGTCATCACCAATCCATCCCCAAAGCGTAAACTGAGGATTGGAGACATTATGTAAGTTTGAATCTCACAAAATTGTTTTTGTAGCTTTCTCATTTTAAACTAAGAGAATTGGAGACCTGATATGGAGGGGTATTGGCCAAATTGGTGCATGTGACATTTTTGTAGATTTTGATGTTTTTGTCACGAAAGTGGCTCTCTCATTCTTAATTTCCTTGTGTATAAGTGTCATTTCAATCAGTTAAAAACTTTCCGAGACATGTGTTTGTGACATAATGTTGTATGCTCTTTAGCCCCTTGGCTGACCAAACTTCTACCCTCAGTTTCTCCTGAGGGCAAAAATGCACCTACAACAATATGGCAAATACCTGATGATAATATAAATTGTCAGTGGCCTAACCTGATGGCTGAAGTCAGGCTGCAGTGAAACGTGCACTGATCTTTCATGTTCATCTTGAGATGAAGCCCAACCCTGTTATGCAAACAAAAACAGATGTCTCAATCAATATCCTCTGTAACATAACCTAAACAGCTGACACCATAAGATATATTTCATTTTCATAAGCAGTTATGGTAGTGTTTTTTTCTCAAGATTGTGAGAAACAAATAAGCTGATAGATTGATATGAAGGTAATTCACTGTAAACAACAATAGACTCGAGCTGGCACTAAATTTTTATTTTAAGATCAAGGGATATTACTCAAATATACATGTATTTACTATGTGATCCACCTTCTATTAGTCACAAATTAGCACAAATCATAAGCCTGTTGATTCCATGGGTACATGGTACATTAGGTGCCGATCATGGCCCATAGAATCCGCAGGCCGGGGTTGTGAATGGTTTAAGACATTGATAGGATGTGTCTGTGACTTTCTGTTTTATATGGCTCAAAACCTCCTAAAATTTGTTCAGAACTCCTTCTTGACTACTCTTGCACTTGACTGATTCTGCTGTGATGGTCTTTTCCCCAGCTATGTAATTCAACCATCGTCTATGTATGCCAAGCCCAGCAAGCAGAGATTTTTCCTGCATCGATCACACAGTTACAGTGGAGAAGCCACCAAGAACAATAACACCATGTCACCACCATCGGTGAAAGTTGAGATGCCCAACAAGGAAGTAAAAGTAGGACGTTTTCAGTTGAGACGTTTTGCCTCGGATAAAGCAGCTCGGACAAAAGCAGATGGAACAGAAATTGACAGTGAAATCTAACTAGTCCCATAAATATGTGAGTGAATCTGGCAAAATCGGGCTTAAGGTGAAAGGCCAAATTCCTGAGAAAACCCTGTGGTGACCAAATTCCTGAGAAAACCCTGTGGCGAAAATGTTCTGTGGAAATTGAGATTTGCTGATGACAGGAAAGATTAGTCCTTGTTTTACTTTCAATGAAAATAGCTCACCCGAAACCATTAATTTTTTGAAGTACAATAAACAACGGTTAAACTGAAATTGCCAGGGGATTGTTTTCGGTTTAGACAGAGTTTCGGTTTAGTGATAGGAGGCTTGAAAAACGTCAGTTTCAAGAGAGGCAGCCCAAATCACTATCATAGAAGACAAATAATGTAAGTGCATAGGCTAAACAGACTCAACACGTCCTCGCTTGCTCTGTGTTTTGACTGAGAATGAGGATGGGCCATTGCTCAGGCCTAGGCACACTCGAAGCATGGATATGCGTGCGAATGTGGACTTACTCTCAGAACAGGGAGACATGCGTGTGGACAGACAGTACAGAACTGCCGTCCCACCGATCTCGTTACCATTACCGTACATGATGCTATGAAATGCGCTGTCCGTGATAACTAGTGTTGTCTCTCTGGTGTCATACATTTTACATGAAAGGTTACTGGCATTGCGCCAAACGTAACGTCTGCTGCCATCTGATTTCGGATTCGTGAGGTTATAGGCCTCCCTCCCTCTCCCCTTATCCCAGTAGTGCTGCCGCTCCCATGTAGGCCTATACTACTGGGCAGAACAAAGCATGTTCTGCTTTCACTGTTTAGGTAGGGGGGTGGGGTGTAGTGGGGTGATATAGTGACTTGACTCGATCAATGGCAAATCACAGTGGACTGGCCACTGAATCCAGCAATTTTCTTTTCGGTTCAACCATAGGGTTATTTCGGTTTAGCACTAGTTTGTTAACAAAGATAAAGAGGAAAAAAATCGGAGATTCTTATTTTCCTTCGGTTTAGCCATTTTTCAGTTTAACCGTCCTCCACTGTATTTTACTTTGATTTTTTAAAGAGGAATAAAAGTTTCACCATGAGTCGGATTTCACCAGAACCACTCGCAATGTACAAATGATCTGTCATCCCATTCATTGTGATGATCATCTTCACAGTAACATTTCTACCATGAAAGTAAGGGGACTTTTGGTCTACATCTTGCTGGTTTTTTTTTTTTTCAACCCTTCAAATTTTTACCTGAACTTCTACTTCAGCTTTTAAATTTATAATTGTTATAGGTGTGAATTTTTTTACAGAACTAAGATTTTGATGTGATATATATTTATCACTAAAATGGTTGTGTCAGGTTTGTTGTCATTCATCTTGTAACTTCTCTCCACACAATATTTAAATTTTCATTGCTACTAAGTCATAGGGCACCGAACAAAATGTGGTAGATATTGACAGCTCTCAGTGTGTAACCTCCAAATGATCAAAATATAAATAAGTTTGTTATTAACTTGGCCTACTGACGAAAATTTGTATGTTTATTCCCTGTTTACAATAATGATATAGTTGTAAGTTTTGGATTATCATGTAAAGGAGATATAATCTCTAGCGTTGTTAATTCGACCATCACCTCTAGCTGTGGTTATTGCTGCAATGTTATTATTTTACTCTGAACTCCATCATCATCATAATTATCCCTCCCCCCTTCTTGTATCCCCGCCAAAAGATATTACTGCCACAAGTCCAAATTTTAGGGTATTTGTTTTAAGGTCTTTTGATCAGGCATTAAGCAAGTAAATGTGGCTTGCATGGTGTGATATAGGGCTTATGGCAATGCTAGAATACCCCTTGTTGAGGAAAAATCCATTATGTTGTTTCAGTTCAAAATCAAACAACAAAATAGTAGGACTACGTTTTTATGTTGGTTTTTTTTTTTTTTTTTGAATTGCTGATAAAGTTTACATTTTGGCCATATGACAGTAGTATTTATGGGCGACAAGATGATTATGTATTTCTTTTTCTGACCATTAGATCTTCATTACAAACTACACCCTTTCATATGTTAGCAACAGAACTCTCAATGTTGCGGAAAAAAAAGGTGACTTTCTCATGACAGATCATTCAATTACAAAAACTGGTTAGGCGTACAAATCACAGATTGTAAAGTTACTGTTTTAGAATGGCTAGGTGTTTACGCCATGGACTATACAGTTGTCAGTTTCAGCTCTGACCTCGGGGTAGTGACTTGGGAATCTCAGCGCTAACCACACATAAAATAACAAAACTTTGCAGTTCTGGTATGGTGCCAATATTTGCTTTTGGCATTTTCAAATGTTATTTTGGGAAAGGAATGGTAAATGCAGATTGCAGTGCAGGAGAACATAATAAGAAGAAATAGTTTATACCATAAACACGTGAAAGAGCTTTCACTTTGGTATGATACAGTAATGATATTAAATATTGTGATTGGGTCTGACAAACCAGGCTAAAAGTGAAATTTGTATATTTTCATTCTTGTGTGCGCTGTGAAAGAGTAGTATTTATTGAGCATTTCTGTTTTTATAAGAGCTTAATATCTCAATTATAAGCAATATTATGAATTTTTTGAAGTGAAAGAAAAATGACTTTTTGCCCCTTTGGAGGGGTTTTTCTCAGGAATTTGGTCTTTCACTTTAAGTCTGATTTTGTCAGGTGCACTCATATTTTTTAAACCCTCATTAATTGGATGAAACCATTGCGCTAAGTATAGTATAGGTCACAGGATAGATAAACATTAAAACAAGCACAATGAGCATCGGAAAACAATCAGTAGGGGTACTCAGGTGAGCAAACACTGCATTGCTATGCATAAAAGTGGTCCACCAGAGGATAAGGATTGGGAAATGTGGAGCTCTTTTGGGGCCCGTGTGCCTCCTGGGTTTCCTGGATGTGCCACAAAAATTACATTGTGTGGGACTAGTTAATTGTTTGTATTTTTAACGTGTCAAAGCAGCTGACTCCCGAACTACTAATAAACATAATTATGGCTTTGAAGAATAGTGCATGTTCGTTCATACTGTCACAGTGCAAGCTGATGAAAATAATAAAACTCGCAGGCTTTCCTCCTGATAAAATAATGGAGACGCAAAGACATAAGAAATGGTGAACAGTATTTCTGCATTGTCAAAATATAACAAAAAGAGAAAGAAGAAGTCGTATGTAGAAAGCGTCGCTTAATCTAAGTCTGGAATTGGCAGCTAAGGTCTCAGATTTATATAACATTCTACGCTTTTTTTTTATTTGTCCAGTTTTGTTAATTGTTCAAGTTTCTATCCCGTTATGTTTTTTTTCCTGATGATGATCAATCAAATCAAAAGCTTGATTCGTCTTTTCCATTCCTTTGTGTTTTATTGTATTGTTTCTGTATTATTAACTTAAGCGAGGCTTTGCTACATACAACTTTTTGTTTTTCCTTTTGCTGTATTTTGATTTTACTTCAAGCCTTATTGCAACCCCCACGGATTTTGTGTGGTTTTTATAATATTTCAAGTATTTCTGCATATTCTGCATTTTGTTAGGTCATGCCAGAGTCTTTGGAGCCTTTACTTTAAAATTTACTTGAAAACTTACATAAGCATATAATGGCATCGCATCCCATTTGCATATTTCATTTTGTGAGTTCACACCAGTGCATTGTCATGATCCATGCCTTTCTTTTTCATTTCAGTGTATAGTAATAATGATATGTTTTACTACAATTTTAATATAAAATACTTGTACCTGTATAATTGTTGAAAGATGTTTTATTGCAGTTATAATTTGACAAGTGCATTGTGAAGAATCAAAGAGTGAAAGTGGCCTTAGCATGCATTAATCTGTTTTCTATACTCTTTGTGTTTCAATGAGTTTTGGTATGAACAGCTCATGTATGATGTCACTCTTGTAAGCCAAAGTGGCAAGAAAAGAAAAAGTTGTGTTTTGCAATGCTCCACATTAGAAACAAACAACAAGAAAGATATGGAGGATTTCTGAAATTAATTTGCATGCGCAACTTTCTGTCCTGGGCCATTTAGCACCAGATGCCCAAGGGATACATCAAGGGATACAACTCTACTAAGTTGTACTTTTTCAAATAGCAAAAACAAGAGTAAAACATACACAAACTTCATGTTGTTATATGCCATACTGATGGGAACAAGCAGAAGTTTAAAGTTATGTACAATTCAATGTGATTTGGTCGTCTGCTGCTATGTTTAGCCTCAGGAAAGAGATGGGGGGAAAAAAAAAAGCAAAACATTCATGATGATCGACGCACCATGCGTTGATCAGGACAGACAGGGTTAAACAAGCAACCGAGCCAGCAACCGTGTGGAAATCCGACATGTACGATTGTCGTCAAGTTTGCACATAGGAATGACATCATTTCTACCTAGATCCGCTGCTTACACTATTGTCCCAACGTCGGTTTGTAGGGTTTGTTTTTCTCTTCCTGAAAGGTAGCCAGGACCAGTTACTACATTTTAGGGAGTAGTGACAAAATATGTACTTTATATGATAAAGATCTTCATTTTTTTCTCCTACCTCGTGTGAAATTGAATGTGAATCATTTTTATTAGTTACCTGAGCATTCCCAGTTTGTGCAAATATCCTTCCAAAGAAAACATTCCTTAATTCCCTGACTGTCATGGTGAAAGAAATGTATATTTTTCTATGTTTATCCAGAATACTTTATGTTTTAGGGTCATTTTTAGATTCAGAAAAGCATACAAGAATTCAGGACTCTCTTTGACAGGGTATAAAGCAGAAAAATCTTATTTAACTGGTTTTCTGTTGATATGGAGGAGTTATTTCATCATCATTATGTTTTGTAATACAATATCTTTGACAGCTGTATATATATATTTAAAAAAAATTTTTTTACTGGAATTGTTAGATCTGTTGTATCAGTTGTATGGTTTTGTTCTCTGTTCCGTCTCTTGCTTTGTCTGTGCTCCCGTTGTTCCTTGCATTTGTCCTGTGACACAGAACAAGATTTAAATGTGGTGCTACTCCATTGATCTGCCTTTGTTCAAAACACCAAAAAATCTGAAAAGAACAAATTAAAGCAAATAGAAAGACACCAAACTATTTCTGTGAAGATAACAGTTTCATTAGAAATTGATGTGAAAAAAGACTTGTACACAATTTCACCAAGACAAGTATTTTGCTTATATGTGTGTAAGTTGAGAATAACCCAAATTAGGGTGTTCAATCCTTTCTTTATTTTAACTTCACAGCCCTTTTTAAGGCTGTGATCATCACCAGGGACACCCTGCTATTTGTCTCTGTCTCTTTGTTCCCTTTATCTATCTCTCCCATAAACATACATAAGGAGAGCGAGAGAGAAACACACACATACATGCATAAACTGAGAGAGGGAGGTGGACAGACAGAGAGAAAAAGCACATACATTCTTGCAGAAAGAGAGGGAGGAAAGTTATTTTAGAATTTTTGCTTGGCTTATGACATCAAGCAAGCATTCTGTTTTAAGAATTACCTGGTCTGTCTAGTTTGAAAGTTGCTTGTGGAGAACTGTCTCAGGTGCCTGGCATATTGGTTGTATAGGTTTATTTAACTTTGATTCACTACAGATATTTGCCAGTGGTCAGTACAGATAACTAGGCCTGCCTATGTCCATAATGCAAAATGTAGTTATCATTCTTTGAATAATTCACCTTTGACTTAGGTGTTGTCCATTCCACTGCAGGGTGTAAGCCTCCGACAATGACTTCCATTCTTTTCTGTCTGATGTTTTCATATCCATGTTGTTCCCCCTCTATTTTTAATATCATTCTGCCATCTTCTTCATGGTCGTTCTCATGTTCTTTTCCCTGTCCTTGGTTGCCATTTGGTGTGGCTTATTGTCCATCAATTATCATTAATTTTTTAATAATGCCCAATAAAAGCATGAAAATTTACATTCCTTAAATTAGGTAGCTACCCGAAGCTACAACTGAGACTCTGTTCCACTGTGAGATATAATGTAAAAAAAAAAAAAGAAGCAAAACTTCCATTTGCGTAGAATGATTTCATGGTTACGGTATTTGAAATGAACTGTTGCTATAAGCAACACTTACATGAAGTTTGGAAGCATTGTAGTCCTCTTCAAAGTGTTATGATCTCAAGAAAAACTTTTATAATTCAACATTTGTGCCAGTCTATATTCTGTATATTTTAGATTACTTCATTGTTGGTCCTACCATTGCCTATTCTTATTTGTTATAATATAACTGATGTAAAGAATCAGGGAATTTGCTGTTTTGTGCTAGTTGGTTGATATTGCAAAACTCAACATTTTGTGGCTTATGATGTAGCTTAAGTTGAGAGGGTTAGAATTGCAATAGATCTAAGTTGATGGTAACAGGCACAAATTACCCAAATCATGAAAGAAAGAAGAAGACATTTGATTAATCGTGGCATGGTGTGCTTACAGCGACGTTCCTAAAAAAATATATCTTTTGTGTTGTATGGTGAGCTACTTGCACACATGATGTAAAATATGGCCCTTATCTGTTTTCACTCAAGCAAACGCACACAAAAATACAAAGTTTCAGGATTGGGAGTTTTTTGTATGAGAATTTTGATGCAAGTTGAGAATTACAACAATTCAGTATTGGATTCAGTCCACAAAGCTTCATGCCAGTGCCTGTTATTATGATATATATTATGTCATCTAAATTCACGAAACAAGTGTCTGGATTCAGGCAATTTTTTTTTTCTTCAGTCTGTACCCTTCACACTCTGTGTGAGCAAACTTTTTTGAAATGTCCACTGATATTTTTGCTATGTACCAATGAATATAAAACTAAATGGCATTTTATTATTGTTTTGAGCCAGTGGTTTAATTCCCCAGGTAGACTATACTTCTGTACAGATTGTATCAGTATTTGGTTGAACAACCTGATCATCTCTTTATACTTAATTAGTGAGAGAATAATTCCAATTGTTTTGTTTCCTCTTTGTGTTGCAGCTGATATTCCGTTTCTACATTCAGACAGGATACCAATGCCCTGTTGCTGTACGCATGTTCTGTTTGTTTGTTAATCAAAACCCTAAGATGTCTATTTAACCTGTTGTGTCTTCCATTGGCAGCCAGTGAAATTCTCCATTATGAGTCTCCTTGGTAATGATATCCTCATTACAGGTCTAAACAGGTGGAAAGTGAAACGTTTTAAAAACCATATGAGATCTATTCAGTTAGATAATGACTGGTTTTAGTTCATGTAATATTCTGTACTAGCTTTTTATTAGATTTACCTGTGTGTTTTTAGTTTATATGTAGTATTCTGTAACAGCTTATATTGGATTTGCGTATGTGTCCTCTGAGATTTTCCACCTGTTATTATTATTATTATTATTATTGTTATTATTTATGTGTGACTTTATTTGTATTTGTATATTACTTTAATTATCTTGAATTACCTATTATTATTGCTTCTTCTTAGTGTTTTTCAAAGTGGGTTAATATTGTCATGAAAAGTTTAAATTCTGGTAATTTTAAGTTTACTTTGTTTACACATAAAGTGAATTTCTTTTAAGCGCGTGTGCACACACACACATTTTTTTTACTCACACATATTGCAGGGTGTTTGTTCAAGCAGTTTTTGCTGATTTCATTCGTTGTATATGTGCTTGAAAAAAAAAAGTCCCTTTCAGACAGCAAGGCTTCGTATGCTTCAGGCAAACCAGGACCCCAACTCGCTGGAATGAGACAAAGTCTTCCAGAATTAGTGATCCAATATAGCATAAAAACTCTGAAATGCTCTCCAGATCATGGATACAATGTCAAACTTGCTGCTGGTCATGGTACTAGATAGAATATTACAGTAAATATAAAATATAAGGGAAGGACTTCTACCCATGCCTCTGTCACAAAAAGGTAAAAGTGAGATATTGAGCAAAAAATGTTTTTGCTGCAGAACTCCATCTTTTTCAAGGTGCCTCACTTGAATAATAATAGTCCTGGCTTTTTGTGTTTGGCACAGAAAGCGATGTATGTGCTGATCTGTATACACGTAACCATACTGTTTATTTTGAGTCATGATGGCCTCTGGCCCTCTATTATAAATGCCATCAATGTCTTTTACTCATTAATGAGTAATAAGTGCAGTGCTTCCACCTTTGTGTCTATTGCTAAGTCATTGCCTTATCGTGAGGTGCTTAAAATGATGCAAAGGGATATTTGAGTAGCTGTGCCTGAGCAAGATGTAAAGATAATAATATTTGTTTAAAGTCAGATCCCAGTAGTGTAATATGGGGCTAACCATAATGATATATTCGCTGGAGTTCTGCAAATTTTGACCCTGTAGGAGCATGACAATTAGAACAGTGAATATTCTTAACCCTTTGAACCCTACTGCCTTCCTAAGAGGGCAAATTTTCCCTGTTGCCCTCTATAGAGGGCAGAGACCTTTACCTTGTACAAGAGGCATCGGCACTACCAGAGGCCTCGCAGACTTTTTGTCAAAATCATGATGTGGACATGTTACACCTTCATACACTTACTTTCACTTTCCTTCCATTACTGTTGTGTTTGTTTGGTGTTTTTGTCCCCAGAGTACCACATATAAAAACTGGCCAAGTTTGGCCAGGAGCCCAGGGATATAGGCATGTAAGGGTTAGGCCGCCAGCTTTCAAAGGGTTAAATCTTAATTTGCATTTTGAATGTACTGCTTGACAGACTCATTAGAAACATTTAGATTTTATTATTATCCAACTACATTTTATTCCCCTTTTCTTATTCAATACCTTAAAAGGAATAGCATCGGTACAGTCACCAGAATACACTCTTCTCTTCCCCCCCCCCCCCCCCCAATGTATTTCTAGACCAGTGGTTCTCAACCTTTTTCAAGCAACCACCCCCCATAGGCTCTGAATTTTCTTTCATCCTCCAACCCCATCCCTCCTCAGAACCAACGGATACATTTCACAAGATGACAGACCACACATAAAATTATGATGTTAAGTTTTTCAAAGCCTTGTTAATGACAATAAGCCTGTTGATTATTCGTTATAAAACAGAAAGTATTCTTTATCAAATGCATATTGGAAAAAAAAGAGAAATATCGCTCATGTTCAGAACCACGGTTTTTAACTTGGAGCACCCTCCCCCACCCCGCCCCTCACCTGAGACCATAATTTATACCCTGCCCTATAATTATGGTTGGCTCGTGGTTTATTTATGACAGTTTTAGGACATGACAAAATGCCCAGTTTTTCTCTTCATTGGTATTTGAATCACCCTTGAAGATAGTGTATGTTACAACTCACAAATGCTGGCTTTTGCTGATTTTTATCATGATACGGATTCTAAAAGCACCATCAAGCTACAGCTCTGCTCCATGGGAAGAAATACATGTAGTTCCAATGAGAAATAAATTTTATCTTTTTTTCTCTTTCTACATGTGCATCTCTGCCACGAGTATTATGCTTTCCTGTTTTGCTGGCTGTTGTTAGGGGCGAGCAATAATTCACATTATAAGTCATTGCTGAACAATGAGAGCACTCTTCAGTATTTTCTCTATTTGGCTTTGTAATTTGTCTATCCGCCCCTGACAGCTTTCTTCCATTTTTCCTGTCAGCATCTGGTTGTAACATCAAAATGTCTCACACTTTCAGACAACGAATGCATTGCGTGTTTTATGTGTTGCTGTCTTATTTTGTAATGCTGATCTTTTTGATGACATGTCAGCTCTTTGACAGTGCATGAGTTCATGTACAGAAAATATAAAGAATAAGAACATTTTGGATTCGTTCCTGGTTTTTTCATTCAGTTTGTGATCTTTTAGAGAGCTGTGTGATAAATGTGGTTTGTTTCACTTAACCTCTTCTGTAAGTCCTGGATATACAAATGTAGACAGAGGGATACAACAAATTCAGCCAAAAATAGCAATTACACTTCAAGCAATTACACTAGTATGATAAAAGTACTCCAGTACAGGCAAGTATTTGCTAAGGGCAAAGATACTGGAATTACGATCGGACTTAGTATCTTTGCTATGGGTTGTAAAGTTGATGTTTGTGTAAACAGAGGATGGAACTCCCTTTAGCAAATACATGGCGTGAACAAAATCATCCAAACTGATTTCTAGTACAGAGTTCGTCGTCCATCTCACTATTCTCACTGATCAACCTTCATTCCTTTTTTTTCACTTGAAAAAGGCGAAAGCCGAAAATTTTGTGTATTTTCTGTCTTTCTTTTAGTTTGCTTTGTATTGTTTGGGTTTTATTTCTCACCCGGGGTTTCGCAACATACAACCTTTTTATTTTTCCCAATTTTGACTTCATTCTACGTCATATGCAACAATTATCTTGCGTTAGAATGCAACAGAATCACAACAAAATGCACTGTGATCAAACCTCATAAATATCTGTGGACCTACAGAGCGTGTTTGTTCTTCCTGAAATAGGCTCAGATCTACAACCTGATTTAAAAATTGATAAAATTTATAAAATTCTTTTCAGATCTATACAAAACAATTTTTAAAGAATTTTACCAGTGTCATCAGGTTTGTACAGAATTATTTAATTCTATTGGTGAAATTTGTGAAAAGTGATGAAGCCCTGAATACCAAGACATACATAAAATACCCAAATAGACCGCGAAAGGTGCAAAGTGGCGTTATCATTAATTGGACGAGCCGTAAAACCCAAACTCCCTAACTCAAACGCAATCTCTGTTCCCTCTTTCCATATTACTCTTTTTTCTTTCTTCCTCCTGTGAAGCTGGCCATTTTTAGTCTTGGGCATTCTAAGCCCAGGGCAATTCTATAATTATGACAACCGTAAAGATCAGAATAGACCTGGCAAAGCTGAAGAAAAATGGCAGGCGAACTGGGTCTGTTTTTATGTACATAATACAGTTTTGTGTGCAATTGATCTACTCATTCGTAAGCACCTGCGTGTTTGACTGGTAAAACCGTAACGAACAATGTCTATTCGCTTCATTCGTGGTAGGCAAATTGGTTATTTCCTTTTTTATTCTAACGATTTCTCGTGCACAATGGTCAGTCGGTACTGAACAGTGGAGACAAGCGCAGTAGCACTCTCGTGGTGTCCTATGCATAGCTATGCGATATGGCCAAATTATTGTCCACACAATTAAGGTCCATTGTGCCGCTCCCAGCTCATACAATGGCCATTTTGGGTCTCATTCGAGTCGCAGGGAAAAGTGTGAACACTAAGCTCTAATGGCAGCACCCTATACTTAGTTCGTGCTGCTATTCTAGGATAGTGTTTAGTTACCAATGGCATAGCATTGGTTCACAGTATCGGACGTTACATAGATTTTAAAGGGGGGGGGGGTTGTTGTGCCCGCCCCGGTCATTTCAATATTCCAGCCGTGCTTTTAGTGCATATATGACATAAGACACCTCCCCCCCCCTCCCCCCCCCCAAGAAAAACCAAAACAGCCCTCCCATTAATTTTAAGAGGTTATTGCTACTCCTATGTAGGTGACTCGTGGCTTTGATATTAATTTTCTCTGTATATCTTTCATATTATTTTCAATCTCTGGATTATGTAAACTCCACTCTCTCTCTCCCTTCCTCCCTCCCCCCCCCCCCCTCTCTCTCTGACCCTTGAATTTAAGGATCAGAATTCTCCACATTATGTACAGGTCATGTATTTCCAAACACTAGAACTAGAATACCGGTACTTAATTTGCTTTATCAATAATATCAGTACGATTGTTATTATTTGCCCACCCCTATTTCCATACAAAACCAGTGAAAAAAAAATGAAAGTAATTACTTTCCCCCCTCTTATCTGCGGGTTGTTATTCTTTCTACCCCCCCCCCCCCCTCGTGCTCATGAAAGTAAAATCGCGCCATTTCATGTTTTCTTCTTTCATTCAATAACCATACGATTCTTTGCTTTCTTTTCAAACAAATTTACGCTAAGGGTTTTGAAAACACAAATACGGACACAGATCAATTGCCATTCTCGCCCCTCTCCAAAGTGTTATTTTGTAACCCAAACACATTAATGCGTCCACACTCCTTTTCCCGTTTTTCATTTCCAGTTCCACCCCCGAATGTCACCCGCCATGTATCTTTCATGTATATGGCAGTTCCCGTCCCAGAAACGAAATTGTATATATTTCATTGTGTCAAAGAAAAGCCGATCCTTAATTTCAACGTTGACAGGTCGAGCGCGCTTCTTGGACTGGGCAGACGATCAACAGTCAACACACCACCGCCGTTGGAATCGAAAGGAAATCAAACCCCGTAATGGCATTGCTTTAAATCATGAAAGCAACCAGAACGCTTTCATTTTCATCGCAGCGGGATATAGAAAATTGAAACTGGAGTGGTAAGTTATTGTTTGAAAGTATCTAGACTAGATCTAGACCTTGTGTCCTTTAATTGTACCATTTTAGTTTTACGTGACAGGGTGTAAGTGTAGGCCTAACTTCAATTTTGAGTTTTAACGCTGAAGTTAGAGGTCACTGTATTATTAAACATATTTTTATTTTCATTATTTAGGCCTAATTTATTACCAACTAAGTTGTCTATTTCATAGTGTAAACATTTTTGGCTTATCTCATTGGGATCTTTAACTAGGCAAGACAAATTGACAGATTTAGAGTCCAGTTCCCATTGCCAATCTTCTGTAAAATAGGCCTAGCCTATAGACGTATAGCCCTAATAAATAATTGCTAATAGTGACAGCCATTGTATTTCAAGCTTTAAAATGTGTTTTAAAACTACGCTGGGACAAAATTCCAACATTCTTCATCAACACTGATCTAGATCTTCATCTAGAAATCTAGATGTAGATCTAGGGTTGTTGGTTAAATTTAAAAGCTTACATTAACGATGGAATCGTTTATAGATTCACCAGGGGCTTGTCACATGGACTGGTGTGTTAGAGTGCATCTAGGCCTATCGCATGATTATTGGGTATTGGGATGACGTGGCGTGCGACGTAATATTTCTTGTCGTTGTCCAACGTTTACTGCATAACTTCAAAAATTTGAGCATATTGGAATCTATATAATTAAGTGGCCTCTTTGTAAACAGTCCGTACACTCAGTCAGTCAGACACGCCCGCTAATATATATACCGGATATGGATTAAGTAGCGAGAAATACGTGAGATCCGATATATCGGATGTCTTGTTTCGGGAATTGTGTACTAGCTCCAACTAATGAGCTAATTTACATAATTCAAACCAAATGTTTCCCTGTTTCAAATTCATAATTCTCATTCTCTGTTCTCTTCCCATCAAAAAACTATAAATATGTAATGGGATCCGACAACTCCTTCCTTGTGAAAAGTTGGATTTTCTATGACTAGTCACTTTCTTTTCCCTGTCTCTACAAAACCCCTGCGTATTCTTGGGAACAGATTGCGTAAATAGGTCACGTGCTAAAAGGGTTAAGAACTTGCAGAAGAGTCGGTAAGCGTCCTTGTGAAACGGTAAAACGTTGCATTGCTTTTTCTCCCACAAATAGTTGCACTGTTTTAGTTTTATTTTGACAGGCATCCTCGGACAACAAACATATTATTGTTGCACTTTTCCATTTTCGAATCAAGTATCATCCAGCCCAGCATTCAACTGGTGTTGAATCAATGGAGAATAATTCGCCGTCAGACATAGTCTAGATCTAGATCTAGCTCTTATATGAAAACGAATATTGTAATTGCATGCTTGAAAAAAAAAAAAGAATTGAAAGAAAACTGTGACTGTTGGTTAAATGAAAAGACTATTAATAAAAAAAACTTAATAAAAAAAAAGTTCCAATAGTACAGAATGCAAGGAAATATGAATTTTGCGATGATTTCTTGAATTCGGTATGAAATGGTCACGTCAGTAATGCTTTAATCTGATGTTGCTGGCATGAAAAAAAAATGACAATAAATGCATTTCTGTAAGGAACGTGGGCCTATTTTATCTGACCCCTCTTCTGGTTTAATTACTCTCTATGTGAATGGGTATGCTCTTTTATAGCTTCAAGACCATCGGCAGGATTATAGTCATGACGGAGACAACTGTATTGTGAATGAAGTGTTTCTAGCATGTTTGTCTCCACTAAATCAGTTCCCAGTGTCATGAGCAGGACGTTACGCGAAGAAACCCCTTCGAACGCTTATCAGTAACGGGTTTATATTATGCGTAGATAAACAATCATTTTTATTGGTGGTGACGTTGTAAAAACTGCCCGCAAAGAAAGTTAGATAGCGTTTCTATCGTAAAAGTGTTTATGATATGTCAAGGGCGTACAGCACGCGGCGATGATCTTTGACAGTGTGGGACGGAGGTGGAGGGACTGGTAAAGATCTGAAAGCTCACTTTCAACAGGACATGACTAATGGCCAGTCAGAATTAAGGTACATCTGTCACACAGGCCGAGTGTCTGGCAGAGGAGGAGGGAGATGGTTTTTAATTTGAGATATTAATGAATAATTAATTACTAAATATGGCAGCATCCGAGAAACTCAGAACGTTAGTGCCCCAGAAGTCAAAGTAACTCAACAAAAATCAGTTGCCATGACTACAAACTGTAGACAAACATCTCGATCTGAGTTCTTGTCTGTTTTAACTCCACTTTTTGCACAGTTGAGAAATTCGACGCTAAACGTTTGCGGCTTTAGAGCATGTATAATTATGATAAGGAGTTAGAATAAACTTGAACTGTGAAACAGCTTGATAAGTGCCACAATTCATTTGAAACAAGTGTCAAAGTTTGTATTTGTTATACATCTTCTACATACTAAAAGATCTCCAGTTTTTCAGAAAATGGGGATGGAATAAACAAGAACTAAGGTCACGACATACCGGTTGTACAATTTCTTCTTCACCACACAATCTCGAATTACCGTCCACTTAACCAAAATGCATGGTCTCATGCAAATACAGTGAAAGCAGATTTGATAAAATGCGACATGCTTTCACAGAGCTGTAGTAATACTCAAACATTCGATGTTTAATCATTGTTACCATAAGTTTGCATTTCATTACTTAACGACTTTCACTTAGAAGCCAGTCAGAGGAATGTGGAAACAGACGGGGAACACGTTCTCGGGGGAGTGGGGGTGGGGGGGGGGGGGAGGAGGTAAATTGTCTCTTTATTACTCTAATTTGACGGAGGCAAAAAAATTACGTCATGTTGTAAAGTGACATTTACAGATAAATTCACTATATAAAATGTAAATGCATAGGTAAACTAAAGAGTGGTCAACTTTAAAACATGAGTCCTTTGCGATACCGAAACCAGCAAAGTCTGAAGAAGAAAGCTGTGTAGTTCTTCTGTACTCGGTAAGCATTCTAAGTATTCTAAATTATATTACAAAACAAGTTATATTTTGAGTATACCCGACACGGAGTACAAAGGATTATTCGTGTTTAATAACGGCAACAAAGAACAGCTACGCGTTGATACGATCGTGTGGAGCAACTATACAAATGTGATCTCTTTTTGATTGACATAATTTCACTGCTTTTCCTGCTAAGTACATAGATATCAAATACGCATAATTGTCCTTTTCGCCAGAATAGTTCAGAAATCCTATTGATTTTCCTCAGTACAGGTTGGAAATGATCTCGTCCTTTCAACCCAGTCTTGTCTTTTGAGGATTGTAAATTTGATCAATTGATCGATTGTGAGGGGGAAAAATCGATACCCCGATCCTCTGAATGAGTTAGTAGACCCTAAGTACAAGGTTTCACTCAGCCTGATATATTTCACTGGTAGGAATTATATAATCCTTTGGGATTTATATACATTATTGGGAAAGTGCGATTCAAAGTTGAAACTAGTCGGAGACCATTGAATGGCAATTTGAAGTATTTGATTTGATTTATGATAGTTTATTGTTATTATTGTTATTCCTTATTATTATTATTACTTTTATCATTGTCAATCCAGGACTGCCCTTTTTTCAAAAAGCTATTTCGATCGCCGTTCTGTTTATCCGTCATCTGTCTCTGTCTGTCTGTCTATCTATGTACTTATCTGCCTGCTTGCCTATCTACATGCATGCCTACGTGCTTGTCCGCCTATTTGCCTGCCTGCCCATCTCTCTGTGTGTTTGTAAATGTGTGAAAGGTAAAGAAAAACGAGGTCTTCAAAACTAGAAAAAGAAGAAGAAGAAGGAGAAGAACAAAAGGTTTTGTTATTGAAGAGGTCGATACTGTCTGTTGAGTCAGAGTAAAGCAGGAAGAAGCGTTTTCTTGTCAGCCTGGGGCAGTAGTTTAGCTGTGCCGTGGCTACATACAGTGCTGTTCTGAACTGCAAAGGGGTGAATGGGGGTTAGGACTCCGATTTCGGAGATATAAATTATTATTTAACCCACACCAAGTTTGAGTTAATCAACTTAATGCCAGTGTCTGAAATAATCGAACGGACAGGTTACACATGAGCCTAGGAATGTTTACTTTTTATGCAGAGCTGTTTCTTCAAACTTCGATCAGCCACCCTCTCTCCTCTCTCTCTCTCTCTTTTCCCCCACTGCCCCTCCCACCCACTGACAAAGCACGTCTCAATGTCGTATTCTTTTTCTCTCTTGATTTCACAACGCCGGGCTGTGATCGTTGTGAATCCCATAGCACCGATCCCATTAGAACAGCACTTACGTCCTGGCAACGCCCCTATTTTGATTGCACTTATATCAGTGTCCACAGAATGGTTGTACAGTTTTGTGTGGGTGCGGCAAAATGCGTTTTTCTCTCTTCCATGGAAACGTATCATTGAAGACTGAAGTGTAGACGTTGTTATCTTCATCATCCCGAACTCGCACGGACCAGGACTTCTTGTGTTCAACTCTCATGAGCCCATTTTGACATTTGTGTGTCTGGTACGTTAAGTTTTTCCTTGGGGCATCGGTCCATTCTAACAGTAATGCAGCATTAGGCTTGTGGCACACTGATGAAGTCTGTTTTGTTTCGGTTTTAGTGTGAAATGTGGACTGTGGCCTTAAACTGGACCTCACGCTTAGGCGAGACCGAAACGTCTGACTCACTGGATATTTCGGATGTATCAAACCTGTCTGGTTGGCGGAAAGTGAGACCTTGCAAACTGACTCAAAACCTACGCAGAACAGTCTTGGCTCTGTGCGCCACCAACCCAAATTTGTTCCCTTAGTGCACAAGTGATTTTGTTTTAAAAAGCAAAGTGTAGCTTAGTGGATTGTTGACAGGGAGGAATGTAATTCTGGGAACTTGCATTGTTCGATTTATAGCGTGCTCGTATATTGAAGATTAATAGTTAATTATGAATTATTCCGGTCGGGTTGCCTAACGTTGTTATCTTCATCAATATGCCAACCGTTGAACTCGCCGGAAAATATAAGGTAAAGACAAATTGAATCTAAAAATTGTATCTCATTGTATCTAAAAACCCAAGCAAGCAAATCGAAAATGCAAATAATTAAACAAAAAATATGATACGTATTTTATATTAAGGTGATCTTTTCTAATTTTGAGTTGGCGTCTGTAGGCCTTCTGCTGCGGCAGTTGTGCGAAGTGCTGTACAGTCTTTATCGGGCCGTTGCGCCGGAAAAACCCAAAAATCAATCTAAAGACAATGGTAAATGTAAATTTATTATGTAGAATTTACCATCTTTGCTCAAATTTAAGCTCAGTTCAGCGTCTAGTTCCTAAATGGGAAAAAATGCTTATTGTCACGAGTGGAGTGAGCGATAGTTAATAATTACGGGGGGAAAGGAGGAGAGTAAAATTAACGCACGTAGACAAGTAAGTTAAAGCGTGCATGTGAGTGGGGGGTCTGAATGAGGCGAAAGCGCTGTATTACTATCAATGCAAGTTAGAACGTCCTAAAGAGCGGACGCAAGAGAAAGCCCAGTGGGCGAACATAAGGGGAGCAGTCAGAAAACTAGTGAGAGAGTTTTTCCAGTGATGACTGGTAGGTAGAACGTTGATTGATAATTATGATTGATGTATTATATTATATTCGTCTATTACCATGATGTAAATAAGTATATGTGAGGAATGTGGAAGTCCTTGATATTGGATATAGCAATGTGCGCCATGAGCGATAGATGAAAGTTGAGTTCATGGATTTGTAGCGCGAGTGAGTAGTGTGTACTCCGATGGAGGTGTGTTACCGTAAGATGTTTGGTGAGTGAAATGTGAACTATTGTGTGTACGCTTCATGGGTTGTAAGGAGAGGTGGAGTGAATAGAAATGGTATGGTATTATACCAATGTAATGTTATTCTTGTAGGTGTCGGGGACGGGCCAAAGAGCCGCCTCGGTGAGCACAGGGGGTAGGCCAGCATAGGGCCGGAGGCCACACATAGGCCAAGAGTGAGGCTGTCGGTGCAGGACAGTAGAGGCACATAAAGTCGTGGCAGTCTGGCCACGGACAGGGACGTAGATATGAGCGTGAATGTGCTAATGGAAATGATAATGTACTATTACCATGTTGATGTGCTAGTGGAATGATAATGTACTATTGCCACGTTGATGGGCTCTTGAAATGATAATGTGCTATTGCCATGTTGATGGGCTATTGAAATGATAATGTGCTATTGCCCTGCTGAGGTGCTAGTGGAATGTTAAGGTGTTATGGCAATGGGAAGGTGATATTGAGAGACTGCGGGGCCAGTGAATTATTAATGTGCTATTAAGACCCTGAGGGGAGAGGCTGAGGCCGAAGTGTCTTTAGGAAGTAACTACCGGGTTGTGGATCCGAGGAAGAGTGCATGTGGGAATAAGGCCGTTGTACGGCAGTTAAATTCAATAATACAATGTATGTAATTGCGCTATTATCTGTATAATTATGTTTAATAAATGTGTGAGTCTGATGGGTTGTTCTGTTAAGTGTTAAACTTGTTCGTTCGTGATTGTTGTCCTGTCATAACTTATTACATCTCCCAGTCTGGGATTTGTGACATTGGGGGCTCGTCCGTTGTGACACTCGTCCTGTTTACCTGTGGTAATCTTGACATTGTGTATTCGTCATATCTAGTTGTTTTTCTGTTGTGCTAGGAATTTGTGCTGTTGTCCTTGTTCGTGGGATGAATGGAAATTTCATGATGGTATAATTTATGTATATTTATGAATATGTATTGATGCATGTATTTTGATGAATATGTATTAATGTGTACTTAAATTTCTGCAGAGTGTGTGTGCCAGCCTGTAGAGGTCAAGCGGCCAGAGCTCCGAGAAAGGGGAGAAATTGAAATCAAGGGTGAAAGTTAAGTGAAAAATTTGTGCCCTGGATTGAGGGCTGTCTTTTCTTCTGTCTTTTTCTCTGTTTTTGCCGTTTTCGTTGTAATTGATTATACGGTCGGTGGCGCGGGTTTGCTGTGGTGAACTTGGTTTGTCCTCTTCGGGAGGTGGGCTAATCTAGGAACCACGCTCATCACAGTGAACAGTTCTGTAGGGACCTGTATTTTTGTTTAGATTGTGCCGTTCCATCTTCCTCGTTGTTTTAGGAAGACGTTTCTCTTGTCCCTCTCTTACCTATCTGTAGATACGTTCTTTTTTTTCAGACTCTGTTCTTGTTCGTACCTTGTAGTGTAATCGGCGTAGTTAGGTTGCATTCTTTTTTCCATTATATTTTCTTTTTTAGGTCTTTGTCCTAGTCTGGTTCGTTGTTCCTCGATGTCCTTGTGGTCCTTCTTCTGAAGTTCTTCATTCTTGTCATTTCTATTCTCTTTTATTATTAATAGTGCTATACATTTAATGAATATAGAATTAGTTAGGAAGTAGGTAAATTTCTGAATTGCATTTGAAAATAGCGGTTGTTATTATAGTGACATAATTTCAGGTCTCTGGTCGTGTCGTTAGTGATCATACCGACAGGTTAGCCGTTTTCATAATATATACCGTAACCATAAATCTGTGAAATGGCGGAACTCCAACAACTAATGAAGTTGGGTAAGGAACTTGGCCTGGAGGGAGAGGAGCTGCGCGGCTGGATTAAAGACCAGCAGGCGGAATTGCGCGACGAGCGTGCTAAGGATAGAGAGAAGGAAAAAGAGGCTCAGGAGAGGGAGTTAAAGTTAAGGGAGATAGAGGCTAGGGATAAGGAACAGGAGAGAGAGGCGCGAATAAGAATAGCGGAGTTGGAAATCAAAAAGAATGCGCCAACAGAAGCAGTTGAGCGGCAGGGGCAAAATAAAGGTGGCGTTAGGATTAAGCTGCCTACGTTCGACGACCGGAAGGACGACATAGACGCCTTCCTTTACAGGTTCGAACTGAATGCACAACTGCAATGGGGGGACAATAAGCAATTGTGGTCCACGTACCTGGCGTCCTTATTGCAGGGGCGAGCGTTAACCTACTTTAAAGAGCTACAGCGCGAAGACGTGCAAGATTACGATAAGCTGAAGGCTTTGCTGCTTCGCCGATTTGCGCGTACCGAGGAATATTTCCGGGAGCAGTTTAGGCGAGCACGTGCGGATACCAGGGAGGACTTTGCTGCCTTCGTCGCGAGACTAACGGAATATTTCGCGAACTGGGTAGACTTGGCGCATGTGGGCGCGGATTTTGCTAAACTGAAAGACCTAATGATCCGTGACCAGCTGTACGCGTCGTGCCATAAATATCTGGTGGCTTTCCTGAAAGAAAACGAACCCGCGACGGTGCAGGAGGCGTCTAAGTTGGCGGAAGCATACCGTACGGCACATCCGTCCAAACCAGTGGCGAGGGCGTACGTCCAAGATGCTGGGTACGTCGCCGTTGTCGAGGGGTCGCCGACAGGACATAAAGACAGGTCGCGTCAGCGTGGTGCCTATAGTGGGCAAGCCCAGGGGCAGCGTAGGGGCTATCACCAATCACCTGCATATGGATCCGGTAAGTTTGACCGAGCAGGAGGGCTAGGTCGCGGTAATGGCCGGGGGCGATTTGTGACCTTTGCCGATGACCGACGGCATAGGGACTTTAGTTCCGGTCGCGATGGGTCACGGGGACCCAGGCCTAGTGCAGCACAGGGAGCGGAGTGTTGGACTTGCGGACGCGTGGGTCACTTTTCACGCGAGTGTAGGGCCGCGAAGTGTTGGAACTGCGGAAGAGCAGATCACATCAGCGTGAATTGCCCTGCAGGTAGGATAGCGGCGAACGTGGACAGTAGCTCCAGTCCATGTTCCCCTAATAAATTTCATCATGCGGCTGCGTGTGTTACATCGGACAACGGAGGCGGACAGTATTCTAAGTGTCCCAGTTGTGAGAAGTTATTATCTTCCGGTGTTTTACCTTGTGGGAGAAAGATCCCCGTTATAAATTCATGTCATACAGGAGGTGGCCTTAGGGTTTATCCGGGGTTTGTTGGGGACGAACCGGTCTCGGTTTTACGAGATACAGGATCTACCGTTGTGGGAGTGCATAGGGACTGCATTCGGGATTCACAGCTTACAGGTGAGACTGTCCCGTGCATCCAATTTTCAGGGGCCATTGAGAAATTACCCATGGCAAGAATAGTGATAGATACACCTTTCCTTAGCGGGGAAGTCGAAGCAGTCGTTGGTTGTTTTCCAGGCGCCCAGCTCATCATTGGTAATGTATCTCGGGTAGTTTCCCCTTCCGAGGAGAATGTGCAGGCATGGTCGCAATCAAAAGGTATTGACTTTTGTGCCGCAGTCGAGACACGTCGACAGGTAGGTGATAAGGATAAGATTAGACCTTTGGCGACGCCAGCGGTCAACCTAGATATCACGCCAGAGCGCTTGGCGAGATTACAAAGGGAGGATCCATCATTAAACCCATGTTTTGGGGAAGCGCGAACCGAGAAAACGAGGAAATATAAGAACGGCTCGTCTTCCTTTGTTGTTCAGGCGGGCATTCTGTTCCGTAAGTATGTAACGGTGGCCTCCATTTTAAAACAGGTCGTTGTGCCAGCGTTGCTGATCGCAACAGTATTGCATTTGGCACATGATGTCCCATTAGCGGGTCATATGGGGATAGCTAGAACCAAAGAAAGGGTTCTTAAAAATTTTTTACTGGCCATCGATCCACAGAGATGTACAAGTGTATTGTAAGACATGCAGTGCGTGCCAAAAGACGACGCATAAGGGTCGTACACCCCAGGCTCCTCTTCAAAGGATCCCCACGGTCTCGGAACCGTTTAAAAAGGTTTCGATAGACCTTGTTGGCCCCATTCACCCAGCGACCGACAGGGGGAATCGATTTTTCTTAACGGTCATATGTAATGCTACGAGATGGCCAGAGGCGGTTCCTCTGCGGACCATAACGTCTGAGGCAGTCGCGGAAGCGTTGTTTGCAATTTTCGCTAGGGTAGGAATACCAGAACAAATTTTGTCTGATAGGGGCGCGCAATTTACTTCGGAGATGATGAAGGAATTGTTTCGCTTATTCAGCATACAACCCATCACTACCACCCCTTATCATCCGCAGGC
Source organism: Onchidella celtica (assembly GCA_963931925.1). Classification (NCBI taxonomy): domain Eukaryota; kingdom Metazoa; phylum Mollusca; class Gastropoda; order Systellommatophora; family Onchidiidae; genus Onchidella; species Onchidella celtica. The sequence goes on along the minus strand of OZ007579.1, from coordinate 16,727,109 downwards.
TAATGGCATGTGCGAAAGATTGAACTCGACGTTAAAGTCGATGCTGCGTAAGGTAGCTGCTGATCGCCCTAAAGATTGGGATAGATATATCCCTGCAGTATTATTCGCGTACAGAGAGGTACGGCAGGAGTCAACGGGATTCTCGCCGTTTGAAATGATGTATGGTCGTAGTCCTAGGGGCCCAACTGATGTTCTTCGGGACATGATGACGTCGCCATCATCGGGAGACGATGAGCAGATTTCGGTGTTTCAGTAACTTGTTGATTTAAGAGAAAGATTATCTTCAGCGCGCACTATAGCAGAAGAAGCTTCTAGTATCGCTTCGAAAAGAGCAAAAGACTATAAAGATAGAGGTTCCAAATTGAGAATTTTTAAGCCAGGAGACAAGGTCCTATTGTTGTTACCTACGGACCATAATAAGTTATTGATGACATGGAAAGGTCCTTATGTTATTGAGCGAGTTGTTTCAAAGGTAGATTACGCTATCCACATTGATGGAACGAGTAAGGTTTTCCATGTTAATATGCTACAGAGATTTTATGAGAGACCACAGTATCTGTGTGCACAGACAAAACCAGAGGAGACTGTCTTCTCTATTGCTTGTACGGGGGTCGTAGACCAGTTGGACTGTGACGTAAGCGACACCGAGGCGCAGGAAGAGTTACAAATTCAATTGCCGGAGTTAACTCCGACACAAGGTTACAGGGACGTAAAAATTAACCCTGACCTTACGAGTTCAAGGAGTAGGGAACTTAAGACCCTGTTAGCGTCATTCCCGGATGTTATTACGGATTTGCCGGGTCGCACTACCGTGATCCAGCATCAAATAAAGTTGACCTCGGATAAGCCAGTATTTCTTAGACCTTATCCGCTGCCTTTTTCTTCGAGAGATAGAGTTATAAAGGAAGTTGAGTCAATGTTGAAGTTAGATGTGATAGAACCATCAACATCGCCGTATTCATCACCCATCGTCCTCGTGAAAAAACTTGATGGATCGGTGCGGTTCTGTATTGATTTTCGAAGATTGAACACTATTACGGTAGGCGATAGGGAGCCTATTCCGTTTCAGGAGGAATTAATAGCTTCATTGGCCGGGTCCACGTGGTTTTCCAAGATAGATTTAACGAAGGGTTATTGGGAAATCCCTCTTACTGAGGAGTCTAAACAATACACGGCGTTCCAAACGCCCATTGGATTATTCCAATTTAAGGTCATGCCATTTGGGTTGGTAAACGCGCCAGCGACGTTTGCACGATTAATGAGACTAGTGTTGAAGGACATACCTAATGTCGTGTCATTCTTTGACGATATAGCATGTCATACGTCGACATGGTCTGATCATATTCAGACACTAACAGTAATTTTTAAACGATTACGTCATTTTGGGTTAACTGCTAAACCCGCAAAGATGGATTTGGCATGTCCAGAGATAGTGTTCTTAGGACATATCGTGGGTAGAGGTGTTCAGAGACCTGAAGTAACAAAAATTGACAAATTAGTAGGGTTGCAAATCCCTAAAACAAAGAAACAAGTCAGAAGCTTAGTGGGAATTTTAAATTATTACAGAAAGTTCATTCCAAATTTTTCCTCCTTGTCATCTTCTCTTACTGACCTTACTAAGAAGGGACAACCCGATAAGGTCCAGTGGACGTCTGAATGTCAGACAGCATTTGATAATTTGGTGACAGCATTATCATCGTCACCCATTCTGATATTACCCGATTTTCGATCTAATTTTATCCTCAGAACGGATGCGTCGGACTCTGGTGTCGGCGCTTGTCTTCTACAGGAGAAGAACGAATGTCTCCATCCTGTATGTTATGTCAGTAGGAAGTTATTGCAGAGAGAAAGAAAATATTCTGTGATAGAGCGGGAGTGTCTTGCCATTGTGTGGTCCGTCCAGAAATTAGGACGTTATCTCATGGGACGAGAATTCTGTATCCAGACAGACCACAAGCCACTGACATTTTTGTCGAAGAATCGTTCGTCCAGCCCACGCTTGTCTAGATGGGCATTGGCTTTGCAGCCGTATACCTTCGTTATTCAACCAATTCCAGGAACCAGCAATCATATCGCCGACTACCTTAGTCGAGCCTAGGGGAAGAGTTCAGGAGCTTATACATCGGAGGACAGGAACATTGGCAGGATCTGTGTGAATGAGTTGTCGACTTTAAAATATTGACATTATATATATGATATGAAGAATGGTTGATAGGTTGATTGGTTTTTGATTCTGTATTAGGTATTGTTTAGTTAGCTATTGATGATGTGATACATATATACATAGTGCAGGGCATATTGATCCCCATATTTTCCCCTGATTCCGGTATTTTATGTGCTAGGCGCATTGGTAGGTCATTTTTATGTAGGTGTTGCTCACGCTCACTCGTTGACAGTCATCTTGATGCGATTTGAAATTAATTGCATTAATGTTTTTGGGGTGGGGGATGATGTCACGAGTGGAGTGAGCGATAGTTAATAATTACGGGGGGAAAGGAGGAGAGTAAAATTAACGCACGTAGACAAGTAAGTTAAAGCGTGCATGTGAGTGGGGGGTCTGAATGAGGCGAAAGCGCTGTATTACTATAAATGCAAGTTAGAACGTCCTAAAGAGCGGACGCAAGAGAAAGCCCAGTGGGCGAACATAAGGGGAGCAGTCAGAAGACTAGTGAGAGAGTTTTTCCAGTGATGACTGGTAGGTAGAACGTTGATTGATAATTATGATTGATGTATTATATTATATTCGTCTATTACCATGATGTAAATAAGTATATGTGAGGAATGTGGAAGTCCTTGATATTGGATATAGCAATGTGCGCCATGAGCGATAGATGAAAGTTGAGTTCATGGATTTGTAGCGCGAGTGAGTAGTGTGTACTCCGATGGAGGTGTGTTACCGTAAGATGTTTGGTGAGTGAAATGTGAACTATTGTGTGTACGCTTCATGGGTTGTAAGGAGAGGTGGAGTGAATAGAAATGGTATGGTATTATACCAATGTAATGTTATTCTTGTAGGTGTCGGGGACGGGCCAAAGAGCCGCCTCGGTGAGCACAGGGGGTAGGCCAGCATAGGGCCGGAGGCCACACATAGGCCAAGAGTGAGGCTGTCGGTGCAGGACAGTAGAGGCACATAAAGTCGTGGCAGTCTGGCCACGGACAGGGACGTAGATATGAGCGTGAATGTGCTAATGGAAATGATAATGTACTATTACCATGTTGATGTGCTAGTGGAATGATAATGTACTATTGCCACGTTGATGGGCTCTTGAAATGATAATGTGCTATTGCCATGTTGATGGGCTATTGAAATGATAATGTGCTATTGCCCTGCTGAGGTGCTAGTGGAATGTTAAGGTGTTATGGCAATGGGAAGGTGATATTGAGAGACTGCGGGGCCAGTGAATTATTAATGTGCTATTAAGACCCTGAGGGGAGAGGCTGAGGCCGAAGTGTCTTTAGGAAGTAACTACCGGGTTGTGGATCCGAGGAAGAGTGCATGTGGGAATAAGGCCGTTGTACGGCAGTTAAATTCAATAATACAATGTATGTAATTGCGCTATTATCTGTATAATTATGTTTAATAAATGTGTGAGTCTGATGGGTTGTTCTGTTAAGTGTTAAACTTGTTCGTTCGTGATTGTTGTCCTGTCATAACTTATTACATCTCCCAGTCTGGGATTTGTGACACTTATGTTACATCGAAAAACAGATCTTTTGTGCTGTATGCTTTCTGTATGATAATTCTGTCGGTAAAGACGCGAGCTGTGGAAATCCAAACATTTTATGATTTTAAATCGTGATCCATAGTTTGGATTACTGGGGGCTCCTTTTCGGAAAGGGCGGTGGGGAGCGGGGGGCGGAGGCAGCTTTGAAAAAAAAAAAAAGGCAGCAGTAGCTATCAGAACAATCCATAAGTAGGGCTACAGAAATAAAGATAATCATTAACATTTTCAGTTCAAACTGAGAAAGCTAATGCATCAATAAAGATTAATACTCCCTTGAACCAGACACACAGTGAAGGCCTTATCTCATTGAATAAATTTATTATACACAGTATATCATTTCTTTGACGTTCAGCTATTGCGTCATAAACGACCCACCTTTGTTTGCTTGCCAAACCCGTAAAATAGGAATACTTTTATATTTAGTTCACCATTTTCTTTATCAACAGTTACGAATTTTAAGGTACAACATTCGCTCGCCTGTGCCGGGGAGATCACAGATAGCTAGCATGGAGTAATGATCGGTGTATTTCATTGTGACAGGGAATCGGCGAATCTGTAATTGGAAATAAAAAGTAAGAGACGCATTGGTTGGAAAATGATTGTCTGAGTGATTTGATTAGTTTGATTGGCTTGATGGTGTGGTCGAGTTTTTCTACTTATTTGGATGGATAATACAAAAAAATATATAAAAAAATCACTAATAACAACAACAACAACCAAAAGTCAGTGTACCCAGAACTGAAAGTGTATGCATTTAAACAGGTTTATCCCGGACAAAGCCGGGCATCTCAGCCGGTTGTAAATATTTTCATTCATCATAGTATTGCACGAAAACTTCTTTTCTGTGCTCTTCTAATAAAATTACATGTAGATTTACTAACACAGCTCTATTATGAGGGAATGCTTTCCTATTTGTACGCGATGTAGCCAACGCCTTGGAGATCAAAGCAATGGTTCTTGAATTAGTAGGTATCGGTTGTGTGATTGGGCGTTAACTTCTCAGGCCGTGAAATTGCTCGATGCGTACGACACCTGTGTATTGGGATAATACAATCTTAATATGTCTTATGTACTGTGGGTAACTGAAAAACATGCTTTATATTTCGCACTGCCAAGGCTCATTTCTTGTAAAAATTAAAAAAAAAAAAAAGGCCACTCCTCCTCTCCCCCCCCCCCCCTCCTTCTTTTCTCCATTTTTTGTTGTTGTGTGTATTACAAGCAAACAACGTGAATATAACGCGTCTTGTCGAAGAATCGTTTTTGTTAGCTCCGACATGGCGACAGGAATAAATACAGCGAATTACTTCATTTTGTACTGCGAAGAAGTAAAAGTGACACATTACGCACGTACACATTATGGGTTAATTCGTTTGACAAGTGACCCTGTTGACTGTGCACGACTATCGCCATAGCAACAGAACAGGCTTATTTTATGTTGTAATTTGAATCTTCAATTCTTGACAGGCAACTTTACATTTCGGAAATCTAAAAATATGTGCGTGGATCTGGCGAAATCCGGCTTAAGGTGAAAGACCACATTCCAAAGACCCCTCCCTCCCCCCCCCCCCAAAGGGAGGGTTGAGGTGGAAACTGAGATTCGCTTCAAAAATGAAAGATCGGCCAATTTTCGCCATTCAGTTAAAACCGTAATAGAAATGTGTTGGTTGTTTTTAAAGAGGTGTTGATTAATATTTCACTTTAGCCGATTTCGCCATTTCTGCTCATAATTGTGTATAATACTTTTGTGTCAGTGCAATAAATATGATATCATAATAACCGGCAACAATGACATTGCTTTAACCCTATTTTACACTGGGGGGTCTGATAGACTCCAGCCACTCACTCACTTTATCGCAACATCCCCCAAACGAATGCAAAATGTTGTTAAGCCCATTGTCTGTCAGCCTTAAATAATGGAAACAATGGGGAGAAAATAAAGTACATTGAGTTGCATAAAGGTAGATAACAATGCTCGTCAGCACTTGCACTGTGGCAGAGATTTATTGACATCATAGTAAACTGGTAGTCAACATTTGCACAAATGCGTTCACTGGAAACTGTGAAAGTAACACGGACAAAACCATTTTCTGTTGGCAAAATAATGAGTAGGACGGTTAAATGAATCATTGCCATAAAGCTTGAATGCTATATCATTTTCTCATTTCCATCAAATTTCTATGATAAATCTGTCACTGGAAGAAATATCATAAATAAAAAAGGGGGGTTAATTGTCTGTTTGTTCAGCCACTTGCTGAGACAAAATGTTTGGGTGACGAAGGGATCTGACAAGCCAGCCAAATGATTGATTTCTGTGAAATCTGTTCATTGACTTTGACGAACTTTGTTCCTGGCATTCTCACTTTTTTGGGGCTGGCCATACAAACCTATTAAAAGCTGGTTCCCCTTTTGGTGTGGCTATTTATGTGCAAGTAACTCCATTTGACTTTAATTAATTAGTAATGCAAGAATGCACAGCACAACAAGCTTATAAGGGCCGAAAAAGGGCCGAAAAAAAAAAAGGGTGTTCATTTCAAAACCTAGTCTCAGAAACACTCAACTAAGAAAAGCTACAATCAATAGCAAAAGAATTAAAAATGCAATGGAAAAGTGAATATTTTCTGTGTTTGTTTGTTTGTTTAATTTTCAAGGCGTATACTTTTTGGAGAGGTCTTTCGATTCCGCACACTTTCAGCCTAAACAGCTCCTACTGATTAACAATCAGTTCTTTACATAATCGGAATCTGTGATTGCAGTCTGTCAGAGGCGTTTACTTCCCATAACATGCCCTGTACAGATTGAAGCCATTACTCATTCGTGTTATGGCAACAAGAACGTGCCAGATATATCGGATTGCTCCCCTTTGATCCTTTGAGGCGCCAACAAATCTTCAAAGAAAACCGGAGCGTGATAAGGGCAGCGTGTAATGGGCGGTCGTTGTGGGGTGTTTGTGGACATTTCGTTGTTTTTATGTGATAACAATGCAAACTTTTCCTTTTTTAAACTACATTCTATTTACATAGTAAATACATGCAAATCTCAGTTTTTATATTCGTGGTTTTGTGGAATCGAATAAACTTCCCAATTCACTCTTCAAGTTTGATTATAGGCCCTTGTACTTAAGCTATAAACTCCTTCTCAGTAATTGGGTAATTAATGGAGGCATACAAAAGTTTAATATTATATGGCGCGTCGACAGCAACGTATAACTATTAATTTGTGCGGGCCTCTGAATAAGGTCATGCTGACATGAGCTCTTTAGATTTAAGTAGCCTGAATCTGTTTCAAACTTCTAAACCTTGATTTGTTATGTCCATCATCAAGTCACTGGTGTTGATTTTCTTAACCCTGAAACTGACATTAGACTTAATATGGCATTCATTTTTTTTTTTTTTTAAGTTTTCACGCTGTATAACATAACAGTATAAAAGAGCGTGGTCGCTGCTACCGGAAACATCTCTTTGCATTCTCGAAGAAAACGTTTAAATTGTCAGTATAATTATGATCTAACACGAAAGGTATAATTGATATTTATCAGAAATAGTAAGAGCCTCGAAATGAATATTTCAACAATAGCAGAGATAATGGCGTTTTGAAAGGGGTGCTATGAAAATTAATAGTCATAGTAGTTTGTCAGGGAGGTGAGGGTGGGGGGGGGGTGTAGTTTGAACTGACCATCTTGTGGTTGAAACTGATGGAAATCCATCGTGTTTTTTCATGTGTGCTTGTGAAAATACACTTGAGAATGGCAAAGTAGATGCCTGATTTTATAGCCAAACCCGTGTAGTTTTTACTATAATTGTATGCATGTGCTGGGATATTATAAAAGCCTGTTGTTAGGGAATCATAGTCTAATACAAAAGACATTCTAAAATACTGAAGACTGCGAGCACCCCTCATGTTCGAAAGAATTATGGTCCAGTTTTCAAGCCCTTGCTTGACAGTACCTCCTGAGTAAGTGACTAAGTCTTGCAGATCAGGTGGAGAGGAAAGTGCAGTCATTATCTCACCACCTACAAGTGCCAGATCTATTATGTTACGGGTCTTTAGTTCCGGAATGTTCAAACCAAATACACTCGAGAGCGTTGGATTAAGGCGCATGATAGTAGATACGAGGATCAACTTGGTTGATGTCAAATAAACCAATCCAGTGACTAGATGTTTTGGCATACAGAGTGGGAGGAATGAAATGATCAGAAATCTATATTACAAACTATCACATCACTTTGGCTTACCCGTGTAATAGAGAGACATGGAGGAATTAAATTTGTCACAAACTGCCACATCACCATAATTATTGTTATCACCATCTATATTATAGGCTCTATATTATAGAGCTAAAGTCGTTAGTTTTGAGGCATGCAACTTTAATTACCACTGGTCTACCTTAAAAACGAGGCAAAAACTACGAAGAAATCGCATCTGAATTTTTTCAAAACATGACAAGCTTTACATTCTTAGCTGAAAAAAAAAAAAAAAATACGACCACGCATGGAAATAGTACTTTGGATAATTACTTTACAATGTAAACGTCGTAACAAAATTGGGGTCGAAAGTCATTGGCCGAAATTTGGCTTTTTGAATTAATAGGCCTGCTCAAAATTTTTAAAATGTTATACATGCAAGAATGCCGTGCATGCAAAAAAGTACTCAGTATAATTGTCCAAATTTTCAATACGGTTTACTTTTAGACTGAAGAACTGATGAGCATTTGAAAGTTTGGCAGCCCCACATACTGTCCATGGAGTTTTAGATAAAGTAGTTTTCCGGCAATTTTGATTTCCGGTTCTCCATGATTTAAAGAAACAAAGAGCAGCGAAACACCAAGTCACTAAATATGCCTCTTGGGTCTGGTAATGGATAAATTGGATTTTATAATATGAGGCGGTGCTAATCTGGGATATAATCATAATGTGACTGTGTATGACGTTTATTGAACTCTCGTTCACCAGTCGATCTCCAGCTTGAGAATATCAAACAAACAGCAGTGAGTGGGAGATAACAATGCGTCTATAGTTGGAGTTTGTCAAACACAAACATTCACACTATGTCACCCGCCACAAACTCTCGAACACAGTCTGAGTTTCACTTGTTCTTTGCCAGCCAGGCACGCACACCGGTTCAGTGCAGGACTTGATATGACTGTACCAAGACAGTGTCTTACTGCCCTTGTCAACTACTCGGGGCTCACCCTGCATCACAATTTCGGGCTTTGAGAAATCAAGTTGTACTTTAATGGTAAAGGCCAGTGAAACTATTATAGCAGTTTTGTGTGTGTGTGTGGGGGGGGGGGCGGGCAATCACAATTTCAGTCTACGAAACTATCACGTAAGGAGTCATTGGCGGTGAGGGAGTGAAAGGTGAAACGGAAAGGGGGGGGGGGGGGGAGGAAGCTATTTTGAAGAGTTTTCATGGTTTATTTATCATCTCATGTCCAGAACAACACGAACGCACGGTTTTAAAAAAATGTTACATTTTGTGGTAATTAATGAAAGAAATGATGGCTGGAATAATAACAATAAAAAAAACATGCCAAAGAAACAAATATGCGTCATGTATATATATCTAAACAGAGCCACCTCAAAAGTAATGGAGAACCATTGCAAATAGCACACTAAAGCCTTGCTAACATAATAACAGAGAATAAAAAATTTATCCTCCATTGGACACGAACCTATCGTTGTCTTGAAACAAGGTAAAATGGGCCGCGTCTATCAACATGCCACTGAGCCGACGTTTATTGCTAGTGCATACATTACGTGCGAGACGATAACTGCAGTCAGTTGGCGTGTTCTTTTTTAGGCTCATTGAGCTTAGGCGGTCTGTTTTATGGGAAAAAAAACCAGTAGGGAATTCATGAGTTAAACAATGGAAATAATTCTTAGCCAGAGTCAATCAGTGAAATTATTTGGCTGTTATTGGGACGATTAAGCTGTAAACAGATTCTGAAGTGCTCTGCCACAGAGGAAGACTTATCATCTGACATAGTAAGTTGTGACTTTTAAAGCGGTATTTTAGAATCTCTCTTGAATTATGTAGATCTAACTGAATAAATAGCAAGTGCTTCATAAATTTACAGTGACAATCAGATAAATGTTATTTTATCACCATCAGCCACTAACATACAACAGCCACTATCATCATCATCACCATCATTTACCATGACTAAATCATCATTCTGTATTACTGTCATTACCATCGGCAAACGCAACGACATCATCTAGAATTGTAGACTGTGCGGGAAACATTGAGGCTACTCGGGATCTCATATCACGTGAGTGTGAATATTCTTCATATCCTGGGCATTCAAACTATTAAATATAAGATCATATAAAAATCTCATTACGTATTGGCCATTGAAAAGCATAGATATGTTGACTTTCGAAGATCATTCCATGGTGTTAAAATAAGTCATGTTGTTCAGTTAAATTAAATTTTGAATACCTTCAGGATTTAAAAAAAAAGAATTTTCCCTTAATTTTTGAAGGGGCAAGAATGGCTTTCGCATGTTTTCGTCCAGTGGCCATCAGCAGTAATGGTGTCGTGTTTGGGTATAAAGATCCCCACCAAAGCCGGGTGCTATAGGTACCACATGCAGAGATAACCCCGAGAGTGGATCAGTTAGACTTTCAGTTACTATCGAATCCATCTTTAATGATTCCAAATCCATTATCATGTTCTGATCAGGAAAAAAATAAAGTCATTATTTTTACAGAAAGAAAGTCGAAATTTTATCATTTCCTCCACTTTTTAAATGACCAAAGGCTATTTCAAGCTGGAAATGTTCAAGACGAGTGGGATTACATAAACATAATATGGCTATAAAGATTAGTAGGGCCTATTGTATATTCTAAATAAACAAACCATTGTTAGCAACTACAAAGTGTGAGCGCATATTGTTGGAGCTGAGATTCAGTCGAAGCCTGCCATTCGATTTGATTGCCTGGTTTTGACAGGAGTTTCCATTATTGAGAGTCTACCGATCATTCTGATTACTAACTAAAGTGCCGTTCGTGGAACGGTGATCACATAGATCTAGTCACAATGAAATTTCCGATCATACTTTTCCATTCTACCCGGATGAATTTGCGTCTCTTTTTTTGCGGCTCAAAGAAAAAAAAAATGTAAGTAAATGATACAAACGATTGGATTTTGTTCAATGAATGTGTCTGCGTAACATATTGTCGAAAACTGAGGTAGTTCATAAAGTTTCATAATTTTTTATCTCGCAGCCACGAAGTTTTAGGTACTGACATGTTCACCCTCTAGCTCTATTATAGTAGGATGACATGTCAAGAGTGAGGAACCTATTTTAAGCCCATGCCTTACTCACCTATTGTATGCGCCATATTTCTCTTGTGCCTAATTCTACATGTAATTGACAAAACGTCGGCGTTGTCTAGCACCAACAGAGGCTGAGTTTGCGTGACATACGTCATTTCAAACTGCTCTTTCTTTCACATACAGTAGTGGTGGTAGCTGTTAGCCTCAACATGAATACTAAGCTCGGCTTTACCTGAAGGCTTCAGGGTTCGGCCAAACAAATACAAGTCGCTGATTGCATGGTGGAATCGATGCTTTCATTTTACCTCGTCTGATTTCAAGTAACTATAGATAAAAAATGTCGCCTGAGGCCTTGCTTCTTGCAGGTACTTTTATTGTCGTCATGGCATATAAATGGCATTTGTAATTAGCGTTTCGTTGGGTCTTTTTTTCAGTGCAGATGCTGAAGAATGCTGAAGAAGTGGCGAGTAAGCAGAGAGTGTGTGTGTGTGTGTGTGAGAGAGAGAGAGAGAGAGAGAGAGAGAGAGAGAGAGAGAGAGAGAGAGAGAGAGAGAGAGAGAGAGAGAGAGAGAGAGAGAGAGAGAATAAACGGCAAATACCACAATTTTTTTTTTCCACGACGGTAATCAAAGCCGAAAATACCGAAGCGAGATTACTTAATCTTAGAATCTCATGGTCAACAATCAAGCAGGAATACTGGTTAAAAACAAGTAATTCTGTACTGTTTTGATATAGTTTTGATGTACATTATCACACACGAGATTGCTGGGAAATGATAGAAACATCAAGACCCCAATATTTAATAACATTTCATAATTATTTTTTTTACTGTTATGACATTCATGTTGAATGATGAGAGACACTGTGTCTCTCCAGGCCAGTGAGATCACAATTCTTTGGTTCGCTTTTTTCATAATGTTAAAGCACAAGAGTAGAGCACATTCTGCCTGTATACGTCTTGGAAGAACCATCCTGCTCATGGCATTCAATTTATTGTATGATGCATGTCTGTTTTATCTCCGTTTTGGTGAGGGCATAAAGTATTGAGTTAAATGGGACATGGCACAATGGCGAGACTGGAAGAAGTCCGTCTCTCTATAATTTTTTGATCTAGTTCGGGGGCGGCGTGAGTCAGCAGGCGGAAAGCAAAGAAAGACCTCCCTCACTGAGTCAAAACAGACGTTACTCGAGCATTGAAATTACTTATTTGGGAAAGACAGATCACTTTTCTGAAAATGTGAAGATTAAAAAAAAAAAAGTTAATTATATGTGTCGTTTCCACTCACCCCCCCCCCCCGCCACACACACACCCAATTCCCCGTCTTGTTTTTTTTTTCTCCCCATCTTTGAACTCATTTGTTCACAAAGAAATCATTCATAACTCATGTTTAAGGCCATAATTCCAGATACTTGAATGTGTAATAAATTCACAACTTTGACGTCCCAGACTTTCAGTTACCTGCAAGACCTCGTGTTAAAGCGCCATTACGGCTGAACTAATTAGCATAGGTGACCCCGGGCAACACCGTGTTTTGTTTGACATAGTCCGTTTAAGCGCAATGCCTATTGTTCCTGTCATTTTTCCTATCGGTTAAAGACACAGCCAAGGCTACAGGCTACAGTGTAAATCACTTTTACTTGCTCATATCTGCCCCCATTAAAATCACCTTGGAGACGACGGAGTACAATTTACATTAGATCTTGCAGCTGGGAACACAGGTGTTTGCATTTTTAATGCATTGTAAACTATCGTGCTGCTGGGATGTTTCTCGGGTAAAGCTCCTTAGAGTAAAGAAAAATGCATTTTTGACTGCATAGGATTTTTATAAACTTCATTTTTTGATACATCACACTTTTCTTCCTGATTCTAGACACAGCAACACACATTAATATTGTGATGGAAGTTAATGGACTTCATTCAGGTCACTTTCTCAGTTATGTAGGCAGTAATTATTTAGATTAGTTTGCATCAAAAAAAAAAAGTATAGCTCAACCATATTCTTCATGAATTTTTCCCTTAAATTTTCAAATCCTTGATTTTGCAGAAAATGATTGTGTTCCTATTGTACAAACTAAGAAGGACATCGATTAATTTCAACGTTTCTGTCATGTAGTGCTGAGATGCTGAAGCTCGGATTATATGCCATGAGCAGTGAAACTAAAGACATAATTATTTGGGTTCAGTTACATCAGTTAGACAAGACAGATTGTAAATTTGATGCGTTTTGATATCGCTGTTACCTTTTAGTAACGTCTGTCCATAATGCGGTACTGTAATTGTAGTACATCTAGTCGTCTGTCAAATAATAATAATAATAATAATGAAGATCATTTATATAGCGCCCAATCCAAACTGTTTGCTCTAGGCGCTTTACAGAAAGTCGTGTTCTCTCCATCTGCAACTCACTCTCTCTCTCTCACGCTCTCTCTCTCACCCTCTCTCTCTCTGCTACACATACATTGTATACATAGATACACACACATAACATACTATAAGACAGAAATTAAACGATAAAACAGCAAAATTAAAGTGAAATGAGAAAATAAATGGATTGGGAATGAGACTTCACAACTGAAAGTGTTTTTTAAAAAGGTGGGTTTTTAGACCAGTTTTGAATTTTGACTCGATAGATACTTCCCGCAATGATTTTGGCAGTGAGTTCCAGATGTGCGGGGCACAGTGTGTAAATGCTCTGCCTCCTAGTTTCTTTGACTTGCAGTTAAAAATCTTAAGAAGGCCCTGATCGCCCGATCTTAAAGAACGAGGTGGTGAGTAGGGCTCTACCAGAGTGGAAAGGTAAGGTGGTGCAGTTTTGTTTATGCACTTGTAACACAGAACTGCTATTTTGTACTGGATTCGCAACTTAACTGGTAACCAGTGCAGTTTAATAAGCATGGGGGTAATGTGTTCACTCTTTTTCTTCTTTAAGACAATTCTAGCAGCTTGGTTTTGAAATCGTTGCAGTCTGTTTAAAGTTTCATTGGGTAAGTTCGCAAGAAGGGAATTGCAGTAATCTAAGCGAGAAAATATAAACGATGAGATCAAGACCCTCACAGAGTCTTCGCTTAGAAAAGATGACATTTGACCTACTCTGCGCATCTCACAGTAGATGGTTCTACACAAATTATGAACATGGAAATGCATGGAAAGCTTTGAGTCAAAATATACCCCCAGATTTCTAGCCTTCTCTGAAAAAGATATGTTCTCATTCCCAATGCAGATATTCCCCACATCACTCGGATTCCATCCTCTCTTTGTGTTACACAATATCACTTCAGTCTTATCTTCATTCATCTTTAGCTTGTTAGATTCCATCCAGTTTTTCACATCATCAGTGCAACACTCTATAGAAGTAACTAGTTTCTTGATGTCACAGGGTGGAACAGACATGTACAGCTGGGTGTCGTCAGCGTACATATGATATTTCACATTATGCTTTCTTATGATTGAACCAAGTGGCTGTGTATACAGCGTGTACAAAAGAGGACCCAATACAGATCCTTGGGGCACACCAAAATGTAGTTCGAAAGATGTTGACATATTTCCATCTACAAGAACTGATTGGGTACGGTCACATAGATATGACTTGAACCATTTGAGAACAGTCCCAGATAAACCAAAGGTCTTATCTAGCCTCTCAATGAGGATAGAATGGTCAATAGTATCAAAAGCTGCACTAAGGTCAAGGAGTGCCAAGATGGCAACCATCCCTCCATCAGCAGCACACAAGAGATCGTTTTGAACTTTGAGAAGGGCAGTCTCTGTGTTATGGAATTCCCTGTAGGCAGATTGATACACTTCATTTAAATTATTTTGACTCAGGTGGTTCTTCAATTGACCAAGAACTACTTTTTCTAAAATTTTTGATACAAATGGAAGATTTGACACGGGCCTGAAATTCTTCAATTCTTCTGGGGACAAATTGTTCTTCTTCAAAAGGGGTGTGACGATTGCTTGTTTAAAAGGTGATGGGACTGTTCCTAACTGGAGCGATTCGTTAATAATAACTGTAACAATCTCAGCAAAACTATCAGCCCTGTTGTTAAGAAAAACAAGAGTAAAGTATACCATGAAGACAGCAAGGGTCGGAGATGAGGTGTAATGGTATCAATATCCAATGACATACAATTTTAATGACCTGTTTGTAAGGTTAGATGGACAAAAAATGCAGCATGTGAAACAAACCTCATGAGCTTACTGGGCGGGGTTTGTGGCATATTAAATTATAGGAAATATTGGAAAGTTAAATGAGTTATATTGGATGACTTGTGCTCGCATCACGCTACGACAGCCTTCATTAACAAATCGCATGGCACCACTAATGGAGGGTATAATTTTGGCAATCCCGTAATGCTGCTTTACTGTAATGAATTTGAGCTTGTCCTTTAGAGTTCATTATAATGGTGTGAGCTATAATTTACCTTTGCTTCACATCTTTCATTCTTCTTCATATTTTTAACACTCCACAGTTGACAGCTTAGTGTGTCATAATTATTTACTTTTGTCGGGAGTAAAGACTTTTCTGCGTTATACATTATAAATTTTGTCCTTCCATCCGACTGTTCTTCCCTTTCCCCTCTTGCTTTTTTTCTTCTGTCATTCCATTTGTCAAACAGCTTTAATAACCGATACTGATATGAGGGGCCACTGAAAAGGGGGCCAGTTAACAATACGAGGTCGTACTTTTTAATCTCCTCCACTCTCACTTCTAAACTCGACTATGGGCTCGAACAAAGAGTGCCTTCATGTGGTTTCCTGCACTGACGGATATTAGGCGCTAAACGTTTTATTATTATTTTTCTTCCTCACCAGTTCTCTTCTTGTCTGTCATTCCTTCGTGTGAAGTGAAGCCTAGACGTTAACCAGCTGTGCCGTGTGGGCGAGATGAAATGCAAAATTATCGTCATGTTGTGTGGATTTTCATGTTTTGTATGGCTCCTAGTCTTCTGAAGATCAGTCCGTCTTGGGGGATATAAGCAGAGTGGATTATGACACAAGCTGTAAATTTTGGAGCTTCTATAGATAGACTTTCTAATTCCTAGACCAGAAGATCATAGGCTTTAAAAAAAATTAGCTTAAACAATCCGGACTATTGATTTCCTGGTTTTAAATAATATCCAGGACTGATATCGGGCCATATCAACTGAAATTTATGTAATCCGAGATAAATAGGCACATTGATTTAGACTTGAAGCTATTCGGCGGTGAAAGACATTTGCATTAATACTGTAAAGAAATTTTAATGTTTCTATTCCGTTACTCTTAGACCTTTGAGTACTCAGACACTCTTTTAAGCTATCAATGAAAGAGCATACACACATAGTGCTCATTGTGTTGTGTATACAATACAAAAGGCTGGTGGTTTCGAAACGAAATTAATAATGTTATAAAGAGAAAAAGGACGCACACAAAGAATATTCACGCCAAAATGCATTTAGTCGTAGCTTAATAGGAAAATTCAACAATACTTCTTAACACAGTGCAATGGCTTATTATACGTGAGATCCGTGAACACACCGCTGTCGGTTCATTTTAACTACAAATTCTCATTCGTTATCTTGTTCTCATTACAAAAGCAAGACATTGCTATCATTGTACACGCTTTTCGATATCCAGCAGAAGTGCTTGTTTTATCTCAGAGTGTGATTTAAGTAGCCACTTCGAGTGTGTAATACTTCATCACTGGAGAATATTATCTACCCCTAAAATTTTTGAGAAAACAAAACCCAGTTAGGGCAGCCTTTTTTTTTAATGGCCTAAGTCCTTGTGTTTTCCATGGCAGATTAAAAAGACGCATCTTGAAGCCTTTTCTTCATTTTCACCCCAAAAACATTATCCCTTCAAACCTTTCGAGATTAAACCAATCAATAAGGCGTGTCATAATGTGCATTTTACATTACAGAAGTCGGTGAATGATCAATTACTTTCACCGAGGACATGAACGAGTTGTTTGGTTCTCAAATTCACAAATTGTGCCAACTGCCTTTGTGTTTTGCTTTGTTTTTGTTTCTTTCTTGTGTTTAGCCACTTTCGTAGTGTTGTAACATGAGAGAGTGCTGGGATTCAGCTTCTTGCCCTTGCATTGTATTCTGACATTAAAAGACGGCAATAGTATGAAATTTCTTGACATCAAAATCGTGGGTTTACCCTTTGTGTTTGACAATGGGAAACTTTCAGTCTGAACATAATACTGAGATCATTAACCTTTCTTTTCGATTAGATATCAGCACATCAAGTGTTGCGTTATAACATTCTTTACGGCCCTCACAGTGGGCCAAGGCAGCTTTTCAATTTTCCAGAAAATGCAATTCTGATTATTGTACCGATATTCAGTATCAGTAAGAAAATCGGTGCAAAAACGGTAGAGTTTTCGTTTCCAGCAATAAATACACGATTTTATTGTGAGAGAGCTTTGCTGTGTATTCCCAACTTCAGCGCGTAGCGAGAAAGAAGATATCACCGATTACTATGAACTTCAACTCAGTATCATCTTGCCAGTAATTCAGTCGCAACTGTCGCCCGTATATATACAGTGTTTCTTATGAAGGACCGTTCGTCAAAATTTATTCCATTTCACAAATCAAACTGTGTTTTGGGAATTCTAAAAAAAAAAAAAAAGCCTTAATCGGACAATATCCATATCCTGATCACGAAATCTGGAGATTACTGAAGGATTTTCCAGCCGCTAATGAGAGATTTTAAGCCATGTGCTTGTGTACAGTAGCTAAGCGGAATAGAATGGGCTGTAACATTTCCACTAAGATTGAAATGGTGTCATTCAAAAAAGTGATTTTAGTGTAAAACGAGGGGTTACACCAGGTCCAGCGAGAGCCTGGTGTGTAGTTAGATTGTCAGAAATGTGCGCGGAAGAGTCTTGATTTTTTTTTTTTAATGGAGATTATTAAAGTAAGATCTGTTTGAGTGATATATTTTTTAAAATATTGTTGTATCATGATTTAATGATAAAAATCCAGATGACTTGTTTCGTGGACAGCTTATCACAAGACAATTGGAAAATGCCGTCTGAATTCTTGTTTTTATTTTGATCTAAACACAAATGCCGATTTACCCGTAACGGATAGATTAGGTATATAATAAACTTAGAGAGCACAAAGGATATTAAGTCTTGAAACTTGATGTCAGTCTGCATTTAATGTATGGACTTCACTGCACATAATGCCACACCTGCCTTACAGTTGTCTTCATGAAGAAAAGTGCTCTTTTGATTGATTCACGGAATAAGTAATTCACAATGATGGATGAATCATATGATTCTGATTGTATGTTGTTTATGAGGGATGAACTGGAATTGGATAGTGGTAAGAATCGTGAAGAAGTCCACAATTGAATGTGTAGCCACTGCATAATCAAGGATGCGGCGTTAATTCGGAAACTTCTTTATTTTTTGTATATTTCAGCCCCCCACACATCTGTTGCCACCAGTGGTCGCCATGACAACCACCGCGGGGTTTGGCCCGCCCCCTTCTATCAAAGATGACAAGTTCGTTCCTCCACTCAGGCTGGGACCAGTGGCGAAATCACAAACCTTTGTCGACAATAGAGCTTCTTTGACCTCGTATTGGCCCCCCCTGTCCTCACAGAAGGCCCAGCCCACTTCTACCACTAGATATCCAAGGATTGTTGTCAAGGATCCCACAGGAAGAATACTGGATACTTTCACTACTTTACAAGAGGCTATATACAGAGCCAGCTGGAGCAGGAAAAAGATGGGAGGTAAGCGCATTTGGAATTTATCAAAAGAAACAAAATGTAAGTCATCAACAGGGAGATCTCATCGGGAATTTACCAAAAAAAAAAACAAAAAACACACGAATTAGAGGTAACCAAGACTGGGAATTTAATTGGCTTCTGTCAATTGATAAACGTTTCAGGCCACCAGTATGAGTATGGTTGTCGCAGGAAGTTGAAATAGACAGACGCTGCAAAATAAAATTTGAGTTTAATCCTAACAGTCCGCTTGTTTGTGTTAATGAAATATGGATGGGAAGGGGAGAGGGCTTTTTAGGAATGATGAACAAAGAGAGAAAATAGGTAGAACTGAGACATTGCTTCAGATCTTGTTCGTGACTTTTGTCAGAGTAGGTTCTATTTTTCTGTTTTACTTCATTTCAGTGGGAAGATATTCATTTAGAATGGGAAAATAATAATTATTGTCCCTTTTATTTGTAACTCCGCAGTTACTGCCACCGTTAACAAATAGATCACTGAAATATATTTAGCCTCTGAGATTGTTAGAAACCTATGTTATCGCGCAGAATTGTCTTGTTCACCAGAATGGCCAAAGATACCATTACAGTGGCGTTTGCCCAAAGCTCCAGTACCGTCCAAACCAGATTATTCCAGGGCAGGACCCAGAGCAGCCACCTCGCTTAATTTTGTCGTGGGTCATACTCATTATAACAAAATGACCTCGAGCCATGATGTCACATCCAACGCCAGGAGGCTAGAACTGACAGCTGATGTCTTAGTGAATGTCCCAACAGTGGTGAGTGAAGAACAAGCCTGAAGTCACAAATCAGCAAATCAAACATGTAAAGTTTTTTGTTGCTGGTGTTGTTTTCGGCTTAACAACAACACCAACAACATTTTGTCCATTAAGAAAAGAATGGCCTACCTCCACTTAAATTGCTTTCGAGAAAAACTGAGTTTGATTTTTTTCTTCGCTTTAATTACTAGTAGCTTACTATGGTTACTTAAGGTGTATTTTTTTAATAATTAGGCTTCTTTGATTTGTAACATTTTGAAGCAGAAGGTAGCGTTCGATGCCGACTTTCTGAGGCCACAAATCGCAACATAGTACTTTTTAATTTTCAACTCCTCAAAATAATGACAACGACTGCAGATTATAAAGCAGTGAAACAGACTGATGGATGAAAACAATTCGATTGATAATTAATATTGTGAGAGTTGTGGGGTTCAGTTGAGTGTTTTACCTAGTCGTCAGATAAGGAAAGTTGTTTTCTTTTTTTCTAGTAATTTAGGAGAGTGATTATGATAATGCAATAACCTAATCAACTCGATGTGCATTCCTTCACAGGAAATCCCAGTCGATGATGTAGCATTTGTAGCTGAGAGGTAAGCAACAGCGCCAGCTACAACATCACAATAACAGCAAGAACCATAGATATGCCCCTTTGTTCACTAAATATCATAAAAACCACAGAAAAACTGTGGGGTCGCAGCAGGGCTATAAGCAAAGTCAAAATTGAGCAAAAAGAAAAGGTTGTATGTTGCGAAGCCCCGCGTGAGAAATAAAACCCAAACAGTACAAAGCAAACTAAAGAGAAGACAGAAAATGCATAAATTTTCGGCTTTCGCCTTTGTCAAGTGAAAAAAAACAAAAAAACGAACAATAAAAGACTTCAACAGGAACGAAGTGAAACAGTTTACTTAGCTGCTATCTTATTTCACGGCTCTCTTTCTGAATTTAGCTAAATTCAGTATATCGGAAATATTCCTGAGCCGAGACTATTGAGCAAACAAGGGAACAAAGATATCCGAATACCCTGTGTTTTACAAAGAAGATGTCGGACTGACTATCGTTTCTTGAAGAGTTTTGTAACCATCTTGTTGGAAACCCATGCAATACCAGATACGGAGGTTCCTTTCATACATCCTTACTCTGACGTAATAACAATAATGACCATGTCACCGGAAGAATTATCTGCAGACACTCAAAACTCAACATTTAATAGAATAAGGGACATAATTTACAACAAAAGGAAACAGTAAAGGAGGGGGTGGTTTTGGATTATCTCCCATGGCATTAACATCTTAAATTATCATTATTCTCTCCCTCGGCAGTAACAGCAAAATTATTATTAGCAGGATTTTATGTATTTCAGATGTGACTATATGACACTTTTCATGTGTTTTTTTTCACATCTCAACCTAATTTATAACAGTTTTTGTTTTTTCAAATTACCTCAACTGTTTCTGTGATGAAATCATGAAAATAAGTTGTTTTTCTCGTGAATTGTTCAAAATGGATTGACTTTTGCTGTATTTTGTGTTCGCAGCCTCAATCACTTGCCCAATCTCCCATCCTTCACTTTCCTGCGCCACTCTCTGCTAGCCGGACGGTCTACCTATGTCCAGATTGTTGCCTCCATCCTGTTACATCAGAGACAATTACGCGCTATCGACCGGCGTGAGGCAGATTGGGAATTCCCGGGGTTCTGTAAGGGCTGCAAACGTGCGGGGTTTTGCTATGGTTGTAGTAAAAATCCTAAACCACAGTAAGTTTCCAGATAGCTGGTGTATTGTGTTATTCACATTTTAATGTGGTGAAATGTAAATCATATTTGTACTTCTCAGAGCCCCGTCGTCCCCTTAGAATGAGAAAGTTCTAATTTCCTTCCTTCAGTTCTTGAGAAATTGATGATTGACGTTCCATGTGCTCAGAGTTTTCGATGAAAAGACTTTTTTCTATTTAGTAATACAAATTACATACCGAATCCCCTTTATGATGGTGAAGGAATACCTCGGATTACTTACAGCAGCTGAGGTTGGATATTATTGTATTATATGGCAATACCGACATGTTTCTTACAAAAACGTGTCGTGCGTAGATCGTTTGATATGCGGTAGTCAGCATTAGAAGCAGCGAATTGTCGAAAGTCTACTCAATAAAAATAGTTCACATACCAATGTATAAAATGGAATTAAATTCCCTGTTTAGAATTTAGCTGTTAAAAGGCGATGATAGATTGTGGAAGTTTGCCGTCATCAATGATTTAATGTCAATACCAACAGTGTCCATGAAGACATTCCAGCCATGACTGGTGGTGGATTCCGCTTCTGGAAAAGAGACAGACCACGTGATCCCCATGGCTGGAAACATCCCAGTAACTGGCGACTGCCATCCACGGAACAGGAACTGTGTGATATCATAGAACGTGAGCACAGCCATGCCCTTTGTGGCTTAATTCAGATACATACAACTTCGAAGTAGGCATTTAGGCCATTAGGCGGTGGCCCGCTTCTGTCCTTACCTTCCCCGCTCCCGAAACCCATCTACTGTAAACAGTTCACTCTTGACAGAATAGTCAATTTGTGTAGTTGTTGAGGCTGCACATGAAAACTTCAGTGCATTTGTCTGTGGGCGATAGCAATGGGCTGAGGCCTAACTTTTAGGAGTTGCATTATTGTAGTGAAGTAAATAACACTGGCTTCAAGCCAATGTTTTATGAGTTGCATTTTTTAGTTAAGTAAGCTATCAGTCTTATATGAATGACTATCTGCCAATAAACGGAAAAAAAAAGTAAAAGAACAATGTTTACATTGTGGTACCCTTGCTCCTGTCAGTTCTCCATCAATAAACAAAATCGGACACATTTCATTATTTTTTTCTTTGTACAAGAGCGACTTGGAGACTAAATTCTGGTTTTGGTTTATTATTATTTTTGTTTTTACATTATCACCTGCAACCTACTTGCATGGGGTCAGAATTCAAAGATAGATCAAATTGAATTGGATCACCACTAGAACAAAACAAGAAAATAACAGCTTTGACAAAACTGAGTTGCGATACCCGAAGAGTATCCAGTGGTGGTGGTGTTGTCAAAGTTTTCTGAAATAATTATATTACACCATGAACTCTTGTAGTGTAGAGACAGATGTCTCGTTTCAGGATAGGGAAGGGTGATTAAAATTTAATGGAGGTGTTAGTTTCATACTATGCCTAAATTAATCTACTCAGCAGGTGTACTGTCTTTTGATCAAAGCACATTAACACAGGGCTGTTGTTGTTGTTATTGTTGTTGTTATAGTGGAGTGTCTTGAAAAATCTGAAATTTTCAGAGCCAAGAGTGGGCGAGGAACATTTTTCTCACAGTATCACATGTAGATTTTAAGCCCTCGAACTTGATGGGATATTTGATATTCACGATGAGGCACTGTTTTGCTTTGTATATACTTTTGTGAGCAGAGTACGGGGGATTAGCAGCTTACGAACAAGCTGTGATGAGGGCTAGACGTGCTATGGCCATGCAGAGCTATGACAGAGAGGGAGATGTTGCAGCACATGGCGGCATTGGCCGGGGGAGTCGATACCAGAGGCTGAAAAATCTTGGCACATGTACGTTGTTACTTCTCGCCTTTTGTAACTTTGATATGAGTGTGTATGCTGCAACAATCTGACGAAGATCTAAATGAACAGTAAGAAAGGTGTTGACGTTGTGGATGAGCCAGCAAAATGAAAACATACCAAGAGTAAAATTTGCACTTGTGAGAAAAATGTTTTTTTTTTTTCTGCTTTGGATACTTAAGTAAGTGCCCTAATATGACTTTATTACACACCAGCCAACCCAAGCAGGATAGATCTT
Organism: Onchidella celtica; assembly: GCA_963931925.1. Classification (NCBI taxonomy): domain Eukaryota; kingdom Metazoa; phylum Mollusca; class Gastropoda; order Systellommatophora; family Onchidiidae; genus Onchidella; species Onchidella celtica. The sequence goes on along the minus strand of OZ007579.1, from coordinate 16,703,755 downwards.
GTAAATTTTCCTTGTACCAATACCAGCAGCTTATCTAGGTATTGGTCACACTAACAACGACACTTGGATTTGAAGCAAAGACTTATCAATCTTTTAGTAACATCACAATTCCTTCCAGGATACACAGATGTCATGGTTGACTTTCGGCCAGCAATGTGTAAAAGAATGAGTTGACTATGCAGAGTCTATGACGTTATGTTGAGAAAAAAAAACATGGCACAAAATTTATATGAATTTACATCTCTGGCTGGTAAAAGTCCCGTTCCCCCTCTCGGCCCTTGCGACTTCATTACTGCTTTGAAAGTCTGGAAATGACAATTCTTCTTCTTGCTTCAGATCCGCCCTGTGTCACCATAGTTAGCACGGATGAGTTCGGCACGTACCTGAGAGATGGTGATGATGCGTACGGGGACATGGCATACCAAGAAGATATGGACTTACAGCGCCCCAGGAAAGGATCGGTGGAGGAAGAAGAACAGTTGTATGACCAAGAGGAAGATGTGGAAGACGAGGAGGAAGAGGACGAAGAAGAGGAGGTGGAAAGGCAGAGGGTTTTCTCTGACCAGGACAAATCAGAAAGTATTGGTTCCGAACAACTTGAGAGACAAGACTCGGGTAAGTCAGCCATTGCTCACACACAGTTGCTCAACAGTGACACCCAGCAACATTGTGACCATGAATGAAGAAGTCGTCTAACTCCACTTGAATTGCTTTTTGAAGACAAGTTCGATTTTTTTCTTTGATTTTGCTAGTAGGCTAAAACAGAAAAACGCGAAATTATTAGTTTATTTCCTAAGGGCAGAGAAGTCGAAGATTGCAGGGTTCTGTGACATGCTTAAATGCGTTTACCTCGGTTTTCCAACAAAAGTGGAGTTGGACCACTCTATTAGTCCTGGTCACCAATTTCAGGCAGAATAACAGCAAATCAGCAGCCGTGGATACATTGCTGTACACATTTTATAACCACCACTACCACTGTCACAACAGTCTCTTTGATTATCACTGCTGTTTTATCATTGCCGTTTTACTACAGCTGTTTTATCACTGCTGTTTTATCACAGCTGCAGGTGTGCTTTAGACTTCTGCTTCTTACCCTCCAGTGTCAAAACTTGGCACACAGGGCAGGGAGGGGGGCTGTCCATCTTTCTATATCGGCTGCAATCTAGTCAGCTGTTTTCAGGTCATTGATGTTGCTCACTCTTCCTTCCGACAGGAGTGTTCTATTGAGTGTTGTATTCCGGTCTCCCTCTTCTTCTTTGCTCCTCTGGCCTCCAAAATAGCGCGGGCTTTGGTAATCTTTTTTTGTAAGTTCTCAATATTTACATGGTTATGATGGTTGTAATATTTCTCGCTTTTCTTTCTGATGACGTTTGCTTTGTGCGGCTGTTGAGCACTTTCTCTTACTTCTTGGCAGGTTTTAAACTGATCCCATCTAATGCCCAGGATCTTCCTGAGGCCCATTGTATTATACTTACTATTTCTATAAATGCCACCACCTCCACAGCGGTATTACTTGTCATTGTATTGGTACCGCCACCAGCACAACCCTACAGCACAATTATGTGACCACATGAGTCACATTAGCTGAGGCTAGCACTACCCGTATTAAACTTGTTCTTAACCGCCTACACTTCCAATATCATCACAATTTCTTATGTCCACCCATTACTTCTGTCACAATACACCCACTATTCCATTCACTTTCATTACTTCCCCACTGCATTGGTGACTGCATTCATTGTCTTATTGCCACATTAAAGCACCGCGTCAAGCCTGTTTGTGTCGGTTTTGTCTCAGACTTGACCTTCTTTTGAATCGTCGGACGAGACACACTTGTTTCACACTTCAGTCTCACTAGTGTGCGCCAGATCCCCTTTAACCCTTTGGAGATGGGGAGCTTTTGGATGTATCCATCTAGAAAGAGAGGGGTTCACAGAACAAAATATATTGATATAGATCCGTTGATTTTATGAACCAAGCATTGATTGGCTAGTCGATCGTGACACAAGCATCATCGTCATTTTCATTGCAAAATAATTGGGCCGGTCATCGGCTTCACCTTCTTAAAGGGGTTAATGACATAGTCCCCATCTCACACTACAACCGAAGCAAACCAGGACTTGACCTCTGGGGGTCATCAGTTAAACAACGGCTATATACGATTAGGCCCAAAGCGCACACAGACAAGTCTACCTTGCCTCGGTTTTGTTGTCTATGGAGTTGAAAGGGACCTCGCGCACTAGTGATACTGGAACAAATCCTTCAAAGGAAGTTGAGGTATCAGTCTGATTCAAAACCCACGCAAAACAGATTGACTCAGTGCAATACTCGTCTTAGTGTCAGTCAACACTACAGCCATATCATCCCAACAGTAGGCTGGAACAAAACAGAATGTCAGTCATGGCTTCATATAGGTCTATCTTATATTCAGACGGTTCAGTTGACCGGACACTGGTGAGAGTGGACACGGGCTACTTTGATGAGATGAGCGAAGACGATCAGAAGGAGGGCAGAGGCAGAGTCAGCATTGTGGATCCTAGTGAGGACGAGGACCTGAGAAACAGAGGTCAGAATTAATAGACAGAAGCAGAAATAGACAGAAGTGAATAGGAGATGGAGATAGCATAGTGAGACTATCGCGAAAACACTGAGGCTAGAACAGACTCGCAGAGGGGAAGAAATGGTCAAGAAAGAATGGCATAAAAAAAAAAAAGAAAAGAAAAATGATAATTCTTATCTTAAAAGAAATTGAAAGAAAGAAAATTCAGAAAAAAAGTGAAGGTGAAACAGTAAGAGAGGCTGCACATTGTATACCAGTGTGTAAAGTCATAAAGTTGAAATGTGACCAAAAAGTTACATGTTGCAAGTAATTAAAAACGTACGAGAAATGTTACAATAAATTGTATAAGAATTTGAATGAAAAACTTTCTTCCAGGTTCTGGCGTGGCCCTAAAGATTTTCTGCAGTTTTTATTTTAATATAAATATTGTGTAAAGCCATAGCTTGGTTTATACTTCGGACATAATTATACTTGGCTTTGAAAGAGCGTATCGAATCATATTTCCAGAAAATGGCACAGGTAGTCACTCGTCACGTGTACAGGCCACCTCCTCTCACACTCAGAGTGACAGTGGTCACAGTCCTAGCCGCAGTAAAGGGTAAGCATCAAACATGACTATTGTTGTTATTAGGGGTTTTCACTTTCAGCTTGGGTTGCTCACGAAGACATTACCCTTTCTCTCCGTCTTTCTTTCCCTCTCTGTCACTTACCCGCTCTCTACCCTTCTATCTGTGTCCCCACCTCTCTGTCTCTCACTCTCACTCATCTCTCTCTCTCTCTGCCACTCTTTCTTTATACGTGTGAGGGGGGAGGACCGAGGGCTCAGATGGTGATTAGATCTTTGAAAAAGGTCACAAAATCAAAAATATCTCAAACCCGTATAGGACGATAACGCCTGCCTTTGGTCCACGGAATACAGGTCATGATTGTCACTTTCTAATATTATGTGAAAACGAGATAACCAAATAGAAGTTGAAGTATCTCTGTAATCTTTTTCTTGTTCTTAATTTCTGTTCCATCTCTGGCTAGGTTGGAGGAGAGGTTATAGAAAGACAGAATTGTTTTTCTTTGTAAACTGCAGTGTTTCCAAGATGAAGCAGTCGTCTTATTATGCAAATTTCAAAGGTGTGGCAGAAGTAATGTATTTGGGAAGTATATGCAGACCGCCAGTGTAAACGATTATTTACAAAATCGCTGGCCCCATCACAAACTCGTCCAAATGTGACGGATCTAATTCTGCAGATTAGGAAAAAAAACAACAGTTTTACAAGAGATATATTCCTCGTTATAATTACTTTTATTATTTTGTTATATAAATAAACATGTTGAAATATTGTACTCCTTGTTCATCAATAACAAAAAAATTAAAACGAACAGTGGTGCAAATACACGCCTGCAGTTTCATGATAGGGGTTAGTTGTGCAAGAGTTATGAGCCAAAAGGTTGGGTTTGTAACTTTTCATTTTGCCAGTGATTAGCAGCAGGATAATAAACTTTGTTGAGCGGAACGAGTGCTGGCTGTCAGTTTACTGCAAACTACAAAATGAACAATGAAATTAAAAAAATGAAAGACACGGCTCTCCGTCTCTTGTGAAAGGAAAATAGAAGTTTAAAAAAAAAATGATAAGGGCAGTATTTCCATGTAGAAAATGCTTAAAAAAAAAAAGTGACGACGAAATCAAAACGCACTCAGAGCAAACTTTTCTGCTGTGATTAGATCTAGGCCTTCTTGCAGTACGTTTGGCTTAATACTGTTTCATCTGTATTTTCTTTCACTTAACATTTTGAACATTTTGAAACAGAAATTCGAATTCGCAATCAATATTCTCGGGCACCTTTGATGGCGAGTTTAGGTCAAAATCACTTGTTGGTATATTTAATTTTCAGCTTTTCATTTGTGCTTAACGTATGTTTTCTTTCATAATTATACATTATCAACAACTTTGTTGTTCTCCTCTCTATAACCTCGTCGTTGAGCAGTCAGGTGACCTCCAATAAAATAAGCAACAGGTTTGAATTCGTGGATAAGCAAAAAGAGCTAGAGGAGGAGACTGAAGCTAGGTTGAGACGAGAACGTGAGTACTTGACACCTACATTCTCATGTAGTTATACTTATTTTTTAAAAATCTTTTCAAATGTTGGCTGGTTAAAAGAGCTGTATGCGACAAAAGTGATAACAGATTAGTTTATATAGTAGCGCTATTACTCTTGCATTGGCCTGTTCAGCCACAAGGGATGCCTGTCCAGCAGAGCAGACCTGTAGGCAAAACAGTTGGGATGCATAATTTCATGGACATCCCCTAACCGACGGAGGCCTCACGAATATATCTAATGATAATAAAATCCCTGCTATTTAATGATCATGAGACAAAAGTAATGTCAATGGACTTGTGCGATCTTGGACAGGGAGTGAACATAGATACACAATTAGAAATATTTTAGGTAGTTGAAAGAGGCTTTCATGCCAAATGCAATTTTGTGATGTCCTTCCTGTGGTGTTCTTGCGGTCATGGATTGATTCCGCCACCATTACGGTAGGGCAACGAACAACATTAATATTGTGAGACTGTGTTCTCAGAGCACAAGTACTGGGAGATTTTATGTGTTCAGACATAACTAGAAAGTATATAATTAACCAGGTTTCTTTGTGGGGATGACTTCTAATAGCTTAAAGGTAAATTATACTCGTTCATATACAGTTTCGAAAATCAGTCGAATAGTTATTGTTACAACAGCCACCCATCGCCTATTGTGTGTCAAAATAGTGCTCACTCGGGTCCTGTGCGTTGTATTTAATGAAATGAAAATAATTGGTGCCTTTCAGGACTATTTGCCCAAGACATAGTTCAGCGCAGACACATTTATCAGATTCTGTTGATATTTGCTCTTTGTCTTCACCCTGTGCTTCTGGATTTAGCGATCCATACATTCAGTGTTGTATCAAGCAATGTTTCTTACCCTTATTATTGTCATTATGACCTTGCATGAGAAAATGTTTGGCTGTGACGGAATTATGGAAAGCATGCCATTTGACTGCATGTAACTGGAGCTTTATTTCATTTAATTATTTCATTTGGATGCATTTGCTGCGGAAAGTCGGTTTAATTCTCCTTAACTTTCAAATTGAGGTTATTTGCATCCAAGCTCCTGGGAATAAATTTGAAAACTTTGATCTTTTTTTTATCTTACTTAATATCTTGTCTTGTTGGCAATTGGCGTGAATGTGTCTTTGAAACTGCTTAGTTGCAGAACCAACAGCCAACTCAGGACATGACAATGTCTGGCACATGTTTGATGTTAATACAACAACTTGGAGTCGTAATAATTTCGAAACTGAACGAAATTGGCGTGGTACTGACAGACTAGACCAGACTTCGGGGACCACTGTCAGCTCGGACTTCAGATCGGATGAAAATGATGAACTGCAGAGTATTATTGTGCAACAACTCAATAATAAATTATACCGTGTGGTTTTTCTCTGTCATTGCATAACAACCTGGTTCAATCCGTTCTCAGTAGTTCATTGAATGAAAACTTTAATAATTTCATGGCGGTCAATTGGATCCTTGAACTGTCAGTAATACGCTTATACAAGCACAGTGTATAAACATCATTTTGGCATTTCCCTACATAGAGCGTGATTGTGCTATATGAGCATGAACTGTTGGGAATAAAGATTAATGGGATCTCAGGCTGTGGAAAACTAATGAGAATGTTTGATGCCAGCATGATAAAATATAATAAATACAAGATTGGTATGTCCTTTATGCTGTGTTAAGTATCATTTCTTTTTGTGTTCTATGACCTAAGTGTAAACTGTGTAAACTTGACCAATATCTCAGATGCAGTGAGTGAAAGTGTAGCCATTATTCAGTATGCATCTCCCCCCCCCCCCACCCCCACCCGTTTTTTTTTGGTTTCATGTTTGCATGATTATACAGGTATTACTGTGGTGCTTGATACTAACACGATATTTTCAGGTGCGAAACAAAATGTGCCATTTGGTAAAAAGCGAAAAGATGTGTTGTACAAAGGTAAAACCCTTCAGCCATGCTTTCTGCACTCGGAAAGAAAACTTTCAAGCATTATCTTTGACCATAGCTTGCTACTGCACCATCTCTATAGGCATCTACATCTTAACCCTTTCATTGAAAAAACAATTTTTAAAGTCAGATGAGTTTAGTAAAATCCTACTTTTATAACCATGTAATCTAACTGTTAAGTTGATATAGCATAGTAACAACAGCAATTAGGGCAGTTATAAAATAGCCTTAACGACTGCAATAGTGCCATAGATTAGATTCTTATACCATAACAGCAACAAAGGTGAGTGTTGTTTATCGTCTTTGCTTTATACTCTGGCACTGATTTTTTCCTCCGTCATCCTACGGCTGAGTTATGACATAAGGAAGAAAGCTGTTGGTAGTGACTGTGGAGAACCAAATGGGACATTTTCTTTGTTTGTTTTTCGCTTATGGATCAAGGAGAAGAAGATCCTATGCTCGCGGATCCATGACAGAATCATTTTCTGACGTGCACCCGCAGCGGATCTTTCTGAAGGAAGCTGGTGAAATTTACCAGTTTATTTGAATAGTTTTTACACATGTATAGCATTCCTTCTAGAAATGTAACAAATCACATTTTGACAGCTTTACGAATAAAATAATTTTACCCCAAACCTTTGAAATTGTATATCTGCATATGAAGTTGATGAAGCTGTGAGTAGCAAGTTTTGAAAAAAGTGCCCCCAAAATACCATGGAAGCTGCAAAGGGATTTCTGTACAGATGAAAACATACGTTCTATGCACTGCATGAAGAGTTTTTGACATTTCCATTGCCGTTTTCCTTTCCGTACACATGAAACCCCAGCTATATTGTGCCAGTGTGCCGTTTAAGCAAAATTAAACTCAAACCACCATCCTGAAATGGCATGCTATGGTTCCGAGATCTTGGACATTCTGTCCCGCCACTGACATAAAATCTGGAGATGAACAATCTTACAGTAGCCAGCTCTGTCACCGTGTCACTGGAGCGACGATTTATTTTCTAGACTGGGCAGAGCTCAACCCCCAAAGGATATTTTATTTGTGGGTAATGAAATCTTTTGGAAACATTACTCTTACGGTAATAAAAGTTTGCCAGGAATTTTTGGATTATGTCAAGGAAGTTTTTATACCTTTGATTTGACCCAGAGGGGATGCCGTTTTGAACATACGTCAACTTTATAATCATATTTATTCATTTAAAAGTCCTTGGTACACCGGGTAATAAGGAAACGCCTCATCAATGTTGTGTTTTGTGAACATAGACTACAACTGTAACATGAAATTGATAATACATGACTTCATTTGTGTCCTGGGCTTTAGTCTAATCAAAGTGCTAATTTTTCATTGCAAATGTAAAAGGATATCCGATGATTTTACGTTTTCATTTCTAACATAAAATGACCTCGACCAAATTCTTGGTGTATGAGTCAATTGCCACAGTGTTCACCCAGTTTCAGAAGTAGAGGGCAGAACTAAATTGTAGAGGATAATGGGATAATGAATGGATGATTATCTAATATTCAGACTGAGATAGAGTCTTCATTTAAAATGTCATCGATTTTCATTTAAAGTAATTTCCCGAAGCCGCGAATGATGCAGGCATGGAATATTGTTTATTTTAGGGGATTACAAGCATCAGGTAATATGGAAATTACTAGGGGACCATTGGTATCTTATTCGCTATGAAGGCACTGGACTGTAACAAACACGAAATGTCGGTCGATATGATATGGGATTCCTCTTTATGTCCTTGATCACTTGATGAGCTACTGAAGACAACTTAAACGCATCTTTTTTGTTCTATTTAAATATTTGGAATGGGAGATCTTGAGTATCCTTTTTCCGGATATAAAAACTTAATATTATGAGGTTTTACTACTTGAAAGACAGTCTCAATTCAAGCTTTGGCTCAGCTGTAAGCCGCGATTTGCTTTCATGGTCACAAACTTCTGAGAACAAGTTTCAGTGTTTGCCAGAGATAAACAAGCAACCACACTCTCTTTCAACACTTGAGAAGAAATCCATTCATAGAAACGTATCCAACATGTTAGCTCTTTGTACTTTGTATGTTTCGCATACATGAGATCGGCTGTGGAAAATCTAAGAATATCTAAAACTCCCAAGCCCATAACTGAATATGCTCATTCTGAGGATCCTTCTTGAGTATAGCACAGGAAAGAAAAGGTCCAAATTCCATTTCTCATCACGAGATGTCGAAATGAGGATTTTCTTTTTCATTACTCGTAAGAAATAAAAACTGCAGTTTCTTTATTTAGTGTTGGTACTCGAATGATTTCCTTGTCATTTTATATCCTTATTATGAGACCTTTTGCTATTTCAGTGCTTAACCGTCTTGTTGTTTTAATAAAATCATAATCAATTTCTCTGGGGCCAGCCGTAAAGTATGTGCGCATCCCCGGCGTGTGGAAGTCGTACACACTGGGGGAGGTGGTTTGGGGGAGCATAATTATGTACATTTTCAGTTATGAATTGGAAAAAAAAAAAACAGGAGGGAAGGGCAAAGTAAGTTGCTAACTTTCGTAAAAATCAGCAGTTTATAATTATATGAAACAAATTTCCCTCCCAAAATGCCACTCTCAAAGCTTTAGACCGCCAGGGCTTTATCATGAGCATGCACTGTTCTAACTTCTGTACTCTCGTACGTGGAAAAGGAGGGGGAGGGCATTTGAGAAGCATACCTGAAAAAACAAAAACAAGGGTTAGGGGTGGGGGGGGGGGGAGGAAGGATCGCCAAAATGGAGCGTCTACAGTGCTTTGTGGATGGCCCCGTTTTCGCATATTTCCCTCCTCATAATTGCTAGGTTTGTCTCATCATCTAACGCCACAACGGTCTTTCTTTGTTTTATGTTTTTGTCCGTTCTTTGAGAAATAAATAGATTTTCAGACGCAGTTTGCTGCATTGTTAATTTCAGAGCATAACTTCCTCAGTGGCTACAATATCATTTTTCATTATAAATCTAAGAGGATATCCGATGATTTTACATGTTTTCATTTCTGCCCATAAACTGAATTTGAGCAAATGCTTGGTGTATGAGTCAGTTGCCACAACAGCCACACAGTTTCAGAATAAGAGGACAGAACTAAATTGAAGAGGATAATGGAATTATGAAATTGCCAGATAGAGCCTTCATTCGAAATGCCATCGAATTTCATTTAAGCAAGAAATATTACGTACCCACTTTTCTGCTGCGTTAACTATTTTGTCCATTTATAAGGGCCAATGAACTATGAATTAACCGCGTAATTATGCATGCCACATAGCTTACACGTTATAATATGAATTATTGGTAAATTGCACGCAAGTGGTATTACTTCAAATTTCACAGCCGATTTACTGGAAAGGTCATCCAAAATATTATGCCACTGTTGAATTCACGATGCGAAAATTTTCCATGCACCACCAATTTTTTTTTTTTAATCTGAGTTTTTTTGCTTTTTTTTTTTTTAAGTCATAGATGTATTCTCAACGCCGCTTGCTCGTTACAGATATAATTATAGCAGTGGAACGTATGCCCACATGAGTGTCTATCTTTGTCATATCAAGCCATTATCGAGCCCGCTAGCATCCATTACACGGCGGCCATGTTAAAGTCACTCAACATTCAATGCCAACAAGACTGTGCACACACTAGGTACTGTTTTCCTGATCAAAAACAAAGGAAAAGAGGTAGAAGAGGCGGCATAAAAGTGAGAAACAAGAGAAGAAAATCAAGACCATTTCTTCCTGCTGTTTTATTTGGTAACTGTCGCACGCTGAGTAACAAACTAGATGAATTACAATGTTGTACGAAATGGTGCCACGACTACCGAGATGCCTCGGCTATTGCATTCACTGAGACCTGGTTCGACTCTAACAACACCAACGACGAGACAAGTATAGATGGTTTCATTTTATATCGAGAGGACAGGACAGAGGCATCATTAAAATCTAAAGGCGGGGGTGTTTGCATTTACATCAACAAACGCTGGGCCCATGCCAACAACATCACTATTGTAAACAACATCTGCACACCTGATATTGAGGTTCTTACTGTAAACGTTCGTCCATACTATCTACCTCGTGAGTTTACAAATGTGGTTTTCAACACCGTCTACATACCACCAGATGCTAACAAGACCACCGCTGCAACAACCCTTCATAACATCATAAATACACAGGAATCAAAATGGCCAGACGCTGTTCACATCATACAAGGAGATTTTAATCATGCAACCATGGACAACATCCCGCACTACACCCAATATGTCACCATTCCTACTAGAGACGAGAACACTCTGGACTTATTTTATTGTAATATCACTGGCGCCTATCGTTCTTTCCCTCTACCACCACTGGGGAACTCAGACCATCTTATGATATCTATGCAACCAAAGTATCGACCTGTGTTAAGAACTTATAAAGCAGACACCAAAGTATTAAAAACATGGACAGACGAGGCCTGCGACCAACTTCAAGCCTGTTTTGACTGCACGGATTGGGACATTTTTACAAACACATGTACTAATTTAGACGACCTTGTTCTTACTGTTAACTCCTACATCCAGTTTTGTGAAGATCTAATTATACCTAAGAAAAGTGTGTGTGTGTATCCAAATAGTGAACCATGGTTAACAAAAGAATGCCTTGAAGCTATTGTTGACAAAAAAAGACTCCGAAAAAACTATAGTAAAAGCGACCTCGCTAAAGTATACAAACAAATTAAAAAGAGAATCAAAGTGTGTAAAAAAGAATACAAAGATAAAATTGAAGCAAGTTTTAAATCAAATGACATGTCATCTGTGTGGAAGGGAATGAAACAGGTTACGGGGTACGATTGTATGAAGAATAAAGTGAATGTTGTGAATGAAAGCGAATTTGCCAATGAATTGAATCAGTTCTACTGTCGCTTTGACAAACACGATTTCTCCAACCAACACCAGGAAATAAGAGACAGTTTTGATTTTGATAATGATGAATGTAATATTTGTTTTGATTATGATGCTGTTGTGAAACAATTTAAATCTGTTAAGGAAAGAAAGGCATCTGGACCAGATAACATTGGAAGCAAAGTAGTGAGAACATGTGCTGAACAACTAGCAAAAATTTTTACTTTCATCTTCAACAAATCCTTTCAAAACCATTACATACCAAACATTTGGAGATTGTCAAAAATCTTACCTGTCCCCAAAAAACCAAAAATATCTGAAATGAACGACCTTCGCCCAGTTGCATTAACTTCCATTATCTTTAAATGCTTTGAAAAACTTGTTTTAACTGAACTAACGAAGGAGGTCAAACAAAATCTCGATCCTTTGCAATTTGCATACAAAGAAAACAGGAACACAGAAGACGCCTTATTGTTTTTATTGCATAACATCTACAGTCATTTAGACACTGGTAAAGCCTGTGTTCGTGTGCTCCTAGTCGATTTTTCGTCTGCGTTTAACACCATACAACCGCACTTAATGTTTCAAAAGCTTACCAACCTACACGTGAGTTCTTTTTTAAAGAGCTGGATCTTCGAATTTCTAACACAGAGAAGCCAGTTTGTGGATATAAACAACACATTTTCCAAATTACTCACAACAAACACAGGAGCGCCACAAGGCTGCGTGCTGTCACCTGCCTTGTATACATTGTATACAAATGATTTCACTGTGACACACAACAACGTTTACCTTCTTAAATTTGCCGACGACTCTGCTATTTTAGGCCTTTTACCTAACTCTGGCCACGAATATTCTAACATTGTGCAATCCTTTCATTGTTGGTGTAATAACAACTATCTTCTACTGAATGTTAAGAAAACAAAAGAGCTTGTTTTTGACTTTAGGAAAAATAACAACGATCCTGTTTGCCCTCTTACTATCAACAATGAAGAGGTTGAAATTGTCACAGAGGCCAAATATCTTGGCATTACTATTGATTCATTGCTTAACTGGCATGCGCATGTCACATATGTATACAAGAAAGCCAACCAGCGCATGTATTTCCTCAGAAAGCTCCGCCTTTTAAAAGTTAGCAAAAGCATTCTGAAAATATTTTACACCATGGCTATTCAGAGCGTTTTGATGTATGGAGTTGTCTGTTGGGGAGGAAACATCTTACAAAAAGATAAAAATAAGACCAATAATTTAATTAAAAAAGCATCCAAAATTTGTATCTGTGATCTGCCATATTTTGATGAGCTGTACACTGGTGCTTGTATTAAAGAAGCTAATATTATTATAAATGACCCCCAACATCCCCTGAACAAGGAATATATAAGATCTGTAAGAAGTTTAAGGCTGTTGTCAAAGAAAACTAAAACTGAGCGCTACTTTAAATCGTTTATTCCATCATCAACTAGGATGTTACAATAATGTCGTCATCTTGATCGTAATCTGTGCACAGTTGAATTATGTCCTGCGTGTCAGGTCAATGTGTTTTAGTTAGGGAAGCATATTGTGTGCACTGTTAATTTTGTTAATTTAGTTAATTTATCAGTGTGTGTGTATATATGTGTGTGTGCGCGCTATGTATCATACTTTCTGCTTCTGTAACTGTATTGTTATGTATTCAATGATCAAAACAAATTTCCTTGTACAAGGACGAATAAAATTTATCTTATCTTATCTTATCTTATCTTATATATCAGACATGGGCAACCATTTATATTATTATTGTAAGAGCCAGCCCTGAAAAATGTGAGCACACTTTTAAAGCTCTTCTATAAATGAGACGTCATTTACCTGGATGTTGATCCTTGAAGAATAATTGCTCGCTTGATTTGAGGGGGAAAAAAAGGGGGGGGGGTGAGGGGTGCATGAATTATATTTGAGTTTTTGTGGCTCAGTTACTTGTGCCTAGTAATTTTCAATCAGCCTCTAGGATCGGCCAAAATTGCATGACGGATCGGATCCGGCCCCCAGGCCGTAGGTTAACCGTGTCTGTCATGTGAGATTATTTATGGACCCTTTTTTTCTTCTTTTTGTTAAACTCAGTACGAGACTACGCTTTGGCTGAATTTGTAGTGTAATTGCCAGATGTGGCTGTTATTCATGTCAGATAAGCAGAATTAATTCACATAAAAAAAGTTAAGTGCGATTTCAAACGACAACAACTCTCTCTCATAGGCTGCCCCTCTCAATGGAATATGCTTTAAATCCTCAAGCGTAAGGCGATATCATACATTATTATACTCTGTAGAATAATTGCTCATAGTAATCATGATAGAGCTATTGTACCGGCCCCACTGATGTCCCAAATTAACAATGATAACATGTGACCTTAGTTCTTGTTTGTTCGAACTCCACTTTTGCGCAACACTCAGAGAAATTTGACATTAAAAGTTTACGGCTTTTAATTTTTTTTGTTTATATTATATACTTCTTTAAATCCCACTTTTGAAATTTGCTTTGGTGTCATTCCAGCCCAACTGGAGCTGACCGGCGCTTTTATTACATGTGTAATTTTTTTTTTATGATAAGGAGTTGGAATAAATTGGAACTGTGAAATAGTTTGATAAGTAACACAACGCATTTTAACCGGGTGGAAAGTATGCATTTGTTATACCTCTTCTACATACTAACAGATTTCCAGGTTTTCAGAAAATTTAATGGAGAAGGAACAAACAAGAGCTAAGGTCGCCAATCGGACATCATTACATTATCAGACCTATTACTTAGCACATTACAGCTATTTTGACTGCCAGTAGTTTTAACCTATTACAGTATACCACTTCATGTATTTCAGTCATAGCCCTATTGCATTGCCTGAACCAACTATATATCTTTGGCGTATATAATCTTTGTTTTAATTCTTTGCACAATATTTCTTTCATTTGATGAACATGTCCACTTTTACAACAGATATAATCGTGCGTTGTATATATATATATTTTTGTTCTTTTGTTTTTTTTTGCATATTGGGACAGTCTTACTTCTGTAACACGACCTTTCCCCATATTTCTCGACAGCATAGTAATACTGTTGTTATAATTTAATTCACTGGCCATATTATTATTTGGCTCATGCTTTTATTAGTAAAATCTTGAACGAGTCAAGCAGAACTTTGCCCAGTTTTGTAATCTACTTGGAGGAAGAGAGAGAAAGAGGGGGGAGAGAAAGGGAGAGAGAGGGAGAGAAAGAGAGAGAGAAAGAGAGAGAGAAAGAGAGAGAGACAGAGAGAGAGAGCATTGGTGCAGTTCATCTGAGAGGGTAGCGTAAGACATTATAATTGTTTATATTATTATTTTTGCAAGTTATAATTGTGAAGTTTACCTCTATAACTTCCCGCACCTTTTTCTGGAACTCTTTGTACACCACCATAAAGCACTGGCATAATGTTGATAAATGAGCTGTCTAGCAATTAACGTGTCATTAATTTTGAATCAATCTTATTTCATATTAACGCCAACCTAAATCAGTAAGCCATCATTTATTTTGGATTCTATGACCAAATCTCGACCTTTCTCATTCTTCTGTTTGTTATTGCCGCAGCTCCAAAATTCTTCACTGTCCAGAAGAGGCAGCGGAGAATTACCATGGCAAAGGATCCGTTCAGTACAGACAGAGAGCTCAATGTACCCAAAGGGCCTTCTTTTCAGCTCAAGAAATCTGGCAAGAAGAGCACCCAGTTCATAGATTTTCGGCGAGGAGATCGGAGTTGGAAGGTAATAGGCTGGTGGCATACTAAATCAGGTCTGTGTTGGCTCAGAGCGCGAGATCTCTCTATTTGCCACATGTGACAGTTTTGACGCGCCCAAACTCGTGAGACAGATACTTTTTAGTCTTGTCAGCGCGGGAGGTCCCGTTTAGCACCACAAGTCACATTTCAGACTAAAACCCAGACAAAACATACTTGATCCAGTGCGCTAGTAGTGGTACAAGTTTTATGACTGTCAAAGTAAAATATCACTTTTGTTCCGACGGCGATTCAACTGTTTCATTCCCATATATCCCAAGATGGCGTTTCAGTAATTCTAATCCCATATACCTCAAGATAATGGATTAATAAAAAGAATATTTTCGGTATACTGTAATGACATTTCTTTGAACAAAGGCACGCTAAATGTTGAATACACACAACTTAGTCTTTTTGTTACCTTTTGCCTTTGTAGATCTTGACTGCAGTTTTACCTTATTAGCAAACGTTTTTTGAAGTCTAGAGCAAATTATTTGGATTGCCCCCCCCCCCCCCCAACCCATTGAGTAAACTGAGGCGCAGAACGAAATTTCCTTTCATACTTTTTAATTCTACTCGAAGGAAAATCGTCTTTTTTCCGATCCACAATGTTGGACCACCTTCTTCTGTTCGTCTCAGTTGTGGCCCAATATCGAAGAAAGTATTAAAAATAAAGCGGACATCGAGACTCTTTGAAATGATATGCGCGCACACCTTCTATGCTTAATCTGATATTTTGTAGAATTTAAGGCTCAGCGGTTAAAAAGCCTTTCGTGATTACATGGAAGGCCTTACTCCCTTTACAATATGATGATCATTAGTGCGTGTCCGCCCCTTGTCATAGAGAAACACAATCTATTATATATTTCAGTAACTTGTATCTAATAATGCTTATCAAACGTTGGCATCTATCTTTAATAAAACATGCACGTGTAGATTATCAATAAACGCAACAATAAACATGAAAAGAAGAGTGGCATTGGATGGCCAACCCTCTTAAAAATAACTCTCTTCCGTTCGCAGCTGAATGTAATTTCAGATTAAAAGCCATTGAAAATCATTATAAATTGGAACACGACTATCATCTCTTTATAAGTGAATGGCTTATCTGAAAGATCTGTATCTCTATTACGTGGCGGTTATTTCCATAAAATATATCATACTAAAGTGTGTGTTCCACCCTCATATTTCAGGCGCCCAAGAAATTTGAGCTTACACATGGAGATACTGAGGATGAGGGGAAAGGTCGACGGAAATTGGGCGATGGGGAAGATGGGAGACGTCGGGGTGGACGAGGAGATGGCGAGGTAAGAACCTTTCAACATATCACCTGCAATATCATTTTAGACTCAATTTTCAACGAAGTATGGTTTATATGATATCAGTTGTTTTTGTGTTTTTTTTTAAATCTGGGTCTTCCACTTATCATTCGTAGCTGTACAAAAATGTCAGTAACAAACATGCAAAATTGAAGAAAGAAATTTCTTATTGTTGCACTGTAATCTGTCACGGAACAGTTAATGTTCATTGATGCAAAGGCGCCCAAATATATTGAAACATAAACTTTTCCAGGAAATTCAGACCCTTGGCTTGAGATAGTAACCGGTGCCGTGAGAGAAAAAAGAGCGATCGGGAACAAATTATTTTGGAGTAGTTTGAATAAATACTTTGAAGAAAATTAAATGATTAATCATCAGTGTTGCTATTTTGCTTTCCTTTTTTAATGTAAGCGGTACTGAGTTATTTTTATTTGTTTAAAAGAAAAGAAGCACACCAGCTTCTTGATTTGACATTACTGTTCACTTTTTGTACTGACAGGGTGATGACCAATCAAGGCGGAGGTGAGAATGTCTTTATTTATTCGGAGGCCTTCTGCCTTCAGTTTGAAATCTGTCAGTTTTGGCATAATTCATTAATGCTTAATATTTCATAGCTGTGTTTAGCCATGGTGATTGGTAGGCAATACTGGTGGGGTCTCTTTTTGTCCTGTTCTACGTTCAGCAGTATCTGCCACTTCCAAAACAGCTGGTTGCACGCATTGCACAATGTTAATGTTTGATATACTTTGGAGCAACACTAGTTTAGATTCATTTCCATTCGACTCAAATATTTGTACAATATAGTACAGGAAAGTATTGGCGATAGGTGGGAGGGCGGATGTTTTGTGCAATTCGCTAGCACATGTTCAAACCACGGTTTGCAAAAATAAAATCAAGCAGATTTGATTATTTTTTGTGTGCAAAAGTTTGCACAAACTTTCAGTGTTTACACATTCTACTCACGCTCGTTACTAATATGCTGCTTGTGCTAACAATAATTGTAGATGTATAACCATCTAGTTAATGACTGTCATCCTGTGCATGCTGTGTCTTCTTCACGAACTCAGGCTACTTACCGACCCAGCAATTCAAGTTGTGTTTTCTTCCTTTTTCATATTTATCGTTTTAGAATAGTTTCTTGAATAGTATCACTGGTTTGCAGTTAAACATTTTCAAAAGAATGCTTTGACTTTTACTGCTGGCTAGTAAAGAGCACGATCGAAAAAAGACTGGTCCTAATTGCATGAAAGGTATATTGTCTAGACTATAAACGTTTGAACAGTCGGCTACAATGTGTTCTAAACAAAAAGACGCTGACATGAATCCATAAACAGCAAGGCCATGATTTACGGCTTCCTTGTGAACATTTTAAGGTTATGTTTCACTGCCAGTGTAACCCACTGCAAGTCTTTGAATTAAACACGCGATGTTTAAATATTGACTGACTATTATAAAAACCACAGAAAAACTGTCGGGTTGCAACAAGGCTATATGCAACAGTCAATATTTGGCAAAAAGAAAAAGTTGTATGTAGCAAAGCCTCGCCTTTTTGCAAGGAAAAAAAGCCAACAACAACAATTGGAAAACTGAACGGATGAAGCAGTCGAACAATAAAAGATTTGAATATGAAATATTATTATATAGAATCTAAATAGAATATGTCTACTTAGCTGCAAGTTCTTGCTTGTATAGCAGCACAGAAACACGTCTGCCAATGTGTGGAGATTAAATGCCGCGCCTAGAGAAAAAAAAGGCATGACAAAGGGACAGTATTTTCAAGGTCCTCTGTCCCAGTGAATGCATTGCTAAATGCTGCTTGTGAAAACAAAGGGAATACCACAGATTAATCAGCCTTAGATCACTTTGGAAACGGGATTTTAAGTTTCGAGAAATCGGGCGGCGGTGCCGCTTGCGCTAATACCTTCTAGACCTATACCCTAAGCAACGTACGTATACGACTTATCCTAATTTAGACGTTTTTATAGGGAGTAATTATTAACGACCCTGCTCACCGATTTTGCTAATAATCGTGTCCTCTTCTGTTTCCGAGTTACTAATATTCTCTTGTTTATCCTTGTGCACAGGCGAAAGCGAGATCTATCGCCTGATTCTGGTCTGGACAGCGCCACTACTGGTAAGTACTTTATGCTCCCCTGCTCTGTGGTCATACATCGACTATGCAAATGAAATGAAAGCATATGATAGGTGAACGGCATACTTCATTTACGACGAACGTTTTGTGTTGGTCAATTTTTAAAAAGTTGATATGGGCTATCAAGATGATCAGATGCATTGCGGTTGGTCACGAAAAAATGTGTTACATTTTTTCCAGACTGGTCGTAAATTCAAGATGCTTATAATTTACTGCTGTTTAATAAAAAGTGTTGTTTATCTACTTACAAAAGAGTTACATGTTGTTAGGCCGTTGCAATGTATCAGAGTAAATGTATAGTCATCCATCCCACATTCTGGCGTATCTACAATTTTCCCATTTTGTTGTTATTGGGTGTGGCAAAAACGATTCTGCTTATAACTGCAGAGTCATTAAAGATACAAATGCGTCAGTTCGTGGGAATATAGATCTCATTAAGGGTAATAATCAGTAGTCATAACTCAAAGCCATCAAAATCATGGATTGGCTAGTCCTTGTGGTGGGCCCGGGCATTTTTGGTGGGAAAGAGACGAGTGGAATTTAATTCAGATGTCTCTTACTTCTCCATTTAAGTACTGTTTGGACTTTATTCAAGCATCTACTCGAAGACAATGCTCACCTTTACCAGTCACTATATTTCCTAAGGACCAGGTGCAAAAGAAGGTAGCAATAAGGAGTATGGTTCCCCTCCAAGCTTCCGGGCCGAATTTGGCCATGATGTAGGAGTTGGTCTAACTCATCAAATTACCAATGTACCACTGAAGTGATAAAGAGAAATTGTCGCAAAAAAAATGATGTTTTAAGTTGACATGATTCAAGGCTTTCAGAGTTGTTCAGATTTCAGGTTGTACATCGCCATTATGATGAATCTGTTATTTCCTCTCTACATCCATACCAAACTGAGTCAAGTCTATTTCACCCTGCCGGCTTTTAGGACATGAGCGGGATCTTGCGCCCTAGTGAAATATGAAACAAGGCTGTCTCGAGACATCAAAATAATGATTAACACTGTGATTCATGTGTGTCTCAATATGAACAGTGGCGACCGTTACCATTTACGCCCTTGGCAGGTGGAAATTATAGTTTGCATAAACTGAGAAAAACACTTTTTTTCTCTTAAAGATCTTCTCGACGCTTTTGTCCTTTGTAGAAATTAAAATTTAAAAATAAAAAAGAATAACTATTTACCTTTTGAGGAGCATGACAAAAAAAACTATGAATAATCAATTTAATTTCATGGTAAAAGAAAAAAAGAACAAAAAACTTTTCAACATGTATATCGCTGGTGAAGGACCTAACTTTACAGGAGAGGGAAAGGGTAGCGGTTTACTTGAAATGTATTCACTGTCTGAAATACGTAGTCATAAACATTTGATCCTCCTTAATCGATAATAAAAAAAAATTTTTTCCAAGGACTTCATAGAATATTTGGCAGAAAAGTTGTTGCATTTGTGCAATAACATTGATGCGGTTTCATTGTAAGGCCAGCGATATTTTTTTTCAAAGGGCATCTCAGATTAGCGAAAAAATGAACATGTAGGCTAAGGGAAATGGGATCACTTACCAGAATTCCATTAGGCAGATTGATCAGTACCAACCCTATAAACGTCAGTAACTTCCTTGTTTTGTTACTTCATGGTCTTTGTAGTGGTATCCGGATGCACGGTGATTTTCTTTTGTGTCTGTGCTGGAGTCCCATGTTTCTACTCTAGAGTATCATTCTGACGGTCCTATCGTGTTACTGTGAGACACCAGACTGGCGAACTGACACCTGTCCAATACCTACGGCACGCGGTTAATGTTTAATAAATACAAATTAATGTTGTATTCGTTGCCAAATTTGGCATTAAAAATCGATCAAAAAATGAAAATGATATCTTAAATATCGAAATACTGAGAACTCGAGTCCTGTGGAGTTGTGTTCCTGTTTGCCACCGTTGCATAAGCCGGGCAAATTATGAACAGAAAATGGTAATTATGTGCAGAAATGACTATAAATCAGTTAAGTTCTGAAGAGCCCTCTTTAAATACATAGGTTCTGTGTCACTGTCGTTGAATTTTAGCAAAACTTATATGAAATAAGTTTAATTTGCGAGGTAATGGCCTGCTTAATTAACGTTCATAATACAGAACACACTAGCTGTGACTGAAATACCGGATTGTTAAAGATAATAGATTTGCAATGTTCGGGATTTTCAACCTTCACAGTACGGAACATGCCAGTGGAAATGCAGGATTGATAAATTTGCTATGTATGGCGTCTTTAACATTCACAAGACGCGGTAAGGGGGGCGAGGGGAGGGAAGGAATTATCCTCCACCCTGTCAGCTGGTGGTAGTGCACATTACCATTACGTGGGTTTTGACATAGAAATATCACCCGACTGAAGTTGATTCTATATGCATACGGAGTTTGTCCTGCGTTCTTGAGAAATTAGAAAAATCCATCTTTGCACATTGAAAAGCTTATTCTTATATTTATTTTTTCCAGGAGGCAAAGACGGGCGCAACAGAGCCACTGATTTGGACGGCAAAGGTAAGGCAGAGCGTAGGTTTTTTTTTTTTTTTTCAGTCCCGAGTACATTCCCTCGGAGAGGTAGATAATTGTTGAAAATACAGAGGACAGTAGAGGTCTTTTCATCCCAGCATATGAAAAGTGTACATGATTCTCTGAAGCGTACGTGCGTTTTACTGTTATGGACACAAATTAAAGTGGGGTGAAATTTAATTATTATGGTATTTACTGCTCTAACCAAGGAATGAAATCGTCCATCAAAAATACCACTTATTTTTAGAACATCAAAGCATTATCATGAATATTCACCATTCTACTGGCAATATGGGGGTAGTAGAAGGGATTTGGAGCTAAGTTTATATGGGGGAAGTATAGTCTACAAAAAGAAGATAATAATAACAATAAAAAATAATTGCTGATACCGTGCATACATCTTATTGGCTGGCTTGTCAAATTTTAATGTGCATTGAATTCTGTATAGTTGCAGAAACACACAAAAAATGCAATCCTAGTCACAATTATTATAAACGCCGAGGGGAGTGGATGTGCTTGGGGTACATTGTTTTCCCAGTGTTCATGTATCACCTATCGGGTTTACGCAATAGATTTTTCATGTTTTCATGGGATCGTAATCGTAACTGTCCAGCAGGAGTCATACAACTGAGTGAAGTAGATGAAAGGTAGTCATCGATTACCCAGTTACCACTGTTTATATTTTATAACGTTCAATGGCACTTTGTGTGGACTTTTTGACAGTTTCCTCAAAAATATACTTTCTCATATCAGCTTTGGGCGTAATTTTAGGGTGGCACCTTCCTAGTCAGAGCTCCTCTTTTCCTCTTAAGACTAAGTTCCTGACTAAGGGTAGACTTCATGCACATCCGAAGACGACACTATGCCTGCGGCTCCATGAAAGAATTGTTTTCTGACGTGGACCCGCAGCGTATCTTGTCATTTCTGATAGAGGTCGCACTCTACAAGCTGATTTAGCAGACGTTTATAATATATTTACAAAATTCATAGACATAATTTACAGTATGGGTTTTTTCTCATTAGATTTTTAATATGGGCCTTTTCCCGTTAGATCTTTAACTTCACTTCTATCTGATCTTACCTATAGGCATCTGAGTGCTGAAAACTAGCCCAAAGTAAGATAACGAAAAAAACATGAGAGGTGCATAGTGGCCGTTAGCGTGCCGACGCGCCGTTGAACCCAACCTCAAACTCAAACTCCAACCTCCTGCCTAAGGGCAGGCACGCAGTTGCGACTTGCTGTCGTTGCAGTCGTGTCTTGGTTTCATATTTATTTTTACTGACTCTCCATTCTGCCTTGTCTCATATGTGTGCGCATTTCCATTCATTCTTCTAGATTTTAAGCGGGTATTTACTGGGCGCGTCCTCAAGGGTCTCGGGTCTCCTTCTGTCCTAGAATGTTACCTTGTTCTGTCTATTGTCTTGATTCCTAGCATAGTTAGTTAAGGCCGGCGTGCTTTCTCAAAACTCAAAACGTCAATATTTTAAGAAATGCACACGGGCGGCAAAATCCCATGTGCGCACCTTGCACCTACTGTCCAGAGGGGAAGGGGATGCGGGGAATGAAAGGTAGTAAACATGCTTGTAATCTTATTACTGTACTATTGACTGTGCGCCACTATTCAACGTTCTTTCTCAAGCCAAAAGCTTCGTTGCCACTACTGCTGCAATGTTTTGTCTTTTCATCACTGTCCACTATAATTTTTTTGAACGCACCAATGAAAGACATAAACCTTGGAATTTATAGAACTTTCTTTCTTTCCTTCTTTCTTTCGTTTTGTACTTCTTTCTCTCTTTCTTGTGCTCCTTCTTTCTTTCTTTTTAATGACGTAATAGTAGGCAAGAATTCCGATGTGCAAGCCCACACCAAATCAGTTGGAGACTATGGCCGACACTATATTACTACCGCCATTACTTCCAAGGTAACTGACCGTCATGTAATCAATCCAATGCTGTAAACTGCCAACTCGACCAGCAAATGAATAGTAACCGAAGGGCAGCCTGATTATAAAGCTTTTGAATTGACAGAGGTGGCACTGTATTACCTACCAAGTTTACCTACAGTAACACTGTAGATGTCTCAAACAGGCGAACCCGCGCTATCTTTCCCCAGCATTTCAGAGTTAAAGAACACTATCTGCATTGATGGTCTTTGTCAAGTTAGTTGCAATTTTCTTTCTAACAGGGCGAGGGATGGGAGCGTATGAAGTCTTGCAATTACTGGATTTCACAAACTGCTCTCCTCAGATTGTTGGGCAGTTAGTGTTGTAGTGGAGGGACATTTCAGTGCTGGTTGTGAAATGTGAACTTACCGTACGTTTCAGATTTAGACAAACAGCTGCCATGGCTCGCCTTTAAATAACAGTTGAATGACGATAATTGCTGCTAGTGCTACTGGGTGATGTTATTCTTTAATGTGGATGCTTGTGTGAAATCGGGTGCAAAGATTTCTAACATGTACAAAATCCTCTCGATTTTATGAGTGCATGAGTAAAGGAGACATAATATTTGATTCATTAATCGAGTATTTTTAAGAGGTCGACATGCATCAGTGGACTTATTTCTCCGGTATGTATGGACATCTGTAGCTGTCCTCCTTCTTCACTTTAGCCTTTATCCCTCAGTAATTAGTACCATTATGACTGAGAACCATCATACGCTGTTTTGTGTGACTGTCTTGTTTGTGTGTTTGTCCATCTGTGCATATCTGTCTATCTGTCTGTCTGTCTATTTAGCTCTCTATCTATCGTAATTTCTTTTTGCTTTTGTTTTTGGTACACGTTGTAGCTCAATAGCTGTTAGTGAACATTAATATCCACAAATGTTTCAAGTGAACGAATAGCGTTAAAGTCTAATGAACTGTTCGTGCATAGCCAGCTAGCAAGTCAAAATTGCACAATACATTACACAGTCAGTGAAATTTCAGTAATGGAGCAGCCAGAAAAAATGCATCATTATTTACTTTACTTAGTAGGAGGGGGAAATCAGCATGGTGTAATTATTTTGGTGTTATCTTTATGCTTCTACTCTCGAATATGATTTGTTCAGATTTAATCTGCCGTCCTAGGTAACAAAAGGCCCATCCGTCCAAGCAAAAATGTTTGTCCTACAGTTTGGATCAGCCAACTATGAAGATTTAGGAATCTTTCTCACTGTTTCCTAGCCATGCCATAACGTTATGGTTAGCGGTAATGGTTAATAAGATGAAATATTAAAACAATACATGTATAGTATAATCCTTGAAATTGATTAGGGTAGTTGGTTCATTGTCTTCCACCACCCACTCCACCCTTTGTGACCTGCCTGTATGCAGGGCCTGCTGAAATCCTAGAAAACTAATAGGGACACGGTGGTCTAGAGGCAAGGTGCTCGCCTCTCATGCCGAAGGTACCGGGTTCGATTCCCGGTCGGTGCAGGCATGTTGGAGAGTTGGGGGAATATCCTGTCTCCGATCCTGTGGTAGATAGGTTCGAGCACCCAGTCTTCTCTGATAAGAACGAAATAAGAATCCGGATGGTCCGTGTACACATTGCGCACTTTAAAAATACCTTGGCAGTGGGAATTCGAGAAGAGCAGCCCCCCCCCCCCCCATACAAAAATCCAAATTCAAATGCAACAACAATATAAAAAACAAGAACAAGAACAATAAAAAACAAAACAAAAAAAACCAAGAAAGAGAGCAGAGAGATGTACAAATGCCAGGAGTAGAGAGAGATGTACAAATGCCAGGAGTAGAGAGAGATGTACAAATGCCAGGAGTAGAGAGAGATGTACAAATGTCAGGAGTAGAGAGAGATGTACAAATGCCAGGAGTAGAGAGAGATGTACAAATGCCAGGAGTAGAGAGAGATGTACAAATGCCAGGAGTAGAGAGAGATGTACAAATGCCAGGAGTAGAGAGAGATGTACAAATGCCAGGAGTAGAGAGAGATGTACAAATGCCAGGAGTAGAGAGAGATGTACAAATGCCAGGAGTAGAGAGAGATGTACAAATGCCAGGAGTAGAGAGAGATGTACAAATGCCAGGAGTAGAGAGAGATGTACAAATGCCAGGAGTAGAGAGAGATGTACAAATGCCAGGAGTAGAGAGAGATGTACAAATGTCAGGAGTAGAGAGAGATGTACAAATGCCAGGAGTAGAGAGAGATGTACAAATGCCAGGAGTAGAGAGAGATGTACAAATGCCAGGAGTAGAGAGAGATGTACAAATGCCAGGAGTAGAGAGAGATGTACAAATGCCAGGAGCAGAGAGAGATGTACAAATGCCAGGAGTAGAGAGAGATGTACAAATGCCAGGAGTAGAGAGAGATGTACAAATGCCAGGAGTAGAGAGAGATGTACAAATGCCAGGAGTAGAGAGAGATGTACAAATGCCAGGAGTAGAGAGAGATGTACAAATGCCAGGAGTAGAGAGAGAGATGTACAAATGCCAGGAGTAGAGAGAGATGTACAAATGCCAGGAGTAGAGAGAGATGTACAAATGCCAGGAGTAGAGAGAGATGTACAAATGCCAGGAGTAGAGAGAGATGTACAAATGCCAGGAGCAGAGAGAGATGTACAAATGCCAGGAGCAGAGAGAGATGTACAAATGCCAGGAGTAGAGAGAGATGTACAAATGCCAGGAGTAGAGAGAGATGTACAAATGCCAGGAGTAGAGAGAGATGTACAAATGCCAGGAGTAGAGAGAGATGTACAAATGTCAGGAGTAGAGAGAGATGTACAAATGCCAGGAGTAGAGAGAGATGTACAAATGTCAGGAGTAGAGAGAGATGTACAAATGTCAGGAGTAGAGAGAGATGTACAAATGCCAGGAGTAGAGAGAGATGTACAAATGCCAGGAGTAGAGAGAGATGTACAAATGCCAGGAGCAGAGAGAGATGTACAAATGCCAGGAGTAGAGAGAGATGTACAAATGCCAGGAGTAGAGAGAGATGTACAAATGCCAGGAGTAGAGAGAGATGTACAAATGCCAGGAGTAGAGAGAGATGTACAAATGCCAGGAGTAGAGAGAGATGTACAAATGCCAGGAGTAGAGAGAGAGATGTACAAATGCCAGGAGTAGAGAGAGATGTACAAATGCCAGGAGTAGAGAGAGAGATGTACAAATGCCAGGAGTAGAGAGAGATGTACAAATGCCAGGAGTAGAGAGAGATGTACAAATGCCAGGAGTAGAGAGAGATGTACAAATGCCAGGAGTAGAGAGAGATGTACAAATGCCAGGAGTAGAGAGAGATGTACAAATGCCAGGAGTAGAGAGAGATGTACAAATGTCAGGAGTAGAGAGAGATGTACAAATGCCAGGAGTAGAGAGAGATGTACAAATGCCAGGAGTAGAGAGAGATGTACAAATGCCAGGAGTAGAGAGAGATGTACAAATGCCAGGAGCAGAGAGAGATGTACAAATGCCAGGAGTAGAGAGAGATGTACAAATGCCAGGAGTAGAGAGAGATGTACAAATGCCAGGAGTAGAGAGAGATGTACAAATGCCAGGAGTAGAGAGAGATGTACAAATGCCAGGAGTAGAGAGAGATGTACAAATGCCAGGAGTAGAGAGAGAGATGTACAAATGCCAGGAGTAGAGAGAGATGTACAAATGCCAGGAGTAGAGAGAGATGTACAAATGCCAGGAGCAGAGAGAGATGTACAAATGCCAGGAGTAGAGAGAGATGTACAAATGCCAGGAGTAGAGAGAGATGTACAAATGTCAGGAGTAGAGAGAGATGTACAAATGCCAGGAGTAGAGAGAGATGTACAAATGCCAGGAGTAGAGAGAGATGTACAAATGCCAGGAGTAGAGAGAGATGTACAAATGCCAGGAGTAGAGAGAGATGTACAAATGCCAGGAGTAGAGAGAGATGTACAAATGCCAGGAGTAGAGAGAGATGTACAAATGCCAGGAGTAGAGAGAGATGTACAAATGCCAGGAGTAGAGAGAGATGTACAAATGCCAGGAGTAGAGAGAGATGTACAAATGCCAGGAGTAGAGAGAGATGTACAAATGCCAGGAGTAGAGAGAGATGTACAAATGCCAGGAGTAGAGAGAGATGTACAAATGCCAGGAGTAGAGAGAGATGTACAAATGCCAGGAGTAGAGAGAGATGTACAAATGCCAGGAGTAGAGAGAGATGTACAAATGCCAGGAGTAGAGAGAGATGTACAAATGCCAGGAGCAGAGAGAGATGTACAAATGCCAGGAGCAGAGAGAGATGTACAAATGCCAGGAGTAGAGAGAGATGTACAAATGCCAGGAGTAGAGAGAGATGTACAAATGCCAGGAGTAGAGAGAGATGTACAAATGCCAGGAGTAGAGAGAGATGTACAAATGTCAGGAGTAGAGAGAGATGTACAAATGCCAGGAGTAGAGAGAGATGTACAAATGTCAGGAGTAGAGAGAGATGTACAAATGTCAGGAGTAGAGAGAGATGTACAAATGCCAGGAGTAGAGAGAGATGTACAAATGCCAGGAGTAGAGAGAGATGTACAAATGCCAGGAGCAGAGAGAGATGTACAAATGCCAGGAGTAGAGAGAGATGTACAAATGCCAGGAGTAGAGAGAGATGTACAAATGCCAGGAGTAGAGAGAGATGTACAAATGCCAGGAGTAGAGAGAGATGTACAAATGCCAGGAGTAGAGAGAGATGTACAAATGTCAGGAGTAGAGAGAGATGTACAAATGCCAGGAGTAGAGAGAGATGTACAAATGCCAGGAGTAGAGAGAGATGTACAAATGCCAGGAGTAGAGAGAGATGTACAAATGCCAGGAGTAGAGAGAGATGTACAAATGCCAGGAGTAGAGAGAGATGTACAAATGCCAGGAGTAGAGAGAGATGTACAAATGCCAGGAGTAGAGAGAGATGTACAAATGTCAGGAGTAGAGAGAGATGTACAAATGCCAGGAGTAGAGAGAGATGTACAAATGCCAGGAGTAGAGAGAGATGTACAAATGCCAGGAGTAGAGAGAGATGTACAAATGCCAGGAGTAGAGAGAGATGTACAAATGCCAGGAGCAGAGAGAGATGTACAAATGCCAGGAGTAGAGAGAGATGTACAAATGCCAGGAGTAGAGAGAGATGTACAAATGCCAGGAGTAGAGAGAGATGTACAAATGCCAGGAGTAGAGAGAGATGTACAAATGCCAGGAGTAGAGAGAGATGTACAAATGCCAGGAGTAGAGAGAGAGATGTACAAATGCCAGGAGTAGAGAGAGATGTACAAATGCCAGGAGTAGAGAGAGATGTACAAATGCCAGGAGTAGAGAGAGATGTACAAATGCCAGGAGTAGAGAGAGATGTACAAATGCCAGGAGCAGAGAGAGATGTACAAATGCCAGGAGCAGAGAGAGATGTACAAATGCCAGGAGTAGAGAGAGATGTACAAATGCCAGGAGTAGAGAGAGATGTACAAATGCCAGGAGTAGAGAGAGATGTACAAATGCCAGGAGTAGAGAGAGATGTACAAATGTCAGGAGTAGAGAGAGATGTACAAATGCCAGGAGTAGAGAGAGATGTACAAATGTCAGGAGTAGAGAGAGATGTACAAATGCCAGGAGTAGAGAGAGATGTACAAATGCCAGGAGTAGAGAGAGATGTACAAATGCCAGGAGTAGAGAGAGATGTACAAATGCCAGGAGCAGAGAGAGATGTACAAATGCCAGGAGTAGAGAGAGATGTACAAATGCCAGGAGTAGAGAGAGATGTACAAATGCCAGGAGTAGAGAGAGATGTACAAATGCCAGGAGTAGAGAGAGATGTACAAATGCCAGGAGTAGAGAGAGATGTACAAATGCCAGGAGTAGAGAGAGATGTACAAATGCCAGGAGTAGAGAGAGATGTACAAATGCCAGGAGTAGAGAGAGATGTACAAATGCCAGGAGTAGAGAGAGATGTACAAATGCCAGGAGTAGAGAGAGATGTACAAATGCCAGGAGTAGAGAGAGATGTACAAATGCCAGGAGTAGAGAGAGATGTACAAATGCCAGGAGTAGAGAGAGATGTACAAATGCCAGGAGTAGAGAGAGATGTACAAATGCCAGGAGTAGAGAGAGATGTACAAATGCCAGGAGTAGAGAGAGATGTACAAATGCCAGGAGTAGAGAGAGATGTACAAATGCCAGGAGTAGAGAGAGATGTACAAATGCCAGGAGTAGAGAGAGATGTACAAATGCCAGGAGTAGAGAGAGATGTACAAATGCCAGGAGTAGAGAGAGATGTACAAATGCCAGGAGTAGAGAGAGATGTACAAATGCCAGGAGTAGAGAGAGATGTACAAATGCCAGGAGTAGAGAGAGATGTACAAATGCCAGGAGTAGAGAGAGATGTACAAATGCCAGGAGTAGAGAGAGATGTACAAATGCCAGGAGTAGAGAGAGATGTACAAATGCCAGGAGTAGAGAGAGATGTACAAATGCCAGGAGTAGAGAGAGATGTACAAATGCCAGGAGTAGAGAGAGATGTACAAATGCCAGGAGTAGAGAGAGATGTACAAATGCCAGGAGTAGAGAGAGATGTACAAATGCCAGGAGTAGAGAGAGATGTACAAATGCCAGGAGTAGAGAGAGATGTACAAATGCCAGGAGTAGAGAGAGATGTACAAATGCCAGGAGTAGAGAGAGATGTACAAATGCCAGGAGTAGAGAGAGATGTACAAATGCCAGGAGTAGAGAGAGATGTACAAATGCCAGGAGTAGAGAGAGATGTACAAATGCCAGGAGTAGAGAGAGATGTACAAATGCCAGGAGTAGAGAGAGATGTACAAATGCCAGGAGTAGAGAGAGATGTACAAATGCCAGGAGTAGAGAGAGATGTACAAATGCCAGGAGTAGAGAGAGATGTACAAATGCCAGGAGTAGAGAGAGATGTACAAATGCCAGGAGTAGAGAGAGATGTACAAATGCCAGGAGTAGAGAGAGATGTACAAATGCCAGGAGTAGAGAGAGATGTACAAATGCCAGGAGTAGAGAGAGATGTACAAATGCCAGGAGTAGAGAGAGATGTACAAATGCCAGGAGTAGAGAGAGATGTACAAATGCCAGGAGTAGAGAGAGATGTACAAATGCCAGGAGTAGAGAGAGATGTACAAATGCCAGGAGTAGAGAGAGATGTACAAATGCCAGGAGTAGAGAGAGATGTACAAATGCCAGGAGTAGAGAGAGATGTACAAATGCCAGGAGTAGAGAGAGATGTACAAATGCCAGGAGTAGAGAGAGATGTACAAATGCCAGGAGTAGAGAGAGATGTACAAATGCCAGGAGTAGAGAGAGATGTACAAATGCCAGGAGTAGAGAGAGATGTACAAATGCCAGGAGTAGAGAGAGATGTACAAATGCCAAGGAGTAGAGAGAGATGTACAAATGCCAGGAGTAGAGAGAGATGTACAAATGTCAGGAGTAGAGAGAGATGTACAAATGTCAGGAGTAGAGAGAGATGTACAAATGCCAGGAGTAGAGAGAGATGTACAAATGCAGGAGTAGAGAGAGATGTACAAATGCCAGGAGTAGAGAGAGATGTACAAATGCCAGGAGTAGAGAGAGATGTACAAATGCAGGAGTAGAGAGAGATGTACAAATGCCAGGAGTAGAGAGAGATGTACAAATGCCAGGAGTAGAGAGAGATGTACAAATGCCAGGAGTAGAGAGAGATGTACAAATGCCAGGAGTAGAGAGAGATGTACAAATGCCAGGAGTAGAGAGAGATGTACAAATGCCAGGAGTAGAGAGAGATGTACAAATGC
>OZ007579.1:16449921-16672536 GCA_963931925.1 Onchidella celtica | reverse complement strand
GCCAGGAGTAGAGAGAGATGTACAAATGCCAGGAGTAGAGAGAGATGTACAAATGCCAGGAGTAGAGAGAGATGTACAAATGCCA
The DNA here is from genome assembly GCA_963931925.1 of Onchidella celtica. Classification (NCBI taxonomy): domain Eukaryota; kingdom Metazoa; phylum Mollusca; class Gastropoda; order Systellommatophora; family Onchidiidae; genus Onchidella; species Onchidella celtica. The sequence goes on along the minus strand of OZ007579.1, from coordinate 16,672,451 downwards.
GGAGTAGAGAGAGATGTACAAATGCCAGGAGTAGAGAGAGATGTACAAATGCCAGGAGTAGAGAGAGATGTACAAATGCCAGGAGTAGAGAGAGATGTACAAATGCCAGGAGTAGAGAGAGATGTACAAATGCCAGGAGTAGAGAGAGATGTACAAATGCCAGGAGTAGAGAGAGATGTACAAATGCCAGGAGTAGAGAGAGATGTACAAATGCCAGGAGTAGAGAGAGATGTACAAATGCCAGGAGTAGAGAGAGATGTACAAATGCCAGGAGTAGAGAGAGATGTACAAATGCCAGGAGTAGAGAGAGATGTACAAATGCCAGGAGTAGAGAGAGATGTACAAATGCCAGGAGTAGAGAGAGATGTACAAATGCCAGGAGTAGAGAGAGATGTACAAATGCCAGGAGTAGAGAGAGATGTACAAATGCCAGGAGTAGAGAGAGATGTACAAATGCCAGGAGTAGAGAGAGATGTACAAATGCCAGGAGTAGAGAGAGATGTACAAATGCCAGGAGTAGAGAGAGATGTACAAATGCCAGGAGTAGAGAGAGATGTACAAATGCCAGGAGTAGAGAGAGATGTACAAATGCCAGGAGTAGAGAGAGATGTACAAATGCCAGGAGTAGAGAGAGATGTACAAATGCCAGGAGTAGAGAGAGATGTACAAATGCCAGGAGTAGAGAGAGATGTACAAATGCCAGGAGTAGAGAGAGATGTACAAATGCCAGGAGTAGAGAGAGATGTACAAATGCCAGGAGTAGAGAGAGATGTACAAATGCCAGGAGTAGAGAGAGATGTACAAATGCCAGGAGTAGAGAGAGATGTACAAATGCCAGGAGTAGAGAGAGATGTACAAATGCCAGGAGTAGAGAGAGATGTACAAATGCCAGGAGTAGAGAGAGATGTACAAATGCCAGGAGTAGAGAGAGATGTACAAATGCCAGGAGTAGAGAGAGATGTACAAATGCCAGGAGTAGAGAGAGATGTACAAATGCCAGGAGTAGAGAGAGATGTACAAATGCCAGGAGTAGAGAGAGATGTACAAATGCCAGGAGTAGAGAGAGATGTACAAATGCCAGGAGTAGAGAGAGATGTACAAATGCCAGGAGTAGAGAGAGATGTACAAATGCCAGGAGTAGAGAGAGATGTACAAATGCCAGGAGTAGAGAGAGATGTACAAATGCCAGGAGTAGAGAGAGATGTACAAATGCCAGGAGTAGAGAGAGATGTACAAATGCCAGGAGTAGAGAGAGATGTACAAATGCCAGGAGTAGAGAGAGATGTACAAATGCCAGGAGTAGAGAGAGATGTACAAATGCCAGGAGTAGAGAGAGATGTACAAATGCCAGGAGTAGAGAGAGATGTACAAATGCCAGGAGTAGAGAGAGATGTACAAATGCCAGGAGTAGAGAGAGATGTACAAATGCCAGGAGTAGAGAGAGATGTACAAATGCCAGGAGTAGAGAGAGATGTACAAATGCCAGGAGTAGAGAGAGATGTACAAATGCCAGGAGTAGAGAGAGATGTACAAATGCCAGGAGTAGAGAGAGATGTACAAATGCCAGGAGTAGAGAGAGATGTACAAATGCCAGGAGTAGAGAGAGATGTACAAATGCCAGGAGTAGAGAGAGATGTACAAATGCCAGGAGTAGAGAGAGATGTACAAATGCCAGGAGTAGAGAGAGATGTACAAATGCCAGGAGTAGAGAGAGATGTACAAATGCCAGGAGTAGAGAGAGATGTACAAATGCCAGGAGTAGAGAGAGATGTACAAATGCCAGGAGTAGAGAGAGATGTACAAATGCCAGGAGTAGAGAGAGATGTACAAATGCCAGGAGTAGAGAGAGATGTACAAATGCCAGGAGTAGAGAGAGATGTACAAATGCCAGGAGTAGAGAGAGATGTACAAATGCCAGGAGTAGAGAGAGATGTACAAATGCCAGGAGTAGAGAGAGATGTACAAATGCCAGGAGTAGAGAGAGATGTACAAATGCCAGGAGTAGAGAGAGATGTACAAATGCCAGGAGTAGAGAGAGATGTACAAATGCCAGGAGTAGAGAGAGATGTACAAATGCCAGGAGTAGAGAGAGATGTACAAATGCCAGGAGTAGAGAGAGATGTACAAATGCCAGGAGTAGAGAGAGATGTACAAATGCCAGGAGTAGAGAGAGATGTACAAATGCCAGGAGTAGAGAGAGATGTACAAATGCCAGGAGTAGAGAGAGATGTACAAATGCCAGGAGTAGAGAGAGATGTACAAATGCCAGGAGTAGAGAGAGATGTACAAATGCCAGGAGTAGAGAGAGATGTACAAATGCCAGGAGTAGAGAGAGATGTACAAATGCCAGGAGTAGAGAGAGATGTACAAATGCCAGGAGTAGAGAGAGATGTACAAATGCCAGGAGTAGAGAGAGATGTACAAATGCCAGGAGTAGAGAGAGATGTACAAATGCCAGGAGTAGAGAGAGATGTACAAATGCCAGGAGTAGAGAGAGATGTACAAATGCCAGGAGTAGAGAGAGATGTACAAATGCCAGGAGTAGAGAGAGATGTACAAATGCCAGGAGTAGAGAGAGATGTACAAATGCCAGGAGTAGAGAGAGATGTACAAATGCCAGGAGTAGAGAGAGATGTACAAATGCCAGGAGTAGAGAGAGATGTACAAATGCCAGGAGTAGAGAGAGATGTACAAATGCCAGGAGTAGAGAGAGATGTACAAATGCCAGGAGTAGAGAGAGATGTACAAATGCCAGGAGTAGAGAGAGATGTACAAATGCCAGGAGTAGAGAGAGATGTACAAATGCCAGGAGTAGAGAGAGATGTACAAATGCCAGGAGTAGAGAGAGATGTACAAATGCCAGGAGTAGAGAGAGATGTACAAATGCCAGGAGTAGAGAGAGATGTACAAATGCCAGGAGTAGAGAGAGATGTACAAATGCCAGGAGTAGAGAGAGATGTACAAATGCCAGGAGTAGAGAGAGATGTACAAATGCCAGGAGTAGAGAGAGATGTACAAATGCCAGGAGTAGAGAGAGATGTACAAATGCCAGGAGTAGAGAGAGATGTACAAATGCCAGGAGTAGAGAGAGATGTACAAATGCCAGGAGTAGAGAGAGATGTACAAATGCCAGGAGTAGAGAGAGATGTACAAATGCCAGGAGTAGAGAGAGATGTACAAATGCCAGGAGTAGAGAGAGATGTACAAATGCCAGGAGTAGAGAGAGATGTACAAATGCCAGGAGTAGAGAGAGATGTACAAATGCCAGGAGTAGAGAGAGATGTACAAATGCCAGGAGTAGAGAGAGATGTACAAATGCCAGGAGTAGAGAGAGATGTACAAATGCCAGGAGTAGAGAGAGATGTACAAATGCCAGGAGTAGAGAGAGATGTACAAATGCCAGGAGTAGAGAGAGATGTACAAATGCCAGGAGTAGAGAGAGATGTACAAATGCCAGGAGTAGAGAGAGATGTACAAATGCCAGGAGTAGAGAGAGATGTACAAATGCCAGGAGTAGAGAGAGATGTACAAATGCCAGGAGTAGAGAGAGATGTACAAATGCCAGGAGTAGAGAGAGATGTACAAATGCCAGGAGTAGAGAGAGATGTACAAATGCCAGGAGTAGAGAGAGATGTACAAATGCCAGGAGTAGAGAGAGATGTACAAATGCCAGGAGTAGAGAGAGATGTACAAATGCCAGGAGTAGAGAGAGATGTACAAATGCCAGGAGTAGAGAGAGATGTACAAATGCCAGGAGTAGAGAGAGATGTACAAATGCCAGGAGTAGAGAGAGATGTACAAATGCCAGGAGTAGAGAGAGATGTACAAATGCCAGGAGTAGAGAGAGATGTACAAATGCCAGGAGTAGAGAGAGATGTACAAATGCCAGGAGTAGAGAGAGATGTACAAATGCCAGGAGTAGAGAGAGATGTACAAATGCCAGGAGTAGAGAGAGATGTACAAATGCCAGGAGTAGAGAGAGATGTACAAATGCCAGGAGTAGAGAGAGATGTACAAATGCCAGGAGTAGAGAGAGATGTACAAATGCCAGGAGTAGAGAGAGATGTACAAATGCCAGGAGTAGAGAGAGATGTACAAATGCCAGGAGTAGAGAGAGATGTACAAATGCCAGGAGTAGAGAGAGATGTACAAATGCCAGGAGTAGAGAGAGATGTACAAATGCCAGGAGTAGAGAGAGATGTACAAATGCCAGGAGTAGAGAGAGATGTACAAATGTCAGGAGTAGAGAGAGATGTACAAATGCCAGGAGTAGAGAGAGATGTACAAATGCCAGGAGTAGAGAGAGATGTACAAATGCCAGGAGTAGAGAGAGATGTACAAATGCCAGGAGTAGAGAGAGATGTACAAATGCCAGGAGTAGAGAGAGATGTACAAATGCCAGGAGTAGAGAGAGATGTACAAATGCCAGGAGTAGAGAGAGATGTACAAATGCCAGGAGTAGAGAGAGATGTACAAATGCCAGGAGTAGAGAGAGATGTACAAATGCCAGGAGTAGAGAGAGATGTACAAATGCCAGGAGTAGAGAGAGATGTACAAATGCCAGGAGTAGAGAGAGATGTACAAATGCCAGGAGTAGAGAGAGATGTACAAATGCCAGGAGTAGAGAGAGATGTACAAATGCCAGGAGTAGAGAGAGATGTACAAATGCCAGGAGTAGAGAGAGATGTACAAATGCCAGGAGTAGAGAGAGATGTACAAATGCCAGGAGTAGAGAGAGATGTACAAATGCCAGGAGTAGAGAGAGATGTACAAATGCCAGGAGTAGAGAGAGATGTACAAATGCCAGGAGTAGAGAGAGATGTACAAATGCCAGGAGTAGAGAGAGATGTACAAATGCCAGGAGTAGAGAGAGATGTACAAATGCCAGGAGTAGAGAGAGATGTACAAATGCCAGGAGTAGAGAGAGATGTACAAATGCCAGGAGTAGAGAGAGATGTACAAATGCCAGGAGTAGAGAGAGATGTACAAATGCCAGGAGTAGAGAGAGATGTACAAATGCCAGGAGTAGAGAGAGATGTACAAATGCCAGGAGTAGAGAGAGATGTACAAATGCCAGGAGTAGAGAGAGATGTACAAATGCCAGGAGTAGAGAGAGATGTACAAATGCCAGGAGTAGAGAGAGATGTACAAATGCCAGGAGTAGAGAGAGATGTACAAATGCCAGGAGTAGAGAGAGATGTACAAATGCCAGGAGTAGAGAGAGATGTACAAATGCCAGGAGTAGAGAGAGATGTACAAATGCCAGGAGTAGAGAGAGATGTACAAATGCCAGGAGTAGAGAGAGATGTACAAATGCCAGGAGTAGAGAGAGATGTACAAATGCCAGGAGTAGAGAGAGATGTACAAATGCCAGGAGTAGAGAGAGATGTACAAATGCCAGGAGTAGAGAGAGATGTACAAATGCCAGGAGTAGAGAGAGATGTACAAATGCCAGGAGTAGAGAGAGATGTACAAATGCCAGGAGTAGAGAGAGATGTACAAATGCCAGGAGTAGAGAGAGATGTACAAATGCCAGGAGTAGAGAGAGATGTACAAATGCCAGGAGTAGAGAGAGATGTACAAATGCCAGGAGTAGAGAGAGATGTACAAATGCCAGGAGTAGAGAGAGATGTACAAATGCCAGGAGTAGAGAGAGATGTACAAATGCCAGGAGTAGAGAGAGATGTACAAATGCCAGGAGTAGAGAGAGATGTACAAATGCCAGGAGTAGAGAGAGATGTACAAATGCCAGGAGTAGAGAGAGATGTACAAATGCCAGGAGTAGAGAGAGATGTACAAATGCCAGGAGTAGAGAGAGATGTACAAATGCCAGGAGTAGAGAGAGATGTACAAATGCCAGGAGTAGAGAGAGATGTACAAATGCCAGGAGTAGAGAGAGATGTACAAATGCCAGGAGTAGAGAGAGATGTACAAATGCCAGGAGTAGAGAGAGATGTACAAATGCCAGGAGTAGAGAGAGATGTACAAATGCCAGGAGTAGAGAGAGATGTACAAATGCCAGGAGTAGAGAGAGATGTACAAATGCCAGGAGTAGAGAGAGATGTACAAATGCCAGGAGTAGAGAGAGATGTACAAATGCCAGGAGTAGAGAGAGATGTACAAATGCCAGGAGTAGAGAGAGATGTACAAATGCCAGGAGTAGAGAGAGATGTACAAATGCCAGGAGTAGAGAGAGATGTACAAATGCCAGGAGTAGAGAGAGATGTACAAATGCCAGGAGTAGAGAGAGATGTACAAATGCCAGGAGTAGAGAGAGATGTACAAATGCCAGGAGTAGAGAGAGATGTACAAATGCCAGGAGTAGAGAGAGATGTACAAATGCCAGGAGTAGAGAGAGATGTACAAATGCCAGGAGTAGAGAGAGATGTACAAATGCCAGGAGTAGAGAGAGATGTACAAATGCCAGGAGTAGAGAGAGATGTACAAATGCCAGGAGTAGAGAGAGATGTACAAATGCCAGGAGTAGAGAGAGATGTACAAATGCCAGGAGTAGAGAGAGATGTACAAATGCCAGGAGTAGAGAGAGATGTACAAATGCCAGGAGTAGAGAGAGATGTACAAATGCCAGGAGTAGAGAGAGATGTACAAATGCCAGGAGTAGAGAGAGATGTACAAATGCCAGGAGTAGAGAGAGATGTACAAATGCCAGGAGTAGAGAGAGATGTACAAATGCCAGGAGTAGAGAGAGATGTACAAATGCCAGGAGTAGAGAGAGATGTACAAATGCCAGGAGTAGAGAGAGATGTACAAATGCCAGGAGTAGAGAGAGATGTACAAATGCCAGGAGTAGAGAGAGATGTACAAATGCCAGGAGTAGAGAGAGATGTACAAATGCCAGGAGTAGAGAGAGATGTACAAATGCCAGGAGTAGAGAGAGATGTACAAATGCCAGGAGTAGAGAGAGATGTACAAATGCCAGGAGTAGAGAGATGTACAAATGCCAGGAGTAGAGAGAGATGTACAAATGCCAGGAGTAGAGAGAGATGTACAAATGCCAGGAGTAGAGAGAGATGTACAAATGCCAGGAGTAGAGAGAGATGTACAAATGCCAGGAGTAGAGAGAGATGTACAAATGCCAGGAGTAGAGAGAGATGTACAAATGCCAGGAGTAGAGAGAGATGTACAAATGCCAGGAGTAGAGAGAGATGTACAAATGCCAGGAGTAGAGAGAGATGTACAAATGCCAGGAGTAGAGAGAGATGTACAAATGCCAGGAGTAGAGAGAGATGTACAAATGCCAGGAGTAGAGAGAGATGTACAAATGCCAGGAGTAGAGAGAGATGTACAAATGCCAGGAGTAGAGAGAGATGTACAAATGCCAGGAGTAGAGAGAGATGTACAAATGCCAGGAGTAGAGAGAGATGTACAAATGCCAGGAGTAGAGAGAGATGTACAAATGCCAGGAGTAGAGAGAGATGTACAAATGCCAGGAGTAGAGAGAGATGTACAAATGCCAGGAGTAGAGAGAGATGTACAAATGCCAGGAGTAGAGAGAGATGTACAAATGCCAGGAGTAGAGAGAGATGTACAAATGCCAGGAGTAGAGAGAGATGTACAAATGCCAGGAGTAGAGAGAGATGTACAAATGCCAGGAGTAGAGAGAGATGTACAAATGCCAGGAGTAGAGAGAGATGTACAAATGCCAGGAGTAGAGAGAGATGTACAAATGCCAGGAGTAGAGAGAGATGTACAAATGCCAGGAGTAGAGAGAGATGTACAAATGCCAGGAGTAGAGAGAGATGTACAAATGCCAGGAGTAGAGAGAGATGTACAAATGCCAGGAGTAGAGAGAGATGTACAAATGCCAGGAGTAGAGAGAGATGTACAAATGCCAGGAGTAGAGAGAGATGTACAAATGCCAGGAGTAGAGAGAGATGTACAAATGCCAGGAGTAGAGAGAGATGTACAAATGTCAGGAGTAGAGAGAGATGTACAAATGCCAGGAGTAGAGAGAGATGTACAAATGTCAGGAGTAGAGAGAGATGTACAAATGCCAGGAGTAGAGAGAGATGTACAAATGCCAGGAGTAGAGAGAGATGTACAAATGTCAGGAGTAGAGAGAGATGTACAAATGTCAGGAGTAGAGAGAGATGTACAAATGTCAGCAGTAGAGAGAGATGTACAAATGTCAGCAGTAGAGAGAAATGTACAAATGTCAGGAGTAGAGAGAGATGTACAAATGTCAGGAGTAGAGAGAGATGTACAAATGCCAGGAGTAGAGAGAGATGTACAAATGCCAGGAGTAGAGAGAGATGTACAAATGCCAGGAGTAGAGAGAGATGTACAAATGCCAGGAGTAGAGAGATGTACAAATGCCAGGAGTAGAGAGAGATGTACAAATGCCAGGAGTAGAGAGATGTACAAATGCCAGGAGTAGAGAGAGATGTACAAATGCCAGGAGTAGAGAGAGATGTACAAATGCCAGGAGTAGAGAGAGATGTACAAATGCCAGGAGTAGAGAGAGATGTACAAATGCCAGGAGCAGAGAGAGATGTACAAATGCCAGGAGTAGAGAGAGATGTACAAATGCCAGGAGTAGAGAGAGATGTACAAATGCCAGGAGTAGAGAGAGATGTACAAATGCCAGGAGTAGAGAGAGATGTACAAATGCCAGGAGTAGAGAGAGATGTACAAATGCCAGGAGTAGAGAGAGATGTACAAATGCCAGGAGTAGAGAGAGATGTACAAATGTCAGGAGTAGAGAGAGATGTACAAATGCCAGGAGTAGAGAGAGATGTACAAATGCCAGGAGTAGAGAGAGATGTACAAATGTCAGGAGCAGAGAGAGATGTACAAATGCCAGGAGCAGAGAGAGATGTACAAATGCCAGGAGTAGAGAGAGATGTACAAATGTCAGGAGTAGAGAGAGATGTACAAATGCCAGGAGTAGAGAGAGATGTACAAATGCCAGGAGTAGAGAGAGATGTACAAATGTCAGGAGCAGAGAGAGATGTACAAATGCCAGGAGCAGAGAGAGATGTACAAATGCCAGGAGTAGAGAGAGATGTACAAATGTCAGGAGTAGAGAGAGATGTACAAATGCCAGGAGTAGAGAGAGATGTACAAATGTCAGGAGTAGAGAGAGATGTACAAATGTCAGGAGCAGAGAGAGATGTACAAATGCCAGGAGCAGAGAGAGATGTACAAATGCCAGGAGTAGAGAGAGATGTACAAATGTCAGGAGTAGAGAGAGATGTACAAATGTCAGGAGTAGAGAGAGATGTACAAATGCCAGGAGTAGAGAGAGATGTACAAATGTCAGGAGTAGAGAGAGATGTACAAATGTCAGGAGTAGAGAGAGATGTACAAATGTCAGGAGTAGAGAGAGATGTACAAATGCCATAAGTAGAGAGAGATGTACAAATGCCATAAGTAGAGAGAGATGTACAAATGCCAGGAGTAGAGAGAGATGTACAAATGTCAGGAGTAGAGAGAGATGTACAAATGTCAGGAGTAGAGAGAGATGTACAAATGTCAGGAGTAGAGAGAGATGTACAAATGTCAGGAGTAGAGAGAGATGTACAAATGCCAGGAGTAGAGAGAGATGTACAAATGTCAGGAGTAGAGAGAGATGTACAAATGCCAGGAGTAGAGAGAGATGTACAAATGCCAGGAGTAGAGAGAGATGTACAAATGCCAGGAGTAGAGAGAGATGTACAAATGCCAGGAGTAGAGAGAGATGTACAAATGCCAGGAGTAGAGAGAGATGTACAAATGCCAGGAGTAGAGAGAGATGTACAAATGCCAGGAGTAGAGAGAGATGTACAAATGCCAGGAGTAGAGAGAGATGTACAAATGCCAGGAGTAGAGAGAGATGTACAAATGCCAGGAGTAGAGAGAGATGTACAAATGCCAGGAGTAGAGAGAGATGTACAAATGCCAGGAGCAGAGAGAGATGTACAAATGCCAGGAGCAGAGAGAGATGTACAAATGCCAGGAGTAGAGAGAGATGTACAAATGCCAGGAGTAGAGAGAGATGTACAAATGCCAGGAGTAGAGAGAGATGTACAAATGCCAGGAGTAGAGAGAGATGTACAAATGCCAGGAGTAGAGAGAGATGTACAAATGCCAGGAGTAGAGAGAGATGTACAAATGCCAGGAGTAGAGAGAGATGTACAAATGCCAGGAGTAGAGAGAGATGTACAAATGCCAGGAGTAGAGAGAGATGTACAAATGCCAGGAGTAGAGAGAGATGTACAAATGCCAGGAGTAGAGAATCCTCTGAAGACAAGGACCTGAAAAACAACAGCCAATTGGACCAGTTGCTCCCCCAGGGGACTAGCTCTATCTAGCCACAGCAAAACTCTACAGCTTACACCTAAAGCCACATTGCAGTTTTTTTTACAAGAAACAGCCACAATATTGGGCTCCGCAGCTCCCTAGGGCGGGCCTTTTTGCGTGCTATTTCCATCTTGTCGGGCACAAACAATAACCATGATATAAAAATCCCTCTTCCTTTCCTTCCGTTTAACTTTCATTGGCCTGGTAAGCGTTGTATTTCTTACTCTAAACTTATCTTATACGAAGCATCTTTTAACAGCTTTTAATTTTTCTACTCGGCATGTTTATTTAAAATACAATTCTGCCTTGAATATAATTTTATTTTCTATTATTTTGTCCAGCCTTTCCTTCGTGTTGAAAACTAATCATTTTCTTCATATTCGTACTGCATGCGTTCCTTGCATTGTCATTTGTCCAGTTGGTCTGGCAAACAGTAAGTACACATTACACAGCATCACCTGCTCCGAGAAGATCTCAGGCCGCTCCCGTTTGCAACCGTGTGATTTACGAACAATGAATACGCACGGCTATCTCGATTTCTTTGTTGTCGCAAAGGATTATCGGACCCAATTAGTCAGACCCAAATATCGTTCCTAATGACTAACAAAGGATCCCACTGCCAAGCTGTTTCAATGTGGACGTTTGCTGAAATGTAATTTCTGCAGAAAAATGTCGATATTTTCTTGTGGGTGTTAGCTTGATATTATGCAGGTTGTAACGGTCTGATTATGATTTTTGTGTTCCGCCCACCTTATTTTTCATAGATTCCTTCTAGTGCACAAATTGTTTTGTACTTGTATGGTTTTGTGCCATTAATAATTATGAATTTCTATCCATGATTTTGTTCTCAATGCGCATCACTTCACACCTATCTGTGTCCATTCTCTCTGTCTTTTCTACGGAGCGTATCATTTTGAAGCATTTTTCTATGCCCAATCTGACAGGACTAATAATATTCTCGTATCATTTGTGTTATTTAATCCTGTTATAACTGGCGTATCTGAGTTGCATCAAAGTATTCTGTGTGTTGTGTCACTTATCCACTGGAGCATCCACCCGAAAAATGCAATATTGCAAGGACAGCGGTTTAGATCTGACTGTATTGATATTGCCATTAGTCATCTTTCCTTTAACACAATTACAACCCGATTTTCTTATGGTTGCCCTCATGGCATAACACTATCGATCACATCAGCAGAAACATAAACACTACAAGTACTAACTCCAAAAGTTACAGGGAATTACTCTAGGTTCGTACCTTGTAGAACCAATGAGCTATAGCCATGTTGTTTCAAAAGGCCCATTTGTTCAATTGTCCGACAGAGCTCGTTTTGCTTGAAGCTCCATCAGTCTGACCATATCCAGGTTAAGTGGTCAGGACTGGCCGCTTATTAAGGCGACAATGTCAACAAAACCAACATCAGTCCGCCGACGTAATCAACAATCTGAGCCCCTGCTAGCTCACCCTGTCTGTCATTTCATTTAGACGCTGCGATAACTGTAATATGGAAAAATGTGCCTTTTTGAGTTAATTGTCTGGCAGTTACATTGCAAAACTAGGACTTGTACGATTAGAAGAAAACTGAGTTCAGTTAGTGAATGACCAACAATTGCAGTAAATAATGTGTTAAAGAGTGGTCGAATTTCTTCGCATGGCGTGCACACACGGGAATACAGTTGCTGAAAAATGTGAGTAATAGCTAGAAAAGTAACTAAAAAGACGATACATATCAGGTGACAATAGACTCGACAGTGAAATCCAAATTTAACTTTGTTGTTCTTGACTGAAGGATTTGACGGTGTGACAGCTTTCCGGCCTTGATCGATTCATACCACCACCCTGCTAATTATTTCCTATAATATCATATAATTTCCAATAGTTTTATAACGGGCGAGAGATGCACCTTATGACTTTATAAACCCATGTGTGGCTCAACAGAATTTACCATCTAATTCCTTTATTTCTCGTATCGCCGTCGTTTGAAAGTGACCTTACAGCTGCGCCAAGTAGGCCAACTGTATTAATTATGGAGTACGGCGACTTTGAGTGTTCCTTTAGTTCCAACGCTGATTGTTCCAGAATGCGCGAAAGATTGGTGTAAGTCAAAGAAAAAAAAACCTGTAAAGAGCAAGACAAAAAAAAGATTAAAAATTAGAAAAATCATTCAAGGATACTTTTGGGAAACTGGCCAAACATTTGCAATCTGCAGCAGGTCTGAGACTGAATACCCTGTTTGTTTTGCAATTTTTAATTCCCACGTAACGTCTATTTTCTTTTGTTTTCTGGCACTGGAGCGGTCCTAGGGCGTTGTACTCGATAACGAACAAGAAAACCAATAATGAAACTCGAGAAGCAACAGGGGTCGATAGTAAAGGTGAAAGGCAAAGCTTTGAGGCTTGTGCACAATATTGGATCTTCGGCTCAGATTACATTTATCGATTACAGTGTGCTGTAAACAATGGCATGCTGACAGTTTCCGGTGATAAAGTTTTGGATTGTTTGCATTCCATTTCTGGCTAAGATTAGGGGGTATTAAATTCTGACAGTAGCCATATCCACAGTATCACATCTTCATAATTATCGGAAAAGCAATGGTCGTTATTCTGTATGTTTTGGGGTCATGGTTTCTGCTATTATAACCTCTCTCAGGAGGATGCCACAAGATCCTTGAATAAAAAGTTCTTTTTGTTGGTTTGTTGGTTTGCTTATTGGTCTCTTTTTCTTTTCTTCTTATCTGAAAAAACAAATACGTTTCTTGATTTGCATTTTCGCGAAGTCTTTAAAACTGAGCACAAGAGCACCACCTTTATCAGTGAGCCACAACAGTCGTATTGTGTATGCAACGCTTGTAAACTCACATGCTTGACAGCGTAACATCCATTAATACCTCTGGCTGCTCACCATTAAATTTCCTTACTACAGAAAAGACCTTTGTCCTTCTAAAGTCATGTAAAATTACTGTCAAAAGTAGCAAGTGATGTTTGAGGTGTCAGTTAACTCGTATAATAGATGCATAACGCCGATGTTGGTCAGTCACAAATACTGTCAGTATCTATCCTGAAAGTGACGTGGAAAACAATTTCTAATCAGAATGACCAATTACTCAGATTTTGTCGTCATTTGGCGATGAGTAAATTATAAGGTTCAAGTTTCAGTAAGTACGCCGTTTTCACAGATTCTGGCGAAATCCAGAATTGCGCCATGTGGAAGTTGCTCTCTCTCTCTCTCTCTGTCTATCTGTTTCCATTTTAAAGACGATCATATTTTACAAACATCCCTTGCAAGAAATAATTATATGAAGAGAGTCATTGACAGGTTAAGGTCAGCAGACTTACTTTAATTTTTATTGGTTTTTTTTTTTTGAGGTGGCGAACTGTAGGGAGTTCATACATGCATAAGTCTGGGAATTAAAGTAGCCCGTGGATGATCCCGAACTCCCGGCACATTCTGTATTGCTACAATCATACATTGAAGGGCATAGTTCAGTATTGTGTCTAAGTGCTGAAGATATTGGACAAGAAAAAAATTAATGTAGTTATAGAATAAATATTTTGTGCACGCTTAGACTGAAACCTTCGGCTATCTCAAGATGCCTCACTCAATTAATAACAGTCTATTTCAAGATACCTCATTCTAATTATAGCAGTACTGGCTAAGTCCTTTGCACAACCGAAGACGGTATACTCACTGATCTTTACACTTTACACCCAAGTATACTGTTTATTTTGGAATTCAAGTGGTTTTAGGCATGGTTTAGAACACAACCCTTCATTAAATTGTGCACGTCTCGCCGGCGGACTTACTCCTTTGCTAAATTATCGAGCATGGTGTATCCAAGGCAATGATGAATGATGTAAGAGTTCTTAATATTCGGCGAGATGTTGGGTGTTATATTTTCAAATAAACCAAAAGCCATTAATTTTTGGTTTGTTTGTTTGTTTTCATGTGCAGTGGCGTATAATGTGGCTCAAACCACGTACCGTACTGACATAACAAGAACCTCACTGCATTAAATGAAAATAAAAACCAGTTTGTTTATTACAGAAATCTCATCTACAACAAACATGCATTCTCTTATAATTGATGTGTTCCGTATTAAAGATGGTGTTGTGGGCAAATTTTAAACATAGGCCTGTGTACATTATTAAGAATAATTATAGCGATGCCCTGTGGCTAGCCTGCTGCTTTCAATTGTGATAAAGCACAGACCATTGGTTCTAATTAAAAAAAAGTTTCACCTGTAGTATTCATTGAATCGGCGGTACCTTTGCATTGTTTACAGAGATTACTTAAAAGACCCCACGGACTTAGTATCTTGACTGATAGTCTCATCGCATGTCTAGGCTCAGTGACTAGCTGTATTGAAAAATAAATCACTTACAATGTGTAAGTGTATGGGGAGGTGGTAGTGGTGGGTGCTGTATAAACTACCCGATAACTTATCGCCCATGTCATATTTCTAAAGCTTTCATAACTTAGTTTTACGTAAACCATGGAACTAGAAAATATAGATAAAATTGGGTATACATGGTTTAAACCCCTGATGTATGCCCGATCCTTAATAACGTCGAGATTTGGACAAGCTGAGACTACCGAGTGACTTCATAGTGAAATTTGATCCCCATAATCTCCCATGGACCGTGAAATTGGCCATTCTGTGCTTTAATTAAGGCCCAAGACGTTGTTCCATGGTAGTGCGTTTCTTATTGGCAAGGGATTGTCGGGGATCAGTTTACCTTTTATTGGAATGACACTGGGCGAGGGGTCAGCATTCTGTGAACTGTTTCCCAACAAGTGGGTCATTTTTGTAGAATCGTAAACAATCCCCCCCCCCCCCCACCAAAAAAAGCCAGAAAGCTTCCTACAACAGTGTCCAAATATTGAACATCCTAAAAGACAAAAAGCACGAATGTTCAGTGTCAAGAAATAATGCAATGGAAATATTAACGGCTGCCTACAGCAACACTGCGTTAAACTCCTTAGTAAATTTCTGGCCAGTTTCGACATCCAGAACACAACGTTTTCACCAAAGACAAATCTGAAATACACAGTCATGTTTTTGTCTTTTCATTGTAGCAGGAACTCGCTTTATTTGCCTCTTGTCACGCTGCACAGTGTGATATCTCTGATATATAGCAGATTAATGCCTTGTTCAAATACTTACAGGAACAAATACAATACTGCTATCACATAGGCAAAGTAGAGATTAAACAGTTTGAGCCAAGCAAAACACAAGTCTTTAACCTCACTTCACGTTTTTTTTTTTTTTTTGGCTTTGTGTCTGACGAGTTCTGTATCTTTTATACCCCATACCTCCCACAAGTCCGTCCAATTCTTTGTGTACATAAGTATTATGTACGTGTAACTTCTTTTTTTTCAACACTCGATCGGGGTATTGATTTCAAGTTAGACCTGACAGAGCAGATACAACACCGTTACGTCTAATCTACATACTGCGTAAAGGCTAGACGCATATCAGCCGATTTTGATTGGATGATGCGTCATTACATTGCGTTTCAATGAGTACTCGTACACCGACCGACTGGTTGGATTTATCCCCGTGCAAATAAAATCCAATTTGACCACATGGCAAAATCACCACTTCAATTAACAAGAGAGAGAGGGGGGGGGAGAGAGAGAGAGAGAGAGATGGAGAGAGAGAGAGAGAGGCGGAGGAAGAGAGCGAGAGAGAGAGAGAGAGAGAGAGAGAGAATTGTTTAAAATGGTGTTTCCATCATTCCATGCGGGCTGGCCTCCGCCCAGTCTCAGTTGGCGCAAGTGACCCATGTGCTACACAGTATCGAGACCGGCTTGTGACAATGGCACCCGTGATAAACGCACGTCAATACCGTCGGAGTTCTGAGGCTGACAAGTCAGTGTGTCGGCATAATCTCGTTCAAAGCCTTTGTTCGTGGGAATTATCATTGTAGTGCTGTGTTTATAGCTAACTTCTTTTGTGTGTAGATAATAATTTATTCCATGTAGTGTTTCAATGGGAATTACGTCGTGGTGTATTCAGTTTCTAAGAGTGTTTTGATCTTTTGATCAGTCGAACTGGGATATGAATAAAGAATGAGGCGCAGCGCAAGGCATTTTAAAAAAATGTTTTTTATGTTTCACCTTAAAAAAGTTCGTTTTTTTTTTTTTGGCGTGTTCAGCAGCTGTAACAGCAGCTGTAGGTTATTTTGCCCCATCTAATTTTAATATTTTCTTAATCCACTCATGTCCTTTTCATTCTCCATCTACACTTACACCGACTGCTACCCTGAGTAAGTGGACAATACTCGCACCTGTTACTCGTCTTTCAACATCCAGTGGCCGAGTCCTGACAACCCAGATAGGCTTCATTTACTTCTGTGGCCATTGCTGTCCCACTGTCATACGAATACCCCATCTTTATAGTGGTATGCGCGGCTCAGCGATAAACACTCAGTACATGAAATATGTGCCCGACAAAAGTTGTGTAACTCATAATGTACTCTTTCCGAAAGATCTGTTTTCATTGCTTAACACCCGTCGTACACCTCAGTTCGGGTCCTTTTGTTCTGTTGATTTTTTTTCTTGTACATGTATTTATATAATACGGATTTTCAAATAATAATTAGGTTTGATCTTTCCAAATTCAACGTATTATCCTTTTCTTATTGTTTCTAACGCAGCACTTTGCGAATACAGTTTCCCCAATGTTTTTAACTTTATGCCAAGCCCTGCTGCCATCCCACAGGTCTTCTTTTGTTGTTGCTTTTAATAATTTCCTCAGCAATTTGTCTATTAAAATTTGGTGTGTCGTGATGTGTTGCTAACTTTTTAAAAATTCGTTTAATGTTTGATTTCATCCTGTTGCCGTCATGGTACACTCACTGGTGACCTTCACATAAATACATAGTGTTGATTGCGACCATTTTGTCTAACCTTGTCACGTGTAACTCATTTCGTCAATCCATGGTGTGGAACGATGAGCTTGGATACAACAACTAGTGTAGAAGTGTGTAGTTCAGTGGATGGGGCGAGGCAGAGGGCCATGAAAATACAAGGCCTCCCTGCAGATAGCAGTGAGTCGAACTTTATTGGTGAGCCCCACTCTTTATCACACCTGTGCATCCTTACCATCTTTTCTGCCATTTTAACGTATTTTGAAGAATGAATCACGTGGATCCGAAAATGAAACACGAAACTGCTTTGGACCGTTTGTTAATTCATTCTTTTTAACAACAGCCAAACCAATAGACAGTTTTGAATGGTGCAGTGTCGATGCCACATTGCCGATCGGGGCATTATTAAAGACACTGCTTTTTTTCTGTCACGCCTGTTATTTCCTGACAGGAACCGCGAATAAAGGCACAGTCATATATTATTTTTATTGCGGTGTTGTGTTTAAACCTGTGTGCTGTGAACTTCTTCCTTTTGCCGTCCTTTGAAACAAAAGCTCGAAGAAACAAATGATCAAATAAACCGATAAAGCATAAATTTTAATTTGAAAAAAAAAAATTAAAAATCCTCTGGGAAATGGGTGAGGGTAGGGGTTAGTACACAGAAAGAGATGAGAACCACTGACACGAAAGAGCGTTATGCAAGAATTTAAATCATGGCTGTATTAACTCTGCTCGTGTGTTTGAGCATGAAGCAATCAACTTTTCTTTCTCCGTTGCACAATGAGTAGAGTTGTATCCATAATACATTGTTTAGGAAATGCCGTTTTTTTCTTTTTTTTAAATGAACATTCATTATCAGTTCTGTTCTGGAAACATGAATTGATAACGAATAGGCAGGTTACCTATAAAAATATTCAAAGGTGACATCGGGAAAAACACCCCCGATCCATTTGTCAGCAGAATGAAAACAGTACTCAGCTACCATTGGTGTATAATGCGACTGTCATTCCGCCTTTCGTTATTGTTTCATTTCTGTTGTCTCACCTACACGTGTCATAGGCTGTAAGGATCTGTCATTGTACTATGTGTCTACTGTAAACCGCAAGTTTGTTTAAGGCGTTAGTTCCTACACGACTAAAGTATAGGCTAATACTTCTTCTGTTCCCCTCAATAGCTAATAAAGAATAAGTAGTAAATCTCACCATTAGAGATTGGAGAAAGAAAGGAGACACAGTTAAATCCATTCTTTTAGCTTTAATCCTAGTTTTATACCGATATCATTCTCTGTCAACAGAATGCAGAGATTCCCCGAAGTCACATTATTCCTTTTCTCAGGCGATAAGGACCAGTAGCAAGGACCTCCTTGGGCAGTAGGCACATTAAATTCCATGACATCATGGGGGGGGGGGGCGCTAGTAGGGAAAGCCATGGATGAAATATGTTCATCTTCGAAATAAAGCGCGGTTGGCGGATTTAAGTTTAGAAAGATGGCCCTTTTACGGCTGCCACTGTCGCGGAGTAGGCGAAGACTTTCATGGGACAAACACGTTGGAAATGTCGAAAGATGAAAGTAAAAGCAATGCACAGATGTTTAGGTAACCTAGAATATTGTTCGCTAATACAAGGTATACATCACAGACAAATTTTTAATTGATGGAATGTAGCGACAGCTGCCTCTGACAGTTTTCATAATAATTATCTTTAGTATGTTCTTCGTACCGTTGATTGGATGTTGGTTGAACAATGACCGTAAAATTATTTGTGCTTGCGTTTGATGGGATGAAGCGCCATAGAAAATTAATGTTATTTATTTATCGGTATTAAATGTCGCATTCCAATAGCAGTGATTACTGGCCAGACCAGACCCAGGCCAGTTTCATGCCGTCCCCGTTACCTGCAAATAATGACTATCGAATTAAGCAGTTGTGGAGTTCTACAATACGCCGTAACTTCACTTTCTATCATCTTGCTGTTATCCGGTTTTTGTTTTTCTGATCTCATCCATTAGATACTGGTTTATCACAAACCGACGCTGACGCCCTGAACAAGGACAACAAAGCAGAAGATGAAGGTGACTTTAGTGGAAAGACAGGTACAGGTGGAGATAGGGACGGTTCTACTACTGGAAAACCGAAACGTCGAGAGGTGGTCAAAAAGACGAGGATAGAACGAGTCTCAATTGTTACACCACCCGAGGTGAGTTATCTAACTTAATACTGGTAGTAATGGGAACACAAAAATTTAACCGGCTTGATTCAAAGAATGAATAACTGTGGATTAATGCCAAAATAGGCCATATTTTGCTTCTCTATTTTATTTGTTCGAATGGTCTGGCAGGAGGTGCCTTTTGACACGGTTACAAATTCATTCGGCCTTATTGTATTTGTGACACTGAGTTTGTCGTGAAAGGTATCATACTTGGGCGAATGAACTGAAGTCTTTAATTTTTACCAGTTGACATGCCACAAACTTTTAGCATAAATCCATAAGCGTTGTAAGGCGTTAAAGACAATATTCGTGGTAGAGGCTCTTTGGCTATGCGGCCGAAATAAAATATGATTTTTTTTTTTTTTACTAACTTATAGCCACTCGCGGAGGAGGTTCCAGTGGCTTTGTCGCCAAGGAAAGGTTACTTATGGCCAATTAGCTAAACCTAATCCTAACCTTAACTCACTCCTACTCTCTCATAACACCCATTCTGAAAGTCAAAGATGAGTACTATGCCTATGAGAAAATATTGTCAGATATAGAAAAGTGCCAAATTGTTGGACATTTAAGACAAACGGTTTGTGTATGTGTAATTTTCATGCACCATTTGAACTGGGTGATTTATGGTATGAACTGCTGAGAGCGGCTTATGGGAGTGAATCAGTTACCACTTTCCAAACATTGTTCATATGAATCAGATCATACATCATTGCCCCCCCCCCCAACCCCCCTCCTTCCCGGGCATGCCTTATTCACCTTAGTTTATGTAAGTACTTTATTGTTTAAGATATCAAAATAGCATTTTTGTTACCAATTTTTTAACCAATTTCGGACAAAAATATCGTGGTAGCCAACGAAAAGTCTATTGTGGCCAAATTGTTGTACTGAAAACAAACCCCAATCTAAACAAAGAAACTTTCCCAAAAATTCACTATACACGCAAAAGCCTATCTGGCCAAAAAGCGCAAATAGACAATCCGAAAATTCATTGTACAATGACATGTACTTTTATTGGAGGATTTAGATTGGAAAGTCGTGCCCTTAGAATGACACGGTTCTAACTCCCTTTCGTCAACTTTTGAGAAATTGATGATTGGAGTTTCATGCACGCATGGCGTTTAGGGGTACGACTTGTTTTGTTCTTAGTAATGCTTACAAAAATACACATCGAATCCCCATGATAGTTTGACATACAATGGAGAATGCTTGAAGAAGTATTGTGTAGTGCGTAACCCTGTTCAGCCAAAACGTGGAGATAGAGCCTTGTCATTCCATGGGGACATAGTGTAGATATAGAATAGTTATCTCCTTTAGTTGATTGGCAGACTAAGTACATCTGATGAATTTAGTCTCGATTTGTTATCATTCTGTCGACGCAGAGTCCAACTCGCCTACCGTCCCCACCACTATTTAAGCGAAGATCACCAACACAATCTCCCAGTCCTCCACGATCTCCCACCCCTCAAGCCGAGGAGCCGCCCCTGCCTGAATTTGTCATCCCAACCATTCCAGATCTCCCGGACATTGAGGAAAAATCTGTAAGTACTCAGTTTGTAGCTTACACCCAAGGCTGTGCATTATATGTGAGTGTGCACGAGAAAACCCACAATAAGACGACAGAGCTGATTTTGAGAAAAACGGCTCTGAAGTGAAAATATGGGTCCGACACAAACTTCCAACTTGGCTGTTGTTTAGGGGACCATGGCATGTTACAGGGTAAACTGTAGATGAGCAGTGAACATTACTCAGTATGATCTCTATAACGGCTTTGTAATTAGACTATGGTCTCCTAACAGCAATCACTCCAATATTAATGGGTCAATTAGCTATTGCCACTTATAGGATTAAATGCCGTTTTCTCAAAATCTTTTTTAAGGGGGGTCACTGACTTCATTTTATCAGAAATGTCTTGTCTTTTATTATGTGTACAGAACTCAAAATGTCATGTTTGCGACTTATTGTGGGTTTTCTCATGCACTCTCATATATTTCTCAGGCCTTGTGTAAAAACGTTATTATTGTTATTAGTAGTAGTAGTATTTATTTATATATTCATTTGAACAAGTTTTGGGAATCAGCCATCACTTGATTATATAATAACTGAAACTCTTAGGAGACCGAGATTACGGGAAATCTTCAAAGGGTGAGAACCCCTGTAATATGCGTTTTTCGGCACTTGACTTACTTACACTCTGGTCTTGAATCTCAGTGTTCCCCTGCGTTTTGTTGTTTGTTTGTTGATAGTTGGGTTCCAGCTCATATCAGTAGTGATTGCGGTCATCGTTACTTGGCATTTCAATTTGTCAGAGGCTGGGTGCACACATTTTTTGGTCTATTCAGATTTTATTTGAGTATTAATAATTTTATAAGCCTGTACTGTTTCATATGGTAATTGATATGGCAGATATATTATAGAGTCAGTGTCTAGGTGGCAATCCAAGCAGATGTCTGTGATGTATTCTGATCTAATAGTACTTTAAAAGCAAAGCTTTGTTGTCTCTGAAATTCAGCCTTTCCTCCATGCATGTCCACAGTGTTGAAGTACTCCAAGAGCTTTTAATGGCATTCAATAGTGAATATCTGATTTCATTATTTGTGAATGTCATTTTGTAAATTACAGCCAGAGAAAAGAAAACAAAAGCAGAAGTTTATTGTTGAGCCCCCTCCTCCTCTGCCTCCAGTGAAGGATGAACCAAAGAGAAGGAGACCACCTCCTAAAATCAGAATGATGTGAGTGTGTGTAGAATTCTGTTTATGATTAACAGCCTGGACATTAAACAATATTTTTGTCCAATGGACTGTGGAATATTGAACATCATTGTTTTAAAATATTATAAATAAGTGAATGCATAGCACAAAGGGTAAGGATGCCAAGGGTCTTTGAAACTCCTTAAAGTCCTTAATTTTCATAATTTGACAAAGATCCGTAAAAAGTTCTTAAATACCGGGTTGTCACAACTTTTCTTTGCTATATCGGCATGCGACAAGTTTTGGAATTTCTTTGCTTCATAACTCAAAGGATAAGTTTGATCAGTGTTCAGTGATTGAGCGACATGGCCCCAGGCTGAAAGGCCCTTAAAATGCCTTGAGGTTTTGTCTGAAAAAATCTTCAATTTCCCTTACGTTTGATTTTTAAGGACTTCAGCAAACCCTTGCTTACAACAGAATGGGGAAATGCCATTGTGGGATTATAGGGGGACCTTTAGCTTATTACTGTTATGAGAGAGCAGTTAGTTGGTGATGGTGGTCTGCATAATTATTTTGGATGTTGTTCTATGTTCTGTTTTTGCCTGTCAGCCCCAGACATCTGTCCCGACCCAGAAAGTCCAGACCAGCTGAAGCTCCAGTGACTTCAGAGGAACTGATGGACATCGAAGACCCTCTGGACTTCTTGGCCAAATGGTGCATCATTAAGTGAGTCAATGTTTTCAAACATAGGGAGTGAGATAGTGGATTTCCCTTGGTCAAAAGCTTTTCAGGGCTCTTCCAGATAAACTGATAAAGTGTAAATTGAAAGAGGCTCTCCTTAACAGTAGTATGTTGTGAAACATATCGGACTTAGCAGAAACTAAAGGGTATGTTATGAAAGAATCCTGGAAGTTCATGTCTGGCTTTTTCATTATTTATGTCAAATAATTAGCTGGTATAATTGTAGGTAATCATTTCTCAGTGTGTTTTATCGCTATTGAGATTGTCTATGAAAGTGATATAGACCTTCAACATTTATAGCGATGGGCATTGTTGTACTCATTGTTGTAGATCAAGTAGCCTATTAACAGGTGTGTTATGTTCAAGTATCATGATACATTATATATTATATGTAGCTATGAACGTAATTCTTCAAAGCCTATCGTGTTAAATCCTTCCTCTACTACAGTCCTGATCGCCTGCCATTCTATGAAATTGTGTTTGAGTCCACTGTGGCGGAGCAGGAGCAACGCTATATAAAACATCCTCCTTGGCAGCAGGACAAAAACATGAAGGAGACAAAGGAAGAACTGCAAGAAGCAAAGGAAAATGAAAATGAGGGCAAGAAGAAGAAAGGTTAGTTATAATGATGTAAAGAGACACGATGGCTTGCAGAATGGAATACTTTTATGGAAAGGCCTGGGTTAAAATTTATCTTTACATTGAAGCCATTTTCTAACAAGCATGTGCACACACATGTGCGCATACATGCATACAGACACTCACACACACACACACACAAAGTTTTTCCAAATTAATTAAGAAAAGAAAAAATTTCGCCGGTCTGTATAATAATTATGCACCTCTCAAAATAGTACATAGATACTGTCACTGTGTTAACATCAGGCTCGGTTAAACCTAGACCAAAATTGCATGGAACTTTGCCTTCTTCTTGAGGTAAAGTCTAACAATGTCATATCATGAAACAGATGCACCGATCAATATGTGCAATAACATAATCATACAATTGATATATTACGTTGACATAAATTTTTCATCTCTGTAAAGTTTTATTTGCTTTCTTCAGAACTGTGAAACATGAAGTAGGCCATTACACAAGCACAGTGATGACACTACTGTGTATAACACACTTTGACAGCAGATAGTATATCCCAGTGAAACAGTCAGATAACTCGAATGCAAGAACAGAATTGCCAGCGTTGTCCTCATTTAAAACTATTTTCCTTAATAAACTACTCACAGGTGAGAATTGTCCTTCTTAGGGCCGACCTCAACCTTGTGGATTTTCATCTGCCCTCACCTGTATCTATTCATGTATCATCATGTATTCATGGTAACATTAAATATACAATTTTACAGCTAGATTCAGGTCTGTTAAGCAATTTTGGTCCATTTCCAGCCCGTTGAGGATTTTCCAATTCCCACCTATGAACATTATTTTGATCCAGCCGTGTAGCATGCAAGGGTGTGGGATTATCATTTCACCTCAATTGTAATTTCCAGGCAAATCCAAGAAAAAGAAGTCTAGCAAAGAGAAGGACAGAAAGGAAGATCAGGAATTAAATCCCAGCTTACTGCCCACTGAGAGAGGCTTGAATGTGCAAAAAGTGGTATGTCAGTAACAGTTTTTCTTTTCTTGTATGGAACAGTTACCCTTGCATGTACTTATGTTATAATCAAATGATAGTACCTGTAGCATCACTTTGTCAGAAATGATTGTATTTTAAAAAGCCTCAAATTGAAAATAAACAAGAAAGTTTTTCAATGAATTCTAAAAAAATGAAAATAAAAGAAATTAGACTTCGCTTAAAGAATGAGGCTTTGCAAACTTTGTGTTCTTTATTGTCAGATTTTAGCTCAGTGCCAAGTCCTGCTACACCCCCTCTCTGTTTATATATATATATATATTTTTTTTTTTTAAAGTATATGTTTGTTCATTGTTGTATTGTATACAATGTATCGTACAAATGTAGTTTGATGAGGAACTGAAATGAGTAGGTCATTTCATGGATTTTGATGGGCAAACAGCTATAAAGCCTAGACTGTATATCACATTCATTTCATTGAAAATGTCAGTATTTATTCAAGATTTAATAATTACACCAAATAATATCTTAAATTCTTAGAAAGTTATGGCTGATATAAATTATTGGTCCTATTGTGAAACTGTACAAGAATGAAGAAGATAAATGTATAGCAGAGGAATAAAACTTTTTACTTGAAATGTATTTCAAATCTTTATATTCTTAGTTGTATAATTTTGTAAACATTGAAATATTTTCCGGGCCAGCAACCCTATGTCAGTCCAACGATTGATAGGTTGGGGCCGGATCCCTACATCAAATCAACATCAGCACAATATCATAATCAGTGGATCTATGTAGGAACAATGTCATTCCCATGTGCAGACTTGATGCTGGGTTGCTGGCTGGGATTTTCCCTCTCGATCAATAAAATAAAAAAAAAATTCTTTCAAGGACTTCATAGAATATTATTTTGATGGAAAAGACATCATCAGCAGTTATGGGAATACATTTGTTTGGTTTCATTACAGGGCCAGCAAAATGTATTATATTTAGAGTGGTCAATAGTGGGGCAAAAAGTTAATTTGAATACCAGACACTTTTGAGCCTGTTAGCTTCACATTTCATATTTAATGTTGCGGTGATTCCATCAGGCCATGACGATAGAAGAACAACATTTAGAGAAACTGATCTACACTTTAGACATCTTACAAGAGAAAATGTACGCATTAGGAGCGGAGCTTGCCGAGTTGGAAGGTTTGTTGATATCTATCTTCAGAGAGCTTTCTCTTTTCAGGTGGCAAGGAGACCAGGTATAATTTAAGGGTGGAATCGAATCGAATGGCAGTTATTCTGAGGGAATTTGAGGGGGATTGTGGGTAGCTGGTTACCATGAACACCACCTTCAGTCAATAGAATCCGCTACTTTTTCAACAAAGTCAGGCAATTGCCAATGAAAAAGGCTTTCTGGTAATGCGTACTTGGTTAGGATTTTTCCATCAGGGAAACTCGTAACACCAAATTTGTGAGATTTTTGCCTGCAGCTCAAAAACGTTTGGCTTGTCCAGATAATCCTGTCCACCAGCAGTAGAGTTAATAATACTTATGGTATTTGGAATTTAAAACTTGTAATATTAAAAACTGTTCCTTGTTTGGCACAGCCTACCAACTATTGTTGGGGCTATATGGGAAAACGGGCATTTACTCAGAAGTCGGAGAAACAATACATGCTCACACAGATGCATTTGGTTGATCTGTGTGCCATGCAATGCAAGATACCTCTACATGGATATTAATCAAGCTTTTGTAATAAGTATCACACGAACAATTTGCTGATTGTTCTTTTTTGTATATTATTCCTAATAATAATTTTTATTGTTTAATTATTATCATTGCCTTAAGTTTAATTTGCAACTGTTTTTATAAATCCTTTGACACTCTCAGCTATTAGAATAAAGAAGTTGGCAAACAAGGCAAGAGAGACCTACCCTCATATTTCTGCCCCTGACTATGCTCCAAAGAAAAAGAAAGGGAAGAAGGGAAAGGTAAGTGCAAGACCTAAAGGCTAAAGAACTAAAAGAAATAAGATGATAAAGCTTGCCTTTGAAAATTGTCTGAATTTTGTCACATATCCCCAAAAATTAGCTGTCGATCGATGATGCAGAATCAGTAATATGTCACGGTTGCATATGTTGAGAAAATCACCATCATGCTGTTTTGCCTTTTCTCAACTTTAGTTCTGAGTTGTACATCTGTTTTTACCCAGAGATATATTATGCAGCCATCTCTGCACCAATACTGACTAATTTTTTTGTGCACGTTCTTTTTGAACTGAAGCGGCCCCATAAAACAATTCATTGATATACTTTTTGGAACTTTGTTCAATTCACAACTTTCAAGTCGAGTGTTTACTTTTGCATCCGTTTGGATATATTATTATTTTACTATTGCCTTTCAGGAAACCCAGGAGACTGAAATGCCAATTTTTGTGAAAAAAAAAATAAATGTTAATCCATAAAAGTCGTCACTTCCTCAGCTTTTCCAGCCTGGTACAATCCCCTCCACATGCAATAGAACAGTCAGAACTGTAACTGGGCTGAAAGAATTATAAAGATGGATGGGTAGTTTGTTTCGATATTGCAGAATCTCAAATCCTTTTTTTTTTAAAGTTCAAGAAGTAATGTAGAAAGAAAATGATTTAAAATGCCCCAGAACCTTATAAGAATGAACATCTCATCCACTTAGTTTGCTGATTGTATGATGCTGGTGATCTTAATTACAGAAAAAGGAGAAAAAGTCAGCCGAACCCCCTCGCAGACTTCGACCTGAGGAAATTACAAATGAAGTGATTGTTGATAGATTGGATGACAAGCAGCTGCACGACGTGGGTATTAGACTCTGTATAAACAGGTTTTGTGGAAACTGATTGAAATCAATGACAAATTCATGATGGCCAAAGAATGGACGTGTAATTTTGTCATTCATATTTGGCTGATTGAATGTATCTCAGGTATCATTTAAAGTGTTACTGTGGCAGGCACAACATCATGACAGGCGCTAGGGTAACAAGATCAAATCAATGCAGCTTTTAATGTTGAGAACATAATATTTTTATATTAAAATATCACTGGTTTTATCATGAACAGCACAAGTGCAACAGACCTAATTTTACAGTGGAAGGCAAAAAAAAAAAAAACAACTGTTTTACTCGAAGTGTTTTCCTTATATCTTAAATGCATTTTTAAAAATAGAAACAAACATTGGAAATATTGTGTTCCCTCTTTAATCATAGAAAAAGTAAAATTTGTTCAGGGAACCCTTAGTACAAAGAATTATCATCAGTTCATATATGAGTAAACTTGTGTGATTTCATGATAATGCCAGCTTTTTTTGTCGAAGACAAATGACAGTGAAAGTAGCGGGTTCGAAGGTGTCCCCAACTTCACTCTAACCTGGAAATAACAAAATGTTTGACATTCACAACAACTGCAATTGTAATGGACAGTTTTAACTTTTAGACTATTTGGATATTATTTAGGTCTGCATGCAATTTTTTTGCTTCTTTTGTTTTCTCTTGTATAGCTGTGTAGGGAACAAGACATGAGGATCTTGGAAGTTGAGATAGAAAGATTGAGAGAAAAGATCAGAGAAGTGCAGGGACGAGTGGAGGAGATAGCAAGTAAGATCTTTCCCTTTTTACTTCTTCTCTCCCGGCCAGGCATGTCTGTCATCACGTAATTTAGTACATGTATATTGAATTTGATATTCTTCAACTGCTATAAAAATGTGTGAAAGTAAAGCTTACTGTAGCGATGTGTAATTGTTGCTAACCATTTCTCAGTGAGTTTCATCGCTGTTGAAACTGTTTATCAAAGCATTATGGACCTTCAGTATTTTTGGAGGCGGACGCATTCTTCATACAAATTATAAACTGAAAAACATAGGATAACATGTCTTAAAAATAATGCAGTACAGTTAGTTATGTCTCTAATTGAACATAATATAAAAATCGATTTAAAAAAAAATTGAGTTACTTCGGTCTTAGGGAATGGTGATTATATTGAACTATCATGCTGTTCATGAATAGCAAGTGCGAAACCAAAAATAAGTGAATGTAAATTTGTGATAAACGAAAAGGTAATCATGTTGGTAGTCGGTTTGAGATCTTTGCTTTAGGAGGATCACTGCTCTTAGCATTTACACCTTGATGTTCATTTATTTGTCTTTTCTTCCATTTCTTCTGTTTTTTCTTTTTTCTTGCCATCTTCTGCCAGGTCTATGGCTTTCTCTTCTTCTTCTTCTCCTGCATCTTTTTCTTCCTCTTCTTCTTCTTCTTCTTTTTCTTCTGCTTAGTCCTCAAACGGGCTGTTTGCTCTGGCGCCTCAAGAGTGAGGGGAGGAAAGACTTCCTTATGGGGCTGGTTTAGGAGTTGACAGTCAGTAGCTTAGACTTTAATTAACCTGTTTGTTTGTTTACTCTAATTCAGGTGAGAAATTACTGGCGGATGCTTTCTGTATGAACCACTTCTTCATGAGGCAGGGCTTACAGAACCAGCAGTCTGATGAGTTTAAACGCCAACAGAGTGAGCTGTATAACAGGCTCCATCCAGATCCAGTGAGGATTTTTCCTTCTTCTCTTTGTCTTGTACAGTCCAGTCCAGTGTTTCTCAACCTTTTATGTCCCATGCCTCAATTCAGTTTTCCAAAAAACCTGCACTGGACTAAGTTAGTATACAGTAAATACTAAAATTTCAAAAATATTTATTTATTACTATTAATCTGCCACACAGATTTCCACTCATACACCGGGTGCAAAAGGGAACAAAACAAGCAAATCTAAAAAATTACACACCATAAATCCCATGCTTTCAAACTTTACGCATATGACACAAGTAAGTAGGAGAAATAACTACGAAATACAGAACAATCATAATTCAGGAATTGTCTTAATATGATTACTCAAGAAATGCATATTAACTAGGCCCGGAACAGTTCCAGGCACATGGCAGTGTAGTGTGATTAGACAGAGATTAACAGCGTGGAACAGTTCCAGGCAAAGCAGGGAAGGGGTTAAAGTTATGCATCTCTAAACAAGGAAATCGCCTTCACAACATAAACAAACAGCAGTTTATCTGTACAGTTAAGTTAAAACACACTATGAAATTTTAAGATTTCTGTGAAAAATCCCTGCACCTCATTCTGAAATTCCAAGCACACACCCCCCTTGAGAAACACTAGTCCAGTCTGAGATTTGTGATTCTTGTTTTTTTCAACAGTGACTGGAAGTTTGTGAAAGGAGAATGAATTAGTTATCAAAGATAATGATGAGATGATATCCCTGGCCATATCATGAAAATGCGCAGATGTACTGATATATAGCTGCAGAGGACACAACTTTTTGGCATTCTTCTATGAACACCTCAGGTGAAAGTTTGTTTTTTTTTTCTCAAAAGGGAGAGCACAAGATTTCTTATGGTCATTTACATCACTAAAATTGTATTTAGTATAAAGAATGCATTTCAAGTAAAACAGGTTTTTCCTTCATCTGTAAAATTTGGTTCTTCATATACTTGTGCAGTTTCATTATAGGGCCAGGGATATTAGGAACTCAAATCAAATTTATGCAGGCATACACAACATTGATATGAAGCGCATGTATGGATCTTGAATGCAAATGGTTTTAATTGTAGATGTGTGTGTGGCTCATAATCTAAATAAAAAGACTTTTGCATGTTAAGATTTTTAACTTCTTTTCATACATATATTCCTTCCATTTTAAATAAGTAATACTGAATGTCAATGGCTGTTCTTGCTGGGGGTTTAATCTTGTTATTTCACATTCCCTTCTGAACGGAAACTCTTGTGGTATAATTGTAGGGTAGAAAAAATTTTCATTGTTTTCCTCAGGATTATGAAATGAATCTAGACGAAGTAGAAGGCGCTTTGCAACAAATTAACAATCATCTACTGACGGAGAAAGAATTTCATTTCCTGTACAGTGTAAGTTTTGAGTCAAGTCACTTTGCATGTGCTTAGCTGAAAACCTCTCTGACCATCACACAGGTCTCTATGTAGCCATCTGCATATTTGTATCCAGAGTTACAGCAGACCTGACTTGTGGATGGTTCTGGGAGCACATTTCTTATGTTATATTGTTCACATCCATGAAAATTTTTTATCAATTGCGTATTTGCTGAGGAGCATAAAGACATTGTATAAGGTTTATTCAGTTTTATTCCATTTCAGTTTTATCCATGTCTGTCGGTTGTAATTGTATGCAGGAGACAGTGTAATACCTTGCCTTTTCTAAGATCTTGCTGCTATTTTCATGGGTGTTGCATGAATTGGTATAGTGACATTCCATGTAACCTCTTTTACAGAACTATTAAATCTTGTTCTTGTTCATGGATAAATTACAAGTGCAAATGTTTCATGGCTTTGCCTCCTCAGGGCAGCTTTTTTCTAATCATCTGTAACTTGTTTCGACATCAGAACTTTGCTATAAACATTTCTATCAAAATCCTTGCTGTTGTGTTCTGGTACAACCAAATAACCTAATAACACAGTTATAAATCAAACGTACTTTATTTTGGAATCTTTCACAATCAGCTGGTGGATCTGATAAACCGTCAGGCCAGACTACATTGCCAGGTTTTTATGTGTTGCCAAATACAATTATGAAAAGGCCAAATTATAATACATAACACTTGCTACTCTTACATTTCAGATCTTGAATTTACCAGGAAGGGAAAGAATCAATTTCAGGTTATTCTCTGTCATAGCAGCACTATCAGAGAAAGTGACACAGTTAGAGTGAGTAATCTGAAGAAAACCAGAAATGATACTGCTGGTCCCGTCATGAAACTGCACAAGTGCGAAGGACCAGATTTTATGGGAGAAGGAAAATCTGTTTTACTTGAAATACATTCTTTCTGTTAAATACATGTTTAGTTATATGAATAAGTTTTGAAAATACATGTATTGCACTCCCTCTGAATAGAAAAAATAGAATTCTTTGTAGGAGGAATTCATAGATAATTTGGCAAGAAGAGGTTGTTGTGTGCACTTATTCAAATGGAATTGTGCAGTTTCATGTTAAGACCAGCAATATATTTAACAAAAATACTTATACATGTGAGAGGATGAACGACTTTCTATTTTTAATGTGCTTTCATGGTAACTCTAGTGCGTGAGTGAGGGACGGCCACTCATAGTAGTTTATGGACACTTGGCCGAGTACCATTAATTGGATTATTTCCCTTGTAATACTAGCGCGGGACCCGTTATTCACATCACGGTGAAAAGCGCGCATTTTGATTGGTCAGTTGGAAATGTACCGGGCTTCCAACTCTTATATCATGGCTTTGAGTTTCTTACAACTCGCTCACTCGTTGTTATCCACCGACAGAAAGACGGGAACCCGAATTCATTTTTGAGAGTAGACAATACCCTATCGGTACAAAATAGGTACTCATGATAACGTTTGTTATCAATGGAGATACGTCGTATTAATGGACGAAAGTATCCCGCACAAAATTGTCGAA
Organism: Onchidella celtica; assembly: GCA_963931925.1. Taxonomy (NCBI): domain Eukaryota; kingdom Metazoa; phylum Mollusca; class Gastropoda; order Systellommatophora; family Onchidiidae; genus Onchidella; species Onchidella celtica. The sequence continues at coordinate 16,640,574 of OZ007579.1, read as the reverse complement.
TGTTGTTAGTCCTGACACTTTGAAAATTTATATTAAAACTATTACCGGGTTTCTGGTATAAGTAGTCAGTTAGAATTGTAGCAGCAAGTTTCTACTTTATAATGGTACCAATTTCGTTGTGCTTTGATGCACAGGTCCTATTGAAATAATTAATAAGAGGATCTCGGATCTAGAGTAAACCACGAGTTAGACGCATGTTATCCCCGATAAATCCAACCTGGGTCAAATTTATTCAATTATAGCTGGAGGGGACGTTAGAGTAATTTCTGCAGTTTACTGGGATACCTAATTGACTTTTGTGTGCACCCTTTTAACCGTACTGTAAATTCGATTGTGTTAGGACCCTAACCGGTTATGTTGTTCGGCTGGACTCAATGTCCGAGCCTTTCACTTGTGCAACACGGGCTACGTAATAGCTCTCTCGGACGTCCGCGCTGGCTCATAGATAGGATGCCGGTTCGAGTGGTCAGTACACTCCATGATACTCCATCAAAGACGCAGAGACAAGAGCCGACAGCACAGTGAACCTAGGCCGGCGGCGGCCTGCCGTGGCGCGCCTCGCCCAAAACATGGCCTAGTCCAGTTGCGCCAGTAGCAGAGACTTTGGGTAAGTTGGAGACTATTATATTAGAAGTGACTTTAATTTGCGCACCCCCCCCCCCCTTTCGGGGATGCCACGTAGAGAATGCTGATCTACAGAGACCATTATGAGTCCGGCTCAACGGTAATTGCCATTGTCATTATTCGTGTAAGATGCGCTTTGCAGTACAGTGTCTTGATGTTGTGACTTTATTGTCAAAGTTAACGTTTGCGGTGCTAGATGATAATGATGGCTCGCTAACCAAGCTATCAAGATTTGCTTGTGTGCCTATATATAGTGTATGTGTAGCATTGCCTTGTTGTGGTGGGCAGTGAGGATTTCCTGACATGTTAATGTGGATGGCTTATGTTACAGCGAGCGGCACTCTACACTTGATTGTATTACGGGTATTTGTGTACCTTGCCAGTACCACTATGCTATAGAGAGCAGTGTGATTGTGATTGCGTGTTTAGTGTTTAAGATGTGTAAGTAATTACATGTATTGGAGATGTATAATATTAGCTGGGCCTCACATGGGTGAGCCCCAGGATTGTTCTATGTGCGGCGGTGGATGAACAATGTTTCAGTGAGTCTACACATGTTGCAATGAGTCTCGCCGACATATATATATATATATCATGTGCATGTATTATGGTTATCCAGATGTATTATGCTTCTATGAGTTTCGTAAGTGTGTGAAGGACAGTTTCATTTTAAGGAATGTACACATTACTTTATGTATCTAGTGGTGTGTCATACACATGTTAGCCTGGCGGCATAGCTCCGCGGCCAAGGTCAAAGGGCATGACCCTTCAGTATCGATTGGGAAGGGAAGTAACCAATACAATAGCCCTGGGGCGGGTTAGTACTAATAATGGGAGTGGGCCTATGAGGATGGCCTGCATTGGGATGCAGCGTCTGTGTTATGGACGGTCAGTGGGCCATGTTGGCCACTGCGTTATTAAATGGAATGGCCACTCTGGATGTGTTGTACACCGGCTCAGTGGAGCGAAACTATTGTGTTCTTGCCCCTTCATTTATGTCCTTCATACTTTGATTAGTACATTAATTAGTTTATGTTGCCAGTGTACTAGGAAACTCCTTGTGTATATGATATAGCCACTTGTAGTTGTTATTCATTAACCTTAGCGCTATTTTATTCCATGCATACATATCCAGTTGGTTATTGCTTAAATTCTATATTATGTTGTTGTTGCTTGATTTAATACATTAATACTATTACTATGTATGTCCACCATTGATTGCCTGATTAATGTTGTCATTATATCCTAATCATATTTTTGTCTTTTTCTCTTGTTCCAGCTTATGGCTGGTTGGGCTTCTTTTTTTGGGCTTCTTCTTTTTCTGGGTTTATTTTTTTGGGCTTTTTTTGTTTGGTAGTGATACCGTTGTTAGGCTTTTTGGATAAATAAGATTGCCAGCAGAACCCTGTGTTTGTTAGTCCTGTGTATCCTTAAGGGAGTTATTATTGAACCCACGCAGTAACCACATTAGCCACTCGTAGTTTTCTCCAACATTTTCTGGTGTCAGAAGTGGGATACACAGAAGGGTTAGTTTGTAGTGTAGAGAACCCAGCCATGGAAATTTTTGAAGTGGGATACACAGAAGGGTTAGTTTGTAGTGTAGAAAGCCCAGCCATGGAAATTTTTAGTTTGAAGCCCAGCCAGCCAGCCAACCCCTGCCCCACCCCATAGGAACCAGGGAGCCACGAAGACCAACGCCCTCCAACATCAACTCAAGATTCAGGACCTGTATCCCAGTCCTGTGTACACCACCCATCCCACTGCAGTCAACGGAGACCTCTTGCGGTTGTTTCACCCCCCAGCGGTCAACACACATCCACAGCACCCGCCTCCACTGCCTGCGTCGACCGATGTCTGGTACTTCCCGGCTCACCACCCTTGCCAGCCACCCGCAGCCCGACCGGACCCTCAACCTGGGATGACAACTTCCCAGCGCCTACCTCCTGTGCGACGGTCCAGCCGCCCACACAGACAACCCCAGAGATTGGACCTCTGACTCTTATTAGTGATTAACATTAGACATTGACTGTGAGTGCAGAAAGAGCAGGGGAGCGTACCCATCAAGATCCCCCTAGTTTCCATCAGGCCAGATGATAGACCACCGAATCCAAGGGAGCTCCGCCTCAAGATTTTAAGTTAGAGAGTATGCCCATGTTAGCTTTCTCCACAGCTTAGTTACGATGACTTTTAATGCCTATGTTGACCTTACCTTTTTCATTGCACTAGTGACCTTATAGCATATTGTCTTTTTTTGTACTGTTCGATCCTACGTTAACCCTGATAGTGGTCTGGGACCACCGTTGCAGGTCTGGGACCTGTTGTTTTGTCCATATGATGTAACTTACTACAGCCAGAGCTGAGACTGTTGTGTACATCTTCAGGATGCCAGTAGTAACTTAGCCGGTTCACGCCACCTGTTAGTAGTTATAAAGAGGATGGACCATTGTTGTACTTCGGTTCACTGTGTGTATTTTGCAATTGTTCTACCCTAAGTGATGGTATCATAGCCCCTTAGAGTTTGATTATACCTTCAGTGGTCTTTTGTAAACCTTTGAATTGATGTACATGTATGTGTCACGTAAGGGACTACGTGACTTAGCAGGGGAGAATGTGAGAGGATGAACGACTTTCTATTTTTAATGTGCTTTCATGGTAACTCTAGTGCGTGAGTGAGGGACGGCCACTCATAGTAGTTTATGGACACTTGGCCGAGTACCATTAATTGGATTATTTCCCTTGTAATACTAGCGCGGGACCCGTTATTCACATCACGGTGAAAAGCGCGCATTTTGATTGGTCAGTTGGAAATGTACCGGGCTTCCAACTCTTATATCATGGCTTTGAGTTTCTTACAACTCGCTCACTCGTTGTTATCCACCGACAGAAAGACGGGAACCCGAATTCATTTTTGAGAGTAGACAATACCCTATCGGTACAAAATAGGTACTCATGATAACGTTTGTTATCAATGGAGATACGTCGTATTAATGGACGAAAGTATCCCGCACAAAATTGTCGAATGTTGTTAGTCCTGACACTTTGAAAATTTATATTAAAACTATTACCGGGTTTCTGGTATAAGTAGTCAGTTAGAATTGTAGCAGCAAGTTTCTACTTTATAATGGTACCAATTTCGTTGTGCTTTGATGCACAGGTCCTATTGAAATAATTAATAAGAGGATCTCGGATCTAGAGTAAACCACGAGTTAGACGCATGTTATCCCCGATAAATCCAACCTGGGTCAAATTTATTCAATTATAGCTGGAGGGGACGTTAGAGTAATTTCTGCAGTTTACTGGGATACCTAATTGACTTTTGTGTGCACCCTTTTAACCGTACTGTAAATTCGATTGTGTTAGGACCCTAACCGGTTATGTTGTTCGGCTGGACTCAATGTCCGAGCCTTTCACTTGTGCAACACGGGCTACGTAATAGCTCTCTCGGACGTCCGCGCTGGCTCATAGATAGGATGCCGGTTCGAGTGGTCAGTACACTCCATGATACTCCATCAAAGACGCAGAGACAAGAGCCGACAGCACAGTGAACCTAGGCCGGCGGCGGCCTGCCGTGGCGCGCCTCGCCCAAAACATGGCCTAGTCCAGTTGCGCCAGTAGCAGAGACTTTGGGTAAGTTGGAGACTATTATATTAGAAGTGACTTTAATTTGCGCACCCCCCCCCCCCTTTCGGGGATGCCACGTAGAGAATGCTGATCTACAGAGACCATTATGAGTCCGGCTCAACGGTAATTGCCATTGTCATTATTCGTGTAAGATGCGCTTTGCAGTACAGTGTCTTGATGTTGTGACTTTATTGTCAAAGTTAACGTTTGCGGTGCTAGATGATAATGATGGCTCGCTAACCAAGCTATCAAGATTTGCTTGTGTGCCTATATATAGTGTATGTGTAGCATTGCCTTGTTGTGGTGGGCAGTGAGGATTTCCTGACATGTTAATGTGGATGGCTTATGTTACAGCGAGCGGCACTCTACACTTGATTGTATTACGGGTATTTGTGTACCTTGCCAGTACCACTATGCTATAGAGAGCAGTGTGATTGTGATTGCGTGTTTAGTGTTTAAGATGTGTAAGTAATTACATGTATTGGAGATGTATAATATTAGCTGGGCCTCACATGGGTGAGCCCCAGGATTGTTCTATGTGCGGCGGTGGATGAACAATGTTTCAGTGAGTCTACACATGTTGCAATGAGTCTCGCCGACATATATATATATATATCATGTGCATGTATTATGGTTATCCAGATGTATTATGCTTCTATGAGTTTCGTAAGTGTGTGAAGGACAGTTTCATTTTAAGGAATGTACACATTACTTTATGTATCTAGTGGTGTGTCATACACATGTTAGCCTGGCGGCATAGCTCCGCGGCCAAGGTCAAAGGGCATGACCCTTCAGTATCGATTGGGAAGGGAAGTAACCAATACAATAGCCCTGGGGCGGGTTAGTACTAATAATGGGAGTGGGCCTATGAGGATGGCCTGCATTGGGATGCAGCGTCTGTGTTATGGACGGTCAGTGGGCCATGTTGGCCACTGCGTTATTAAATGGAATGGCCACTCTGGATGTGTTGTACACCGGCTCAGTGGAGCGAAACTATTGTGTTCTTGCCCCTTCATTTATGTCCTTCATACTTTGATTAGTACATTAATTAGTTTATGTTGCCAGTGTACTAGGAAACTCCTTGTGTATATGATATAGCCACTTGTAGTTGTTATTCATTAACCTTAGCGCTATTTTATTCCATGCATACATATCCAGTTGGTTATTGCTTAAATTCTATATTATGTTGTTGTTGCTTGATTTAATACATTAATACTATTACTATGTATGTCCACCATTGATTGCCTGATTAATGTTGTCATTATATCCTAATCATATTTTTGTCTTTTTCTCTTGTTCCAGCTTATGGCTGGTTGGGCTTCTTTTTTTGGGCTTCTTCTTTTTCTGGGTTTATTTTTTTGGGCTTTTTTTGTTTGGTAGTGATACCGTTGTTAGGCTTTTTGGATAAATAAGATTGCCAGCAGAACCCTGTGTTTGTTAGTCCTGTGTATCCTTAAGGGAGTTATTATTGAACCCACGCAGTAACCACATTAGCCACTCGTAGTTCATCCAACATACATATAAAAACTTTTTATTTATTATCGAACCACAGGGGATATTCTTTTGTAGAAAAGTGCTCATTTTGACAATAAACGTTATGAGTATGGGCTATTGCGGTTTGTTCTAGGTTAATAGTGGTGTCACTTTTGTATCAGTGTTACATTACATTGGAAATGCAGTATCTCTTGTAGCTTGTGCTTTGACACTTTCCTATGTACAGTCGTTGCATGTCCTTGGAGGGGTGAACCGATATACTTGTAACAACAGACTAGCTGGCTCATTAATACATATTTAGAGCTTTCGATGTTTTGCCAATCTTAACCATAATTTTAATCATGTATGGGAGAAAACAAACTTCAACTTATAATCCAAGAAGTTTGAGCAGATAGCCTAGTATCAAAATAACTTAGATCATATAACTTTTTTTTACTTTCCCATGATTTGAATCAAAATCGATTTTCTTTCAAATTTTGCCTTTCCTCATATTTTGCCGCGAAAAGTGGGGGCACCTGACGAGGCTCTCTGTCATGCAGCGCCCCTTCGATCCTGGTGGATTATGGGATCAGTAGCAGTAGTAGTATATTTTACACCATGCCCCACCAAACCGATTGTTTCACTGTATTGTGGAAACATGTTTTTTTTAATAATCTGATCTAATTATTGGTTTAGAAAGTGCAAAAAAGCAAACTCAAAGTCGAGTTATAAATAAAAAATCAGCTCCGTAAGGTTTGTGTGAAATGTCAACCTACGCAAAATTTCAAAGAAATTTAAAACAGTTTCCGAGAAAATTGGTAATGGTTCAGCTCAGTGTTCAAAACATACACTTTAGTGATTATTGTACATTAATTATCTCAGTTAATTTTGTTCCCTGTCTCTCTATTTGAACTGTCCACAGCCCAGTCATCAGAAAGCTCATCAACAACTTCAACTACAATGCTTTAGACATCAAAATGGAGAAATGCAAGGTAAGCTCATTATGAACTGGTGTCCTGGCAAGAGGGGGTGTGGAAGAATTTGAGAGAATAGTAGATGCAATTGCCTCTTTCATGTAGAAATTGTACAAAATTCTTTTCCCATAGATTTCTTTAATAGTATTGTCTGCTTTCTGTAGTTAAAGTGTCTTCCTTTCCTTGTCCTCCTTTTCCCTTTCATTTAAACCAGATCACCATTACTTCACTCTCATGTCACCAAAATACTGCCGACACTTTGAATAGTTTGCAGGTTAATGCTGTAGATGTTTGTTCCACTACCAGCAAACAAAAGTGATCTTTGATCCTCTATAGAATATTCCTATTCTATGAATTTTTGAAGTTTGATATGTTTTCCAGGAATTGTTTGACCTGCTCGAGGCTGATCACATGCCACGAGGGGCTGCACAAGCTGCCAGTTTGGCTGTAGAGCTGACAGCGGGTGGGATGAAACCAGAACACACAAGTTATGTAAGTATAAATTTATAATCCGGTTAATTTAATCATTCTATGTAACAGTAATGCTGTTTGTTTATTTCCTAAACAAGTGTACATAGCATGCTAATTCTATGTGGGTTTCAATTTATTTCTTAATATGTTAAGTGAGATAACGATTGTTTCCATTTTTTTTCCTTCAATTTTAGGGTCAGGGTTAGGGCTCGGATTTGGTTTAGCTAACTGGCCATGATTTTACAATCTTTTCCTTGGTGTCATAGTTTCAGTACCTTTTATTGAAGCTGGCCACAGATTGGTTTACATAAATCATATTGTGAGTACATAGCCCAAATAATGTAACTCCCCCATACATTAATTATTAATATAAATGAGGGACTTTTATCAGATTGGCAGGCATATTTATAGGTTGGTACAGCATTTTTTAAGAAGGGCAATGGCCTGCAATTTCATGAAAGTGTAACATTTAACATCAGTGACTGTTTATAATTTCAGGTTCTAAACAAATTCAACCGTGAAAGCAAAGGATCTGTTGACTTCCTGGACTTTGTCACATACGTGCCTTTATTTGTGGAGATACACAAAAGAATAATTCAAGATCCACTCAAAGACGACCTGGATTTGTGATAAAGGCAATAGAACAGTGATTGTCGTCTTTAAAGACATTGTGCATTTTTCATTACACAGCAGTGGAATAGTCCTACAAGAGTCACTGAAAGGGGAATTCATAAAATTCAGCCTCAACAAAGGGCATTCTGTTTGCCGTATGTTCAGTTACCACATCTCTCAGTTTAAATTTTTTTATACATCTAACATTATAGAGTCATGGCGGCAGACCAGTGTGACTATGTAATCTAGTGACAGCTTGGAGAAAGGGAGAGATGTTGAACTTGTCTGACTGTTGAAGAAAGGGAAACTTACAAAAGTTCGTTTCAGAGACATTTTTTGGTCATATTTTTTAAGAGGATAAGTGAGGTGTTTTCACGGGTGTTCAGACCTTCTGTTGTAACCATAGCCATGTTAGTGCCAGATATAATTTAATGAGAAAGAATTCATCGATGACCTTTTCAAGAATTTACTTATATGAACAGAAGCTGAGGTGTTCGATCCTTAAAAAAGACAGTGAGCATAAAACCACTCGTTTCATGTGCCTCTTTTTCATGAAAGTCATGTAGGTGTAGTTTTGACAATTTTTTTCTGAATATACCAAAAATATTTAATATTATATAAAGATACATTAATGCATTTAACCACCGAGAAATGAAGTCCATTGAATTGCTACAGGCCTGTATGTGAGTTATTCAAGCAATGGTTTTATTCATATATAGCCATCAGTAGCAAACGAAAATGTTCAAATTGCCAAATCATTATCAAATTCCATCAAAATATTTTTGCGGGGTATATGAATAAGCTGATTGTATCTTCTTGATTTGAATAAGCTATTTACATATTTACAAAAAGTTTCAGGTGTGCACTTTTTTTTTTACCTTTTCTTGTTTTTATTTGCTGAAAATTTTTTATGAGAATGTCTGTCTTGTAAACAGGCTCTGTAAATTTCATTGAATGCTGTGCAATTTTATTACTCTTTCTCTGATTTGTAATAGCTTTTCCACTTGCTCTTTCAAACTCAGTTGACCTGAAGTATGGTTTTGGATACATGCAGTCTTTAAAGATTATTGAAGATATTATTCTGTTGTGAAGAGGCAGAGCGACCTAGCTAACCGGTCAAGTATAGAATGAACACATACATGGCTCTGCCTTTGTACACCAATACAGTTTTAATGCAAAGTAATCAGTAAAGTCATTTCTGCAGTAATTCAACCTCTCACTCCTGGCTTTGACCTGAAATTCTGATCTAGACTTAACATTATCTAGGGTTTCCTTAGGTTCTTTAAATTCTTTAAAACAGGAGCTCAGGAGTTGTACATTTTGACAGATCTACCACTAGTAGTACCAGCAACAGCCACAGTGTTTTGCAATTTTGTACTGTGCTGACTAATTTTTTTTAATTTATTTATTATATTTGTATATTTTTGTCCCATGGATCTTGGTATTATTGCTGAAGAAAGTGAGTAAGCTGAGAATTTCTTTTTCTTTTTTCAGTGCTTTAAATTTTACCTTATAGCATGAGGGAAGGCTTGTTTTAATAACATGGAACACAGTAGCTGGCAGTCTATAAAATGTCTTTTGAAATGTAATCACTGAATAAATGGGAATTGGTGCACCTTCATAAACCATCTCAATATAATCCAGATCAGAGAAACACAAATATGTTGAACCATGAACATTGTGCGGAAACGTTAAAGAACAATTTAATTTATTTTTGTATTTCCTCCATAAATACCCCAAATTGTATCAAAACAATTATATATCCAGAAGGACGTATTTAATGAACTGATTTATCTGCCTCTCAGTATTTTATTTTTAAATTTTTATGTGCAAATTCAACTGGCTGCTCAGTATTAGAGCAGTATCTGTGATATGTATCTTTACCATGTTATGTAATGAGATGCATTTTTAAAAGAGGATTATTTTATCACATTTTACAGCATTCCGTCCAGAGTATGATATTTGTCTACTCCTGTGATTGATTTGACAGTCAATTTTGCTTTTTATTCTCCTGATTCAATGTCCATCTGTGACCCAAACATTATTTTACACTTAGATATAGACATGTTTCCAAAATGCCATAATGTTATGATTTTGCTTTCACCAGACTTCTCAGGTTTACTTAATGTTTGCAAGTACATGTCCTCTTGTTTATGGAGATGGGGGATGGGGAGTGTTGGGAGAAACAAAAATGTGTCAATCTGAAAGAGAAAAGAGTTACTATCTTCACTTTTAAAAAAAAAAATAGATCATCATTACATATTGGGCTAAGTACTTAGGCAGTCCAAATCAAAGTTACATTGATTTTTCATGTTCTTCTGGAGGCCAAGCCTAACACTTAATAGATACACAGTCCATTACTGCAGTGTGTGGGCCACACTTTGGACTAACCCACCTGATGACACCTTGACAAAAACGATCTCATTCCCTTTTCTCAAACCAATGAAAAATGAGATAGGCCATTGTGTTAGCACAGAGTCTGAGTGTCAGTGGGATCATTGGCTTTGGTTCAGGAAAAGTGGAACAGCTAAAGACTTGTGTACATCTTAGGCCATTCTAGTGGGTGTGTCTGATTCAATATAGCTGTGAAAATCACTGTAAAACACTCCCGCTCATTAACAGATGGAGTGTTTTTTAAGTACCTATTATTATTATAAGAACATTCTGGGCAAGCTTATTGTCTCTATTTTTGCTGTCATTAGTGTCAACATACAAAATATTGTCATGATTTGGGTACCGACCACAATTTTTGTTCTTTCTAATACTTTGTCAAACATTACAGTGCTTATTTGTCTGAAATACATTTTCATGATTTGTTGGTTTTTAAGTGGTTGAAAGTTTGAATGTATGTTTTATTTCATGGTTTATTCTCCACCATTTTGGATTCACTTTGATGTGGACCTTGGGATTGTTGTGGTAGCACCAAGTCAGTGGTTCAATTGTTTTCTCAATGAGATCACTTGAGGATGCGACTACAATAGATTTTTCGGGGAATAGACCCCCCCCCCCCCTCAAACAAGTGTTTTGATCCTTTACACCTACTGTGAAGCCAGGCCACACCAAGCTCATGAATGTTGGTGTTCTAATGCAATGTGGCATTTTATTCATTTTTTCTTGTGGTTGTTGGGTTCAAATCCATTTCAGTCGTGATTGCAGTGATTGTTGCTGAAGATTTCGATAATGGAAATTATGGTGTCAGAAAATGAAACAAACTGATATAAACCTTAAGGTACATCCAGACTGATAAAATGAAATTTGTTGGAGAGTCTAGACATGCAAAAGTGGGCCTGCAATATGAGAGGTGTCTAAAAAAAAAAAGGTACATGTATTAAATTTAATACCTGCATGGTGAATTGAAATGTACCAGAACAAATGATCATGGGGAAAGGAAACAATTTGTACCAGCCCCACAACAATAGAACCCGAGCCCTTTGCAGGTTGGAATCCCGATCATGACTGCTAAAAATGACCCAGTGTTCCTGAAGATATAAAGTTTAAAAATTCTGATGTGCTGGTCTGAGTATAGCAGGGTATTAGCACCCTTATGGTAGACTTGTAAATCTGTCAGTACCGGAAGTGTTTGAGGGGGTATGGGGGTAGTTCAGATGTATTTTATGGTGAATAACTGAGTTAATCATTGCCATGACTTTCTCTTGATGGTCATCCATGATTTCTATCATTTAAAATGTTTATAAAATGATTTAATTTTGTTCCTGTCTTTTGTTATTATTATTATTTTTTTCAGTAGTTTTAATTTACAAGCAACGTGTCAGAGTAGTTTTTACAAATTGGGAGATCAAAATTCCAAAAACAACAGCATTCATGTAGAGTAAATGTTCACCAGCAAATCTGCGGGCAATAATGTTGCCCGAGCCCATTAACATTGGAAAGTATGCGTTTTGCAGTTGTCATAAAGGGCATGCGGGGAGTAGACAGGTGTTTCTCACGATGGGGCGTAGGGATTTTTCTTTTTTTTAAAATAGAAATCTTAATTTCACCGCGTATTCTAGTCCCACCGAATTAAAAAAAACATCTGAACAAAACCTGAAATGAAGTTTTATGAAAACTTCTTTTGAATGTATAGGCTACCTAGGACCTGCTACATATATAAATATTTCTAAAATCGTTTTTATACCGTGTACTAACTTTCTCCCATCATAGAGGGGCACACGTTTTAAAAAAAAAAATTGAAGTGGTGGGACAAGAAAGGTCGAGAGAGACTGGGTTAGACAGATCGGTTGTAATTATCAGACGGTTTTAGAAGTATGACATGATCACATAAAGCCTGCAAGTCTCACTCAAGAAAACGTCTTTTCAGATAAGGAATGTAGACGACTGAAATGTTTGTTGAAAGGTCCTTTGATGATATCATTATGTCATGTACTGCAGATTTACATATAAACTGCTGAAAGGCTAGTGCTTCCTTTTTTTTCTTCCATCCCCCAACTCTCTCTCTCTCTTCTAACTCCTCTCTCCCTCTCTTTCTCTCTCTCTCTCCGACTCCGAGGACACACATAACGTACACAAAAAGCATTAATTCTCAGTTCATGCGTTACATTTTATTGAGCAGAATACTCCATCGAATAAATATTACAACCATTATCCTCAATGTTATTCTTCACAAAAGTTAAAACTTTGCTGTTAACCCATTAAGTGATTGATACAGCAAATCCCCAGTTAACCTGTCAGGATGCTATTAATTATGTAGCCATGAAAACTCAAAAAGGACACATCACCGTTCACTGTAGGCCAGAGCGCGCCAGCCAAAGCTGACCGCTTAGGCAGTGACCCCACGACATTTAGTTTCAGTGAGATACTATGAGTTGGCTGATGCCGGTGATCTCTTTAAAACTAAGTTTCGTGATGTCACAATCTAACTGTTGAGCGCGCCAAGGTGCAGTGTTTAATCATATTAATAGACATTAATGTACTTCATGTGGATCAGTAGCTATGCATTTTTTTATTCAGTTGTAGCAATGATTTCTGATCACAGCACAGTTTAAATGTTTAAGATATCTCAAATACAGACGAAGTCATGCACATTTGAAGGCAGGGCCATCCACTAAAGTTTAAACTGAGAAAAACGAAGCGCCAGGTTTTACTTTTTTTTGACAATGGAGATGACTTGCGATTGCAAAACAGTTTCAAAACTTGTAAAAATGCACACATACTAGTGAATACATTCAGTTTGTGGAATCATTACCTACACCGTTATAAAAAGTTCGATACCAATGACATTAAATTGTACTGAATTAATTGGAAATAGGTGCAAAGTGGCCGTTATCGTGCTTATGCCCGTTAAACACAAATTCAAAGCATCTAAATGGTGGCAAGATGGTGACTTGTGCGATCGTGATTGTTTGCATAACAATATACATGCATGTTGGCACTTCTTTTATTCATGAGGTGACCCTGTATATTCATAGGAACTCTGAACCACGAGTGGGACCAGAAAAAGAACAAAAACGAAAACACTACACGACAAGATAGGATTGGATTACCGACATATCTGCACAAACGCCTCCACAGAGTATCATGTCGTAATCGTCGATTTGGATAGAATTTTTTTTTCAAACATGCAACTCGATAGGGCCTGGAAAATAATTTTTCAAAATACTTTGGATGTGTAAATCGTTCAAGCTTTTCGGACAATGTTAACCATAGTTCAAATTGTCATTCACGTCAATAAATTCATTTGACCTGAGGTAATGTCGCTACCGTTTTTGCCCATTCTCATAGACATGACCCAGTGACAAATGCCGAATTTTTTTCAGGCTGCCTTGTGAATTTCTCGAGTCCTTTATATTACGAATGATGTGATTATTTACGTCCCGGAATCTGCATACATCTGCATTCATTGCGAATTTTGCTTCAATTGCAAAATGGAAATTGCATTATTGACAAGTCCCTGAAGAGCATACATTTGCATTTCAAGAGTCATATACACTGCGAATGCCATCATTATTTTCAATTGCTCAAAAAGGCTGGAGAGCTGTACGAAGCAATTATACCGGCTGGACCTAGAAACTTTGTCTAATCATTTTTTGTTTGTTCACCTAGATTGCGGCTGCACTGACACCATTGCTTTTCCCCAATATTTTCAGAGTTGGGCTAGGCATGCATATACGACTTACGATATAACTTTTCAAAAATGCGACAATATGACGTGCACCTGAAGTTTTTTCCCTAGGACCCATAAAATTACGTGAGGCTCTCTACGGAAATAGTCCACATGTCGCGCTCGGCACTTTCGAGATAAAGCCAAAAACAAGTGGAAAGGGACTTCCCGGCCCTATATCAGTTTTGGTCATATAATAAATACCTCAATTATTTGTTATTCAGCCAATGGATATGTTGTTTTTTTTTCTCTTTTTTTCTGATCCAATCTAATGATCTTCCTAGATCTAAATTTACATTAGCTTTGTGGTTTTTTTTTGCAAATGTGGTTTTTTCTACCTTTGCCACTTTGAAATACATGTAGCCATAACTTGGTCAATTTTCAACATTTTTACATGAAATAACGTGCATTCTTCTCAGGTGGGTTTGTACTTTCACAGAAGACCCTTATCGCAGTCTTGACAAAATTGGCAATGTGGATACATTTGCCTAGAGAGCCTCACATATACATGTACATGTACTTTCGATGAAGGAGTACAGACTACTGAACTTTTGTTCCAATAGTCGCCACACATCTGTATTTGGTACTCTGTTTCTTCTTCTTCTTCTTCTTCTTTTGCAGTTGGTTCGTCTATAAGACGATTCCCCAACTGCACTATAGTATATGCGACTCAACGTCGCTCCTCTGAGGCTAAAAGCAGGGTAAAACCTTACATAGATGTTAAGACCATTTAAAAATATATTAGTTGTATAAAGTCTTTTGTATATATAACTCTGGTATAAATATCTCTTGGTTTCCAGATTGTGCACAGAAATACAACCCGCACTTTAGTTACAATGTCCTGTTTCTTCTTCTTGTTAACATCTGTCCTTCCTTCCCACTCAGACAATTCTTTCATGGTGTCAATTGTCTAGGTTGTTATTGTGGATCGGGATTGACACATTTGTTTTCTGGTTCACATGGCAGTGATAGGCTTGATCTTAAGAACGTAACTCTCAATGCAGGTTTGGCTCAAGTTTGACGTGGACCATTGTTAGCGCAATGACGATGATACAATGCCGATACTATTTCTTCTAGTGGTGGATGACAAAACTCGTGTGCTGAGTGTACATGACCTTGTGTTTCACCTGTAACTGTTTCATTAGTCCCTGGGTACCACTACTATTGTAGTAAGCAGGCCCAATATCTGGACAATACCTAAAGCACAGAATACCCAAAACCATCCACAACAGTCCAAGATTGAGTTGTACAAGAAGAGAGAAAGCACGCCGGCCACCGCGGTGGATGATGACAACATAGCAATGTTTACGGAGAAATGAGACTTACCGAAAAGTTTGTATACAGCAACTGTTAGATTACTGTACATTCCGTTGAAGAAGAAAATGGTCGCACAAACCCCTATAAAATACAGCCACTTATTATGTACGGTAAAAAACATAAACAATACACTGAGAGCCCCCGTAGAAAACTCACAAATTAGAGACATTTTATAACCAACTTTGTCACAAAATATTCCCCAGCCAATACGGGCTCCGACGAGACACACTGTTATGGCAGTACCCAGATCTGCTAGGAAGTGGTCGTCACTAATTTTAATTTGGCCGAACGTTTTGTAGACTGTGGCAGTAATAGCCAAAGTTAGCTCACATAATCCGTACATTGTCCACAAAACATAAAATATCTTGTGGCGTAACACCTCAGTCGGTTTGAGATCATCGTCTGTCTTTTCGCCGCTGCTGTCCTTTTCATTGTCACAATTGATGTCTTCCCTTTGAGAATTGTAGTCTGGTGGATCAGCGTGTTGCAGTGATATACAGGTAGAGTCATCTCCATTTGCCTTCTTGTTTGCTGTATTTGACTGATCCTCTACAGACGAATACGTTTTCAGCCCAGATTCAGGTAGACACGACTGGAGATCTGATTTACTAGAACAGCCTTCTGAAGTTGCTGCGCTTTCGATGGAAATGGACTTATCGCTGATTGACAGTTTACTAGAAAGTCTTTCTGGACCTGTTTTGTTGTCGATGGAAATCTTACCATAGCTCGACTTCCCATTGTCTTGTAACAATCTCATGGTGCCGTCATCGTTGTCAATCTCCCAGTCACTGCCGGTGCGTTTGGGTTCCATCAACATGATAAATCCCAGTTGCTGTGCGACGAAAGCGGCACATCCCAAGACAAGAAATAGAGAAGGCACTCTGCAGATGGTGAAGATTTTAAAATATGAAAGGTACAGATAATTACAGTCAGGGATTAAAACATGATGCGGCACATGGAAAGCCGTGACAGTCGGGCATTTAATTCTCCTGGAGTTTTGCTTTCATCTTCCTTTCTTTAAAATACTTGCACTAGGAGGAGGGGTCGGGGGAATGACTCAACAAATGAAAGGCGTTCATTTGGGCGGGGTGGTTCTTGGGGAAAGCTTTTCAATTATTTTTTTTTAATTGAAGAAGTTTCTCAACAGAAAGGCGTAGAGTCATCTGAAAATTGAATAAAATGCTATTCATATCACGAAAAGTCAAATTTTATAGTCCATGTGCAAAATGCCACTCAAACTTTTCAAACCTTAAGTCTCTTGCCATGGAAATTCATCATTCTAATTAAATTGTCGCTCTACACTCTAACGGAAAGGGGCCCAGGGGAGGTTGATAGTTGGAGCCAGGTGACTGTAAAGTGTACATGGGTGGACGGAGAATCAAAAAATGCCAAAACAGTGCACTTACTACATAACATTTAAACCTTGTTTTCTTTGTTTGCTTTTTTTTAAAAATAACGTTATGCATACATTAGATGCAATATAGTCATGGCTTGCTGCCATCTTTGGTGATGAAATATAAACAAAATGGCCCATAATATATAAAACGTGTTGCTAGCCTGACTACCAGCCTAGTTTTGGTTTCATCCTTCATTTTTTCTCGTCTTGTCTATTGCAACTCTCTTCTTAAAAACCTTCCAGCAGAACAAATTAGCAAACATCAGAGAATTCAAAACAATGCTGCTCGATTAATACTTAAACAACGTAGAAAAGAACATGTTACACCTTTGATTATTAGTCTTCATTGGCTCCCTGTAAAGGCAAGGATAGATTTTAAAATTGTAGTGTTATGCCACAAATGTCAATACAACTCTTTATCTTATAAACTCTATTCATCCATATAAACCATCTAGAGCATTAAGATCTTCTGATAAAAAAACTACTAGAAACTCAATTTGCTAAAACAAAAAAACTTGGGGAGAGAGCGTTTTCTATGTGCGCACCAGCTGTATGGAACTCCTTACCACCAAATATTCGAAACATAGAAAGCGAGGCACTTTTTAGATCTGAAATGAAGACCTATCTCTTCAGAAAACACTTTGATGTATAGTCTGTGTGTTTGTTGTGTGTGTGAAGGAGAGGGAGAGAGTGTATGGTCAGTTGTTAGGAATGAGATTTGTTCTGTTTTTGCATGTTTTGTAAAGCGCATAGAGCATCTTTGGATATGCGCTATATGAATGAACTTTAAATAATATATTATTATTATTATTATTATTATTATTATTAATACTATTTAGAGAACATACAACCTGTTCTTTTTGCCACTGTTTGTTTTCCTTAATACTGTCTTGAGAAAATACAACTTTTTTTTTTTCCCGCCAGATATTGACTGTCCTAATACCAGTGGCAACCCTGCTGCACTAGTTCCATCTACAGAACATTGAAATTTTTTTTTTGGGCCAGATTTTGACTGTCCTAATACCAGTGGCAACCCTGCTGCACTAGTTCCATCTACAAAACATTGAATTTTTTTTTTGGGCCAGATTTTGACTGTCCTAATAACAGTGGCAACTCTGCTGCACTAGTTCCATCTACAGAACATTGAAAATTTTTTTTTTGGGCCAGATTTTGACTGTCCTAATACCAGTGGCAACCCTGCTGCACTAGTTCCATCTACAGAACATTGAAATGTTTTTTTTGGGCCAGATTTTGACTGTCCTAATACCAGTGGCAACCCTGCTGCACTAGTTCCACCTACAGAACATTGACATTTTTTTGGGGGGCCAGATTTTGACTGTCCTAATACCAGTGCCAACCCTGTACCCTAAAACTATCTACAGAACATTCAACTTTTTCTTTCTGCCATATTTTGACTACCGTAAAATACCAAGATCAAAGCCTACTCGGCTTAGCAAGGCCTTTTGTATAATAATATGACACAATGATAATCAAAAGTGGTCTATTATTTTCCTTATCGCCAGTGTGGTCACATTGTTCGTGCTGCACATAATGGTTTCAAGTAGTGCTTATCTGTGTAGTTCTATGCTGACATTATTGTAATGGCGACCTGCCACAATATCTATCAGCCCAGGTAGTTCTATATCAACATTATTGTCAAAATGGTATGCCATAGTCAAAGTGTTCATCAGTGTGGTTCTATGTTAAAATTACTGTCATAATGGTTTGCCACAGTGCTTATGAGTTTAGTTCTGTGTTAACATAATTGTCATAACGGTTTGCCCTTCTGCTAATCAGTACACATGCAGTTCTATTTTAACATTAATGTCATAACGGTTCGCCATAGTGCTTATCAGTGTTATGATTAGCTCAGCACATAATTATGTACATTGTAGTAATAAAAGTCGAAGCTGTTCAAAGGAGCGGCATATCAAGAAATCGACATAAATACCGTTTCAAAAGAATGACAGTTAGAAAAATGAAAAGATAATTGAAACGAGTGACATCAAAATATATTTGTGTGACAACATTCAAAATTGATCCGATAACGTGTTCAAAAGTACCGGTATACAAGAGAAGTGGGGTCTCGGCATGTGGCATGTGACCATTGTACATTGTCACTCCTTTGCTATTCATCTCCGGTCTGCCACTCCTTTAAGCAATCACTTCTTCGAAATGTCACTCCTTTGTGCATTCACTCCTTTGATACTTCCCCATAAAAGTCACAGCAAGACTGAAATGCTACTCTGGTGTCGGAGAAGTATTTTTGTTTGGTCCAAAGAGCATGCGTACTCTTGGCTACCCCAAACACTGTCAACTCCTAGACTTACATTGTTGAACGATTCATCGTTTGTTTTGTTTCTAGTGAGTGGATGTGGTCAAATGGTGCTAAAGGTGAGAAACCAAATTGCTGAGAAAGCCCCTCTAAGGGGGGGGGGGGGGGGAGGGAAACAATCTGTGGAAACTGAAATTTGCTTATAAAATGAAAGATCCATTTTTATTTTTGGCATTCACATAAGACATTTTGCTTCAAATCGCCTTAGAAATATCTTATTTTGATTTTTTACGTGAGGTATAAACATTTCATTTTTAAGCCCGACTTCGCCAGATCTCACAATTACCTTGGTTACACTTCTTTCTCTTCACAAGTTGATTTTTTTTTGTCTTGCTTTGTTTATGTTTTTACTATGATTGTGGTGCATGGAAAGAAAAAAAAACAACTTTAGATATAAATAAATAGAAAATGATATTATCACTGTAATAATGAAAAATAGACTAACAATTTCAAGAAAGTGATAGCTATGAAGTAAAACACCTTTTCAATTGACGGAATGCAACCACATCTGTCTCCTGGTCCTTGTCACATGTTTTAATATGTTGTTTACGAAATGAATGCGAGTGTTAGGAAGACGGTAAAGCTTTTAAAACTTATACCTCTGGAGGAAGCGCCAAACATAAATGTTAATTATTATTATTATTATTATTATTATGGGGACAATGTGATCTAGAGGCAAGCTGCTCGCCTCTCATGCCAAGGGTCCAGGGTTCAAAACCCGGCCGGTGCAGGCATGTTGGAAGTTTTGGAATTTTTCTCATATTTTCGTGTCCCTGATCCTATTGGGGGGTAGGATCCATACCTAGTCTTCTCGGATAAGGACGAAAAAATTCGGAGGACCCGTGTGCACGTTGCGCAGGTTAAAGATACCTTGGCAGTTGGAAATCGTAGAGAGAAGGCCGAACAGGCCGCTGTCGGGACAAAATTCAATAAAATGCATCCCTACCACTCCCCTCCCCCTCCCCCCTAACCCCCCACCCAAAAAGAAAAAAAACCCGACCGACGCTTCAGTGTGGCGACGACGTGCCTGCTCCAGTTGTTATTGGCTGCAATGACACAAAGGCAAATTTCCTAAATGGGATTAAAGAAGTATACAAATACAAATACAAATTATTATTATTATTATTATTATTATTATCATTAGTTAGCCCATTGACTCGGAGAATACTGAGCTAAATGTGGCTTACTGTTGATTTTCTGCCATGTAGCATACGTGTAAAGAGAGGCGGAGAACGAAATTTCCGATCACGTTTTTTTTATTCTACTCGACGAAAATGTGTCTTTTTCTTTGTGGCTCAAAAATTTATTGTCAAGGAATCACTAAAGGCTGACATTTCTTCAGAGTCAATGTGCCCACGTAATTTATCTTAAACAACTGAAACAGTACACAAAATCACAAATTTACCCCCTTTTTTTTTTTTTGGTCAGGTAATCACGAAGTTTTAGATGCTTGAGCATTCGCCCTCAAGCTCCATTATGTTATGATTTGTATAAATTGCTGTTGTCTGGGCATACTGAAAGAAAAATTAATGTGTATCACACAACCCCCCCCCCCCCCACACACACACCGACACTGCACCGTTGCAACGACGTGTCTGCTCCAGTTGTAACTGGGCTGCAGTGACATTAAGGCAAATTTCCCAAATAGGATCAAAGTACACACATACACAAATACAACAATATTACCTTATCAAAATTTTTTTTTTCCAAAACGGCTACGTTGTTAAGGCACTCAGGCAATTGACGCAGTAGGTTTTTAGATTGACAGCAAAAAGTACTTACAAAAAAAAGTAAGGCAATATAGTTCGCACGTCATCGGTTTTATTCACGTCATCATAAATTACCACCCAGAATGTAGAATATTATTGACAATGTAAATTTACGGGCATCCCTTATTGTTTAATATTTATTATAATATTATATGGTTTCGAGTCCACAGGACATCGGGCTGAAAGTGAAATAATGAGGACAATAATGCAAATTGCCATCGACGAGAGCCGATACTTACGGGATTAATAATTAAATCACTCAGGCCTGCTAAAAACATTACGGAGATTCAAATATAGGTAATGATCCGAAACAAAGGTGAATGTTGCATGCATTATGCCGAGCTAATCATTTTACCCTTCCCCTCCCCCGGCCCGTTCATCCAACAACCCACACAGCGGTCCATCCATTCGTCTGCCCATCCTTACATCCAAGCATATTAATTTTTGTCTGTCCGTCCGTCTGCCCATCTGTCCGCCTGCGTAGAGAACTGGCATCATTACTGCTGTCTTCGTAAGACAAAAAAAAAAATGGATGCATGAACTGCAGGAAATCGGGGGGGGGGGGGGGGAGGAGTTCCTCTGACCACGGTAAAGTAATAGCCTGTATTATTATTATAGTTTTACTGTACTTTCGTTTTTGTAGCAATCAGTACTTCGCAATCAATTTTGTTGTTGGTGCTCACCTGTGCAGCAATTCCGGTTGTGTGAAATATTTCGACTCGTGTGCCTCCAAATCAGGGGCCACGTTGTCGGGGTTAATGTACATGGTGATGAGCTGGTTAATGACAATAGCTCCTAGGCAGGTCTGAGTGGTCAGTCCAGAGACAAAACCTACGTCCTTCCCGGTCGTCCATATCACCACATACATGTACGCCAATGACCGAAAGTTACCTGTGAAGCAAAACCACATACATGTACACCAGGGATCGAAAGGTACTTGTGAAACAAAACCAGATAGAATTACACCAGGGATCGTGAATTACCTCTTAAACAAAACCACATACATGTACATCAAAGAAGGTAAGTAACCAGTGAAACAAAAACATATATACGTCAGGGATAGGAAAATTACCTGTCAAAGAAACATGGCAGTGAGTTGAACTATATGCGGGAAACGTGATTTTTTTTCCGCACGAGCATTAGCAGATTCAGGAGCAGGGCAGCAACAGACTCCCCAAACACAGGTCTTCGGCTAAGGGATTTCTCGTCCTATCGAACACTGCCATGGGTGAATCTCTGGACTGTGCCTGACATGACTCTGAACGTCACCGAAAATCCCTGGGATGTGTTGGAACTTTCCTGTGTTTGGGGGTGTGTTGCTGCCCCGCTCCTGATTTTTGCTAGAGCTCGTACGGAAAAATATCACGCATGCGGGAATTCAACATCAACAAAACTGTCACAACCATATGTCTTGACATGACATAAAATTGTGCAGCTTAGAAAGTTTGGCATTGAGTTCAAAGTGTGAAATATTACATCCCCCCAAAGAAACCATTAGAATAGAGATTGCACATTCAATACCCAGAAAGGGCCGTCTTAGCTCATAGCCACACTGGGCAATTGTCCACGGGCCCCAGGGGTTTAGGACCCCATGCATGCACATTTCTGAACAGTTGCGTAGGGTGCGGGATGCAGCCTTATTGCTTAGGTCAGTGTGCAAATGCGTTAAGACGGCTCTGTCAATACCTACCGGGCGCAAAAATTCCAAGACTGAAATTGATGAAAAACGTGTCTGATGGAATCTCCAACTTATCTGTACATAAAACCGTGAATTTCAGAAACTTTGGAAACTTTATAAATGGCTAGAAATATTGTGCTGAGCCAGTTCCAAAAGGTTACTGACATCAGTTGACCCAAAAGAATGGCTGCACTAACAGAGACAATCGTGTCTGCGTGTCATCGCATCAGTTTGCCACATTAAGAAATGTTCAACTTTCTTGTATTGGGCATAATATTATAATATTTTATACAAGCGTCGAGTCGCCAAGTCCAAGACCATCCCTAATAAAACCATTATAATAAACGTTCATTATACTTTTTTGCCTACCGATCCAAACTTTAGGGACAACATGTATTAAAATGTCAGTCTCAAAAACCATCAGGATAGTAGGCAACAGTGCACAAATCTGAAAACGCAGTTAGGGCCTTTCCAACTTACCCGCGCAGAGTCCACTCATTATCCCCAGTAACAAGATGAGGGCAGTAGCTGAGTACTGGACAGCGAAGTAGCACGTTGAAATGCTGGCTGTAAACACAAGGATGCCTATTTGCATAGCCCATCGCTTGCCTATACGGCCGATGACTGTGGACAAGAAAAGAAAAATCGCGGATTAAACTTAAAAGCAACTACGGTCAGGGAACATCTATACCCCCAAGCTCGCAAGGGGATGGCGGTGGGGGTGGGGTGGTGGATGACCCCAATATATGAACAACTTACAAGGTTTGGAGGCGTCCTGGTAAGCGCGCATGGGTTTTTTCAATATGGAAATGACTTAAGACGTATAATTTTGTTTTACTTTTTTTCTTTAAAAAAAAAAAAAGGTATATAGGATTGATAAATTTTATACCGCAATACTGACACAAGTATCTAGTGAAACACCTGGAACAAGTGAAACAGCCCTAGCAGAATATCACACCAAGACCTCATGATGGACATTCACCATTCCAATAGTCCTAACTTGTACATTGTTGAAAGGATGCATTAAAGCCAAAATAAATGAAAGAAAAGTGTATAGGATTTATTTGGAAAGAAACAATCAGTGAAATGGGCACTGTTGTGTGGGAATGAAAGCATTTTCAGGACATGGTAGGACTAAGGCTTACCTTTACTGAAAAGCACCAACCCCAGAGATCTGGCCGAGATGAAAGAAACCGTCAACATAACTGACCCAGTTTGGGCATCTGGACCAAATTTGCCAATGAAGTAGGAATTGGTATAGGTGGTCAGGTTACCCGCGTACCACTGTGGTAAACAAAATGTTAAATATAAATAAACGTTAAAGATAAATAATATTTATACATGTACAACGTTTCGTTCCATAACACAGGCCCTAATTGCTTTTACACTAGTCATTCTATCTCTCACAATAATTCATCAATGCAAAGAACATGCTAAAATATACGCCACCTTTGTAACTTGTTTGTTCCAACTCCTTTTCGCACATCTGAGAAATTTGTCAAACGTTTGCGGCTTTGGTATTATGATAAGGAGACAGTATAAACTTGAACTGTGAAACAGCTTTGTAAGTGCCACAGCGCATTTTAAACATGTGTCCAAGTGTGCTTTTGTTATAGGCCCATTGCGAATGACGCCACAGAGTGTTTTTGTTTTGTACTTCTGACTTCTAGAATGGCGGGTAGATCAGCTGACGAGTGTAACTTCGAGATATGTCTAAACGGTTAAAATGCCTGCTGGTTGCATTGCAGTTGGCTGTTATGAGAGGGGTGGAAAGGATGGATCCAAGCTGGTCAGATTCCCTACCATCCGTGTAAACAGGGGAGAGGAAGTGAAAGAATTGACCGAACATGTGCGTGAACACGCGTGTCATTGTTTACTGTAATGAACTTTTTCTTAGCTAGCCGCCGATTGGTTCGCGACGCCTGAAGTGCTCACAGTGCAAATCAGCTAACGAATCAAAATCAATGCTACCATCGCCATGGTGAGGCGTCGGTCTTGACAGCTAAAATGGCCGATATCCGCAATGGGCCTATACGATCTTCTTCATACGAAAAGATCTCCGGTTTTTCAGAAAATGGAGATAGAACCAACAAGAACTAAGGTCGCGATGTGATAACTGTCAGAAACAAAGACCTGGTCGCATTCCATCAATTGAAAACGTGTATTTTAAGATGCTTCTAGGAAATTTCAGTGTTTTGTACATCTCTTAAGTTTTGAGGAGGCGAATTCCAGGTCGTGGAACCATAAAAAGAAAAGGATCGTTCACAGGGAGATCTAAGAAACATACAGTACAAATAATATATTGTATACGGTACTATTCCAGTAAGTTCATATTAACCGAGCCAGTTTTTGCACTGTTTCTTATGCGAGGTTTTGCTACATACACCTTTTTCTTTTTTTCGTTTCTTTGAAATAACCCAGAAGGCAACCCTAGGGAAATCCAATGGTTAAAAAGTCATGGTACACTAGAAGGTCGCACAAAGGTTGCATACCAAAACAGGACTTTGGATAGCCAAAAAAAAAAAAAAAATGTAACCGTATTATATTTGACTTTTAATCATTCAATATCAGAGTCTTTAAAGCCAAAATATAAAAATTGTTGTCAAATTCATAGGATCCGAATATTATTATTACTTAACCTAATTACATACATAAAAAATTCATAGCATTTTAAAGTCAAAACACACACACACACGCTCGCCAGCGCGCACACATACACACACATAACAACACACACACACTAATTATTGTGAAATTTTGTGATGCCCCTGCGGTTTGTGTGGGCCTAAGCTGTAACTTATTTAGTTTATGTTTAAATTCGGCGCTTGGGGGGTGTTTGACCCCGGCGTGGGGAAAGATTACACAGAAAGGGGGAGGGGCGATATGTTTTTCTATTTATAGACATGATGCATTCAGAAGTTTCTCCATCTTTTTACCCCTACCGTACTTTTGGTGTTGTTGTTTGTCACAAATCCCAGACTGGGAGATGTAATAAGTTATGACAGGACAACAATCACGAACAAACAAGTTAACACTTAACAGAACAATCCATCAGACTCACACATTTATTAAACATAATTATACATATAATAGCGCAATTACATATATTATATTATTGAAATGACTGCCGTACAACGGCCTTATTCTCACACACACGCTCCCTCGGATCCACAATCCGGTAGTTACTCCTAAAGGCACTTCGGCCTCAGCCTCTCCCCTCAGGGTCTTAATAGTACATTAATGATTCACTGGCACCGCAGTCTCTCAATATCACCTTCCTATTGTCATACACCTTAGCACTCCCCTAGCACCTCCGCAGGGCAATAACACGTTATTATTTCCATAGCCATCAACATGGCAACAACATAATATCCGTTCACTAGCCTATCAACATGGCAACAATATAGTATCTCATTCACTCTCATATCTACGTCCCCGTCCGTGACCTGACTGCCACGACTTTATGTGCCTCTACTGTCCTGCACTGACAGCCTCACTTCTGGCCTATGTGTGGCCTCCGGCCCTATGCTGGCCTATCCCCTGTGCTCATCGAGGTGGCTCTGCGGCCCGTCCCCGACACCTACAAGAATAACATTACATTGGTATAATACCCTACCATTTCTATTCACTCCACCTCTCCTTACAATCCATGAAGCGTACACACACTAGTTCACCTTTCACTCACCACACATCTTACGGTAACACACCTCCATCGGGGTACACACTACTCACTCGCGCTACAAATCCATGAACTCACTTTCATCTATCGCTCATGGCGCACATTGCTATATCCAATATCAAGGACTTCCACATTCCTCACATATACTTATTCACATCATGGTAATAGACGAATATAATATAATACATCAATCATAATAATCAATCAACATTCTACATACCAGTCATAACTGGAAAGACTCTCACTAGTCTTCTCGACTGCTTCCTTTTATCTCTGCCCGATGGGCTATTATTCACAGATCCGCTCCCTAGGACCTTCTAACTTGCAGTGATAGTTATACAGCGCTTTCGCCTCCTTCAGACCCCCCCCCCCCCACTACTCACAACAGCACGCTTAACTTGCTGTCTACTGTGAGTCCTTCTTACTCTACACCCGCTCTGTAGCAATCCCCTTAATTGCACTCACTCCACTCGTGACATCATCCCCCACCCCAAAAAAATTAATGCAATTAATTTCAAATCGCATCAAGATGATTGTCAACGAGTGAGCGTGAGCAATACCTACACCAAAAAAACTGACCTAGCAGTTCCCCTAGTATATAAAATACCGAAATCAGGGGAAAATATGGGGATCAATATGGCCTGCAATATGCATATATGTGTCACATCATGAATAGCTAACTAACCACAATACTTAATACAGAATCAAAAACCATTCAACCTATCAACCATTCTTCATATCATATTTATAATGTCAATATTTTAAAGTCGACTCATTCACAGAGATCCTGTCAATGTTCCTGTCCTCCGATGTATAAGCTCCTGAAATCTTCCCCTAGGCTCGACTAAGGTAGTCGGCGATATGATTGCTGGTTCCTGGAATTGGTTGAATAACGAAGGTATACGGCTGCAAAGCCAATGCCCATCTAGACAAGCGTGGGCTGGACGAACGATTCTTCGACAAAAATGTCAGTGGCTTGTGGTCTGTCTGGATACAAAATTCTCGTCCCATGAGATAACGTCCTAGTTTCTGGACGGACCAGACAATGGCAAGACACTCACGCTCTATCACAGAATACTTTCTTTCTCTCTGCAATAACTTCCTACTGACATAACATACAGGATGGAGACATTCGTTCTTCTCCTGTAGAAGACAAGCGCCGACACCAGAGTCCGACGCATCCGTTCTGAGGATAAAATTAGATCGAAAATCGGGTAATATCAGAATGGGTGACGATGATAATGCTGTCACCAAATTATCAAATGATGTCTGACATTCAGACGTCCACTGGACCTTATCGGGTTGTCCCTTCTTAGTAAGGTCAGTAAGAGAAGATGACAAGGAGGAAAAATTTGGAATGAACTTTCTGTAATAATTTAAAATTCCCACTAAGCTTCTGACTTGTTTCTTTGTTTTAGGGATTTGCAACCCTACTAACTTGTCAATTTTTGTTTCTTCAGGTCTCTGAACAGCTCTACCCACAATATGTCCTAAGAATATTATCTCTGGACATGCCAAATCCATCTTTGCGGGTTTAGCAGTTAACCCAAAATGACGTAATCGTTGAAAAATTACTGTTAGTGTCTGAATATGATCAGACCATGTCGACGTATGGCATGCTATATCATCAAAGAATGACACGACATTAGGTATGTCCTTCAACACCAATCTCATTAATCGTGCAAACGTCGCTGGTGCGTTTACCAACCCAAATGGCATGACCTTAAATTGGAATAATCCAATGGGCGTTTGGAACGCCGTGTATTGTTTAGACTCCTCAGTAAGCGGGATTTCCCAATACCCTTTCGTCAAATCTATCTTGGAAAACCACGTGGACCCGGCCAATGAAGCTATTAATTCCTCCTGAAACGGAATAGGCTCCCTATCGCCTACCGTAATAGTGTTCAATCTTCGAAAATCAATACAGAACCGCACCGATCCATCAAGTTTCTTCACGAGGACGATGGGTGATGAATACGGCGATGTTGATGGTTCTATCACATCTAACTTCAACATTGACTCAACTTCCTTTATGACCCTATCCCTCGAAGAAAAAGGCAACGGATACGGTCTAAGAAATACTGGCTTATCGGAAGTCAACTTTATTTGGTGCTGGATCACCGTAGTGCGACCCGGCAAATCCGTAACAACATCCGGAAATAACGCTAACAGGGTCTCAAGTTCCCTACTCCTTGAACTCGTAAGGTCAGGGTTAATTTTTACGTCCCTGTAACCTTGTGTCGCAGTTAACTCCGGCAATTGAATTTGTAACTCTTCCTGCGCCTCGGTGTCGCTTACGTCACCGTCCAACTGGTCTACGACCCCCGTACAAGCAGTAGAGAAGACAGTCTCCTCTGGTCTTGCCTGTGCACACAGATACTGTGGTCTCTCATAAAATCTCTGTAGCATATTAACATGGAAAACCTTACTCGTTCCATCAATGTGGATAGCGTAATCTACCTTTGAAACAACTCGCTCAATAACATAAGGGCCTTTCCATGTCATCAATAACTTATTATGGTCCGTAGGTAACAACAACAGAACCTTGTCTCCTGGCTTAAAAATTCTCAGTTTGGAACCTCTATCCTTATAGTCTTTTGCTCTTTTCGAAGCGATACCAGAAGCTTCTTCTGCTATAGTGCGCGCAGAAGATAGTCTTTCTCTTAAATCAACAAGGTACTGAAACACCGAAATCTGCTCCTCGTCTCCCGATGATGGCGACGTCATCATGTCCCGAAGAACATCAGTTGGGCCCCTAGGACTACGACCGTACATCATTTCGAACGGCGAGAATCCCGTTGACTCCTGCCGTACCTCTCTGTACGCGAATAACACTGCAGGGATATATCTATCCCAATCTTTAGGGCGATCAGCAGCTACCTTACGCAGCATCGACTTTAACGTCGAGTTCAATCTCTCGCACATGCCATTAGCCTGCGGATGATAAGGGGTGGTAGTGATGGGTTGTATACTGAATAAGCGGAACAATTCCTTCATCATCTGCGACGTAAATTGCGCGCCCCTATCAGACAGAATTTGCTCTGGTATTCCTACCCTAGCGAAAATTGCAAACAATGCTTCCGCGACTGCCTCAGACGTTATGGTCCGCAGAGGAACCGCCTCTGGCCATCTCGTAGCATTACATATGACCGTTAAGAAAAATCGATTCCCCCTATCGGTCGCTGGGTGAATGGGGCCAACAAGGTCTATCGAGACCTTTTTAAACGGTTCCGAGACCGTGGGGATCTTCTGAAGAGGAGCCTGGGGTGTACGACCCTTATGCGTCGTCTTTTGGCACGCGCTGCACGTCTTACAATAGACTTGCACATCTCTGTGGATCGATGGCCAGTAAAAATTTTTAAGAACCCTTTCTTTGGTTCTAGCTATCCCCATATGACCCGCTAATGGGACGTCATGTGCCAAATGCAATACTGTTGCGATCAGCAACGCTGGCACAACGAACTGCTTTAAAATGGAGGACACCGTTACATACTTACGGAACAGAATGCCCGCCTGAACAATAAAGGAGGACGACCCGTTCTTATATCTCCTCGTTTTCTCGTTTCGCGCTTCCCCAAAACATGGGTTTAATGATGGGTCCTCCCTTTGTAATCTGGCCAAGCGCTCTGGCGTGATATCTAGGTTGACCGCTGGCGTCGCCAAAGGTCTAATCTTATCTTTATCAACTACTCGTCGACGTGTTTCGACCGCGGCGCAAAAGTCAATACCTTTTGATTGCGACCATGCTTGCACGTTCTCATCGGAAGGGGAAACTACCCGTGATACATTCCCAATGATGAGCTGGGCGCCTGGAAAACAACCAACGACTGCTTCGACTTCCCCGCTAAGGAAAGGTGTATCTATCATTATTTTTGCCATGGGTAATTTCTCAATGGCCCCCGAAAATTGGATGCACGGGACAGTCTCACATGTAAGCTGTGAGTCCCGAATGCAGTCCCTATGCACTCCCACAACGGTAGATCCTGTATCTCGTAAAACCGAGACCGGTTCGTCCCCAACAAACCCCGGATAAACCCTAAGACCACCTCCTGTATGACATGAATTTATAACGGGGATCTTTCTCCCACAAGGTAAAACACCGGAAGATAATAACTTCTCACAACTGGGACACTTAGAATACTGTCCGCCTCCGTTGTCCGATGTAACACACGCAGCCGCATGGTGAAATTTATTTGGGGAACATGGACTGGAGCTACTGTCCACGTTCGCCGCTATCCTACCTGCAGGGCAGTTCACGCTGATGTGATCTGCTCTTCCGCAGTTCCAACACTTCGCGGCCCTACACTCGCGCGAAAAGTGACCCACGCGTCCGCAAGTCCAACACTCCGCTCCCTGTGCTGCTCTAGGCCTGGGTCCCCGTGACCCCTCGCGACCGGAACTAGAGTCCCTATGCCGTCGGTCATCGGCAAAGGTCACAAGTCGGCCCCGGCCATTACCGCGACCTAGCCCTCCTGCTCGGTCAAACTTACCGGGTCCATATGCCGGTGATTGGTGATAGCCCCTACGCTGCCCCTGGGCTTGCCCGCTATAGGCACCACGCCGACGCGACCTGTCCCCAAGTCCTGCCGGCGACCCCTCGACAACGGCGACGTACCCAGCATCTTGGACGTACGCCCTGGCGACTGGTTTGGACGGGTGCGCCGTACGGTATGCCTCCGCCAACTTAGACGCCTCCTGCACCGTCGCGGGTTCGTTCTCTTTCAGGAAAGCCACCAGATCTTTGTGGCACGACGCGTACAGCTGGTCACGGATCATTAAGTCTTTCAGTTTAGCAAAATCCGTGCCCACATGCGCCAAGTCTACCCAGTTCGCGAAATACTCCGTTAGTCTCGCGACGAAGGCAGCAAAGTCCTCCCTGGTATCTGCACGTGCTCGCCTAAACTGCTCCCGGAAATATTCCTCGGTACGCGCAAATCGGCGAAGCAGCAAAGCCTTCAGCTTATCGTAGTCTTGCACGTCTTCGCGCTGTAGCTCTTTAAAGTAGGTTAACGCTCGCCCCTGCAATAGCGACGTCAGGTACGTGGCCCATAATTCCTTATTTTCCCCCCATTGCAATTGTGCATTCAGCTCGAACCTGTAAAGGAAGGCGTCTATGTCGTCCTTCCGGTCGTCGAACGTAGGGAGCTTAATCCTAACGCCACCTTTATTGTGTACCTGCCGCTCAACTGTTTCCGTTGGCGCATTCTTTTTGATTTCCAACTCCGCTATTCTTATTCGCGCCTCTCTCTCCTGCTGCTTATCTTCTAACTCCTTTTCCTGAGCCTCTTTTTCTCGCTCTCTATCCTTAGCACGCTCATCGCGCAAATCCGCCTGCTGTTCTTTAATCCAGTCGCGTAGCTCGTCTCCCTCCAGGCCAAGTTCCTTACCCAACTTCATTAGTTGTTGGAGTTCCGCCATTTCACAGATTTATGGTTATGGTATCTATTATGCGAACGACCAACCTGTCGGTATGATCACTAACGACACGACCAGAGACCTGAGATCACACCAGATATAACAATACCCAGTTGTCTCAAATACAATTCAGAAATTTACCTTTACAACACAATTAATTCTATATCTATAAAATGCATAGCACTATTAATTATAAAAGAAAATAGAAATGACAAGAATGAAGAAATACAGTAGAAGGACCACAAGTACGTCAAGGACAACGAACCAGACTAGGACAAAGCTTCTACAAAAAAAAACTATAATGGAAAAAAATGCAACCTACTACGCCGATTATACTACACGGTACAACAAGAACAGAGTCTGAAAAAAAAGAACGTATCTACAGATAGGGAGGAGAAGGACAAGAGAAACGTCTTCCTAAAACAGCGAGGAAGATAGAACGCTACAATCTAAACAAAAATACAGGTCCCTACAGAACTGGTCACTGTGATGAACGAAGTTCCAAAGTTTACCACACCTTTTTAAAAGGATAAACTAAGTTCAACACAGCAACCCCGCGCCACCGCCCGTACAACCTATAACGACAACAAAAACAGCAAAAACAGGGAAAAAGACAGATTAAAGGAACAGCCCACAATCCAGGGCACAAAAATTTTGACTTTTACTTAACTTTGGCCCTAGATTTCAATTTCTCCCCTTCCTCGGAGCTCTGGCTGCTTGACCTCTACAGGCTGGCACGCACACTCTGCAGAAATTTAAGTACACATTAATACATATTCATCAAAATACATGCATCACTACATATTCATAAATATACATAAATCATATCATGAAAATTCCATTCATCCCACGAACAAAGACAACAGCATGAATTCCTAGCACAACAGAAAAACAACTAAATATAACGAATACACAATGTCAGAATGACCACAGGTAAACAGGCCGAGCCCCCAGTGTCACAACGGACGAGCCCCCAATGTCACAAATCCCAGACTGGGAGATGTAATAAGTTATGACAGGACAACAATCACGAACAAACAAGTTAACACTTAACAGAACAATCCATCAGACTCACACATTTATTAAACATAATTATACATATAATAGCGCAATTACATATATTATATTATTGAAATGACTGCCGTACAACGGCCTTATTCTCACACACACGCTCCCTCGGATCCACAATCCGGTAGTTACTCCTAAAGGCACTTCGGCCTCAGCCTCTCCCCTCAGGGTCTTAATAGTACATTAATGATTCACTGGCACCGCAGTCTCTCAATATCACCTTCCTATTGTCATACACCTTAGCACTCCCCTAGCACCTCCGCAGGGCAATAACACGTTATTATTTCCATAGCCATCAACATGGCAACAACATAATATCCGTTCACTAGCCTATCAACATGGCAACAATATAGTATCTCATTCACTCTCATATCTACGTCCCCGTCCGTGACCTGACTGCCACGACTTTATGTGCCTCTACTGTCCTGCACTGACAGCCTCACTTCTGGCCTATGTGTGGCCTCCGGCCCTATGCTGGCCTATCCCCTGTGCTCATCGAGGTGGCTCTGCGGCCCGTCCCCGACACCTACAAGAATAACATTACATTGGTATAATACCCTACCATTTCTATTCACTCCACCTCTCCTTACAATCCATGAAGCGTACACACACTAGTTCACCTTTCACTCACCACACATCTTACGGTAACACACCTCCATCGGAGTACACACTACTCACTCGCGCTACAAATCCATGAACTCACTTTCATCTATCGCTCATGGCGCACATTGCTATATCCAATATCAAGGACTTCCACATTCCTCACATATACTTATTCACATCATGGTAATAGACGAATATAATATAATACATCAATCATAATAATCAATCAACATTCTACATACCAGTCATAACTGGAAAGACTCTCACTAGTCTTCTCGACTGCTTCCTTTTATCTCTGCCCGATGGGCTATTATTCACAGATCCGCTCCCTAGGACCTTCTAACTTGCAGTGATAGTTATACAGCGCTTTCGCCTCCTTCAGACCCCCCCCCCCACTACTCACAACAGCACGCTTAACTTGCTGTCTACTGTGAGTCCTTCTTACTCTACACCCGCTCTGTAGCAATCCCCTTAATTGCACTCACTCCACTCGTGACATTGTTAACAAAACGTGTGAAATTGTCTAAAATGGAATGAGCGACATATCTAGTGAAACAAATCAAATAACCCTTGCAAAATGTCATTAAAAATGTTTGAACATCAAGATCTTACAATGGACATTCGTCATTCTAACGGTCGTACAGGGGAAGGAGGGGGGGCGCGGATGGGGGCGGAAGGTAGAGCCAAACAAATGAAAAGCATTTTAAAAAATGAGGGGGTGGGGGAATCATTCAAAATTTTCTTTCGGCAAAAACTACCGAAAGCGAATCGAACGCGAAACGACACCGAAGCTTCCTTAAAAAATAATTATGTGCGATAAAATAATGTTCGGTCATAAAATTGGAGTCTTTCTGTTTCGATCAATTTATGTCAGAGCTATGTTTATGGGACCGTGTTGTTTTAGACAGTAAGCTATAGCTGAACAGTGAACAGTACTTTCTGTACTGGCTTTATAGACTACTACTTGAATTGATCGACACGTCGGCAAGCCATCTTTGCCCATTTCTCATCTCTACGACATATTACAATTGATTGTTCCTCTTAGGAGGCTTAAAAGAGGACAGGCCACTTGGAACTCACGCTCGAAAACACAAGTGCTGGGCGCGGTTCCTACACCAGTGTCGATTCCTTAGGTACTGAGCTTCATCTTGCGACTCCGACACCAGAATGTGGTATCGGCAGTAGTGCCGACACTGCAGCGGCTCTCCAGTTTTTGATCTCATCACCACTGCTTAAGTTATATTTGATACGTGTAAACATTACATTATATAGATTTTAATAGTTAGAGAAGTAGTTCTGCGTTCCCTCGACACTGCAATACCGCGCCAGTGCCCCGCACCAGACAGGAGACAGCCAATGAAAGTTCGACTGTTCACCTTTGCTTCATGCAAATTCACAGGGTCAGTGCCGGAGTCGACACTAAGGAAGTGTTGGAGCCGTGTCGTCACTTCCTCAGGTCAGTGTCGAGCTCAGAGTCGACATCGGTGTCGGAACCTTTCAGCAAGGACCCGTGTCGCCATTGGAGTCGGTATCGGTGTCGACCTGCAACCAGAAGATATGGTGTCGGAGCCTGAAGTCGCGACACTGAAAAAGTGCTGGTGCTGTCCAGCCCTGATGGACACAATCGTCAACTCATGAAGGGGTCCACCACAACATGAACTTCGAATTCAACAACGATTTCAAGAACAACGACTTTGTCGTGGTCGCACGGTGTTAGTGAAGACAGACTCGCTTGTAACGTGAGATTTTATTGTAGACTATTACGTAGGTGGTTAATTTCATTAATATTTTTTTCTAAATTTGTGAAAGCGTTATGCAAAAGTGCATTCGGGTTCTCTCATCCACAGCAAAGCGGATAATGCTATAACGGGTGTAACATTACTTAACTTTAACCCTTGGGTTATGTCTCTTTGTTGCTGTTGGTGAAATGATCTTTCCTTGTCTCTGAAATGTTTCTGCCATGGATGTGCTACGACATGGTTTCTCAGAGCATAAGTCTACGGTATGCTGATACACAACTTGGCGGCTACATGTAACCTTACCCAAGTTTAATTTCTTAAAAGTGCTTGTATAAAAAGCAGTCCGCCATTGAAACAATTTAGTCTGATGGAACACCCCCCCCCCTCCCACACACACACACACACGCACACAAAATGAAAAAATAAAGTTAATAAATAAGTGAATAAGGCGGGCGGCTTTTATCACTCTAAACGGGACAGAAAATAGACGCAGCGTAAATTAGTATGATTATGATATTGTTTATTATTATACTGTTTTTATTATTAGTATGATTTTATTTTCATTATCATTATTACATAACCATTTCTTCTTGTTCTTCCTCTTATTATTATTATTACTAACTCTAATCCAACCCATTGGCATTAAAGTAAAAATAGAGACTCCGAAATAAATAAACAAATAAATAAATAAATAAATAAATAAATAAATAAATATCAGAGACTTAAGCCCTTGGGTGGCTGGAAGAACAGAAGATGCTCTTTATTTCTACTTAAGTTTAAAAACGGATATGAAATTGTAGCACTGGGGCGCCTAAGTCTGTCTTACATGAAAACTTATAATACAGGTCTCATTTTATGCTCCAAATCTAAGTCCCTGTATTATCATAGTGTTAAAAGAATATTCCTAGCTTCATTTAGAATCCAAGTTCAGGACTCGCAGACCTTAAGTACATACATTTATTAAACATTTTACGACTTTTTTTTATTTGTTCAATTTTCTATTTCGTCAACATTTCTTTCTGATGTTGGTAAATATACCGAATGTTTGAATTTGTTTTTCCTTTTGCCCTACATTTTATTGTTTCATTTACGTATTATTTCTTACGCGAGGTTTTGCAACATACAACATTTTCTTTTTGCTTTATTTTGACTTCATTTTGATTCTGTCGTCTAAGACAGGGATCGGCAAACTTTCAGAGAAGCAAAGCTATATTTGAGAATTTCGATAGATTTCAACATCATGCAGAGCTGCAACACCCCTGCAAGACTATCCAATGGCATTTTCTCTTCTTTAACTTATTTCTCCCCAAGTAAATTTGGCCAAGTTGCTCCAGCTGGCCCAAGTAAATTTTGCAGTTTTCATGCTTTTATAGGTTGCATTAGAAAAAAATTCATTACTCGCTTATTTTTTATTATTTTTCAATTCTATTTGGTGGAAGTGTTTATAAATGAATGCTTTATGATATTCTGTGGTTGTATTTATTATTGTATGGGTATAAAGTTGTAATTTGTCAATTAGAATTGAAAAAAAAACAAATATATAAGATCGGGGTAAAAAACGTGGATTCCCCGTTCGCGGTCCAGCTCGGCACGAAAGGCGAAAACGGGGATTCCCGGTTGCGGGGAGAAATGAGTTAAACATTTCTTATTTTTATTTAACCGGCACTGAAGAAAAAGAAAGATCCACAGGTAAAAAGCACAAGGGCGGCATGGGGCCAGAAAGCCTGTGATGGCCGACCCCTGATCTAAGAAAGGTCTCTCATTACTTTGTTTTTCCTTGATGTTTGCAAGTGTTACTAGCATGCGGTGTCCCCTTCCCTAGTTCAAATCTCACACTACAGTCAGGGCAAGATAGACTTTAGTATACCAGCCTAATAGAGCTGCGGGCCACTAGGAAAAACTGCTTTCATTGCCAGAAACACAAAAGATCCAGAGTGCCCAAGATCTAAACTGTAAATTGCCTTGAAAACTTACCATAACACCATTAGGAATGTTGATCAACACGAGCCCTAAATAAGTTAAACTCCTTCGTACATTCGGATTACTTGGTCCTTCGAATACACGCTTGACTGCCTCTTTTACACGATGTAATGCAGTCGGAAGTTCCATGTCTCAGGAATGCCACTCTAAATGTCCAAGCGATCTAACAAAATTCCTCTTGTTGCTGTTAAATTTCCCACCAGCGTCTGATTCAACAATAAACGTCCAAAGTTTGGTCCCGTTGTTGGAGAAAGAAACTGATGAAATAGATAACCTGTTAAAATATTGAAAGAAAATATAACTTTGAAATATTCTTCGCTTTGTGAAAGTAAAAAACCTCAAAAAATGCAATGAAGCTGTTGGCGCAGCCAGTCACATCTCTTTTCTCTCTGTTTTTACTTAGTGCACGATGTCTGTCTTTCCACAAGTGTCTCAAAGACATCTTTGACGCCCCCGTTCCAGTGAAGACAGACATGTTTCAGTGCACGAAGTCCCGTTTGACCCCATTGTCCACATTTCAAATTAAAACCGTGACAAAAACAGATTTGACTCAGAGGGCCAGCAGACTCCAGTACTAACCAAATGTCCAGCACATTTTTGTATATGAAAATCTAAAACACATTTTGCAGTTGGAGTCCATCTGTGACAAGGTTGGAGACTGAAGCCAAATCATGGTATTACGTAAACTGGTAGTAACATATCACTTTGACGAAAGAATCAACTGTCATACACTATTTTTGTTAAGTATACCATTCGACACTGTAACATCTATTAGTCTACGCGCTGAGATATCTGGTTTCAGCTTATCTGAGGACTGTTTAAGAGAGATTATTTTCGCATTTTTGTCATGCCACTGACATTTTACTTTTCGTGTCCCCGTTTTCTCGCCTTCTTTCAATGGAGCTATTTTATTTATTTATTTATTTGCTGTTTAATTCATTTATTTATCTGCTTATTATTGATTAATTAACATATTTATTTTTATTTATCAATTCACTTATTAATTTATTCAATTATGTATTTGTTTAGCTGGTTATATTTATAAATTTTTCCGTTTCTGTATGTAAACGCGGCATTTGCAAGGTATTTTATTTAGATGAAAAGCCGTACGAGGAGAAGTGTATCGTGACAATGTTCCAATAGAAAAAGATATTTTTTGGTGAAGTCGTTCAATTTATGCATGAAATGGGGACAGAGTTTAAATGTTGACCCGGCCAATCATAATTTGCAAAAATAATACGTGGGCGCCCAATTTAAAAATATAATTTATTTGGTATCAAACAAACCATCTTGAATAGTTAATCAATCCAGGCCTGTCTGTCACATTGTTGATGGTCATGTTTAAACCTCGATTAGCACTATAATTTCCAATATGTCAGACTCTGTCATGCGGACTGGCGGGGTCACACCTTAATTTTTTTAATGATAATAATTTTATATTAATCTATATTATAATAATGTCTGTTTCTGGTATTTTATAACCATACCCCCCCCCCCCTGTTTTATAGGCATTCAATATAATTATTTTTATCTGCCGTGACCCAAAGCACCTAAGCTGGCATAATGTGCTCTTATTATAATGCAGTTCTATGCACGAGCAGATCTCGCACTTGTCCTTGCTCATCGTTTATCTGAAGTAATGACATGTCTGAGTTACGTCGAAACCAGTGGACTGTGTTCAGTTTACATTCTTCGCTATTATGAATTCTATTTTCGTTGCAATTAGCTGATGAAAATGAATTACCACAGTCATGTCCTCCAAAGCAGCGACAGTTATAAATTACTGGTACACTAAATCTTTATTCGTCGCTTTTGAATGGTAAAAACTAATTATCTTATATCGTGCAAAACAGAACTCTGTTTTCGTATGCAATCGCCAATAAAAGAAGAATTGAAATTCTTAGGAAAACAAAAGCCCTTTTGAGGGATATGAAAGAAAGAAAGGAAGAAAGAAAACAGGCCTGATGTCAACAAGAATACCAGAGTAACAAGGAAAGATCAATAAGAACAAGAAAAAGTCAGGTGGAAATGCCTAGAGCAATAAATAGAGTCCGAATTATATTAGAAAAGTCAAACATAGAGGAGTGCAGCACATAACAAACTATCCCAATTTTTCTTTCTTTTTTTGTATTTTACAAGGAATATGCACATTTAAGCTGCGTTTTCATGTGTACCAAAACGGAAACAGTAACGGAAACGTCAAAAATCCATCAAGTAGTAAAAACAAAGTATTTCCATGCGTACGGAAATGGCGTGTCCGTACACGTGAAAACATTCTTTCTATTCCACTACTCGAGGGTTTCTTGTCGTTTCCGTTTCCGTACCACATGAAAAGCCAGCTTTACGAAAGGTAATATTTTATTTTTCGTTCGTAGTAAAAAGAACAAATCAAAATCGTATTCAGATTTTCCCTGTGAGATGCGAAAAAGAAACTTCATTCAGAGATGAGCTGAGCTTTCCGTCCTGTCTCCTATGGGCAGAAAGGCAATTCAAACAGAGAAGTCTTAAGACATGAGCACACTGAGCAGTTGCCCAAGAGTCCCAATACATGCACCTTTATATTGGTTTTTGAAACCGGGAAGAAAATCCTATTGCTTTACCCGGTTTGCCATAATGATGACAAGACGGACCTGAATTCAAATAATAGTATGTTTCTGATGAAATGGTGTATATTTATAATTATGCAAAGTAAAGTGTCTCTTAAACTTTTAGAATATCCAGGCCGTATCGTGGATGTCGGTCATTCTTAAGGGTCTTAAGTGTGTGTTTGTGTGTGTGTGGGGGGGGGGTTGGTTTGAAGCCGAACATTTTTATGAAAAGCATTCATGGATGGAAATGGAGGACGAAAGGTGCGTAAAATATCGGAAAATTCGACCGCGTGTGCTTTGTAGAAGATGGCCCCTGTAGCTAGGATGGCGCATTCAATGCATTATCAATCACTGTACACTGGTGCTTGTATTAAAAAAGCTAATATTATTATAAATGACCCCCAACATCCCCTGAACAAAGAATATATAAGATCTGTAAGAAGTTTAAGGCTGTTGTCAAAGAAAACTAAAACTGAGCGCTACTTTAAATCGTTTATTCCATCATCAACTAGGATGTTACAATAATGTCGTCATCTTGATCGTAATCTGTGCACTTGAATTGTGTCCTGCGTGTCAGGTCAATGTGTTTTAGTTAGGGAAGCATATTGTGTGCACTGTTAATTTTTGTTTATTTATTAGTGTGTGTGTATATATGTGTGTATGCGCGCTATATATCATACTTTCTGTTTCTGTAACTGTATTGTTATGTATTCAATGATCAAAACAAATGTCCTTGTACAAGGACGGATAAAATTTATCTTATCTTATCTTATCTTATCTTATCTTTTTTTGGGCTGTGGGCTTTTTAATTTATTGCCTTTCAACAGAGTTTAATTCGGTTAACTTTGCTGGTCCCAAATTAGAAGAGCATACTTAGCGTAGCAATTTTGGGCGTCGAATAGGGTTTTTGACTCTTGATTTCCAATTCGGCACAACTTCCCTGTAATGCCAAAACTCAGCGATTTCTCTATTTGGCTTTGTAAAATAAGCCATTGTTTACGACTGCCCAACAGAGATGCGCTGCGAAACCTGTCAACGCAAAACACCCCAGCTGGCCCATCTTTTCGTATCTAACATCTTCGGTTAGAGCAAATTACGTTCTTGAGAGGGGGGGGGGGTCCCTAAAGAGTAAGTATCCTCGGAGGGGAATGGAAGGAGAGGGGTTACCTAATACTCCACCCACCCCCTACCACAGCCCCTGCGTTTTGGGGACAGGAACCAGAATCCTAGCATACCGGGTATCCCCATAAGTGCCCGCTGCAAATTCCACTCAAGTGTTTTCCTACTTAAGGTCCCATATTTTATTATTTATTTTGTCGGGTTCGCCCGGTCGCGTGGTTTTTTTCCGTACGAGCTTTAGCAAATTCAGGAGCGGGGCAGCAACAGACCCCCAAGCACAGGACAGCTCCAACACATCCCAGGGATTTTCGGTGACGTTCGGAGTCATATCAGGCACAGTCCAGAGATTGCAGCACGCATGACAGTGTTCGATAGGACGAGAAATCCCTTACCCGGTGACCTGTGTTTGGGGGTGTGTTGCTGCGCTGCCCCTGAATTTGCTAAAGCTCGTACGGAAAGAAATCGCCACCGCCCGGCCTTGTCGCACATTCTTCCCTCACCCCGAATGTATCCCGCCTCAGACATTCTAGAAAAGGGGCGGGGGGGGGGGGCACCTCAGTGTCTTCTTCCGCTCGCAGTGAGCCGGCAAAATACATGTAGTTCTGCCTATCAGCGGAGAACATTGGGGAGGGGTAATTTCGAGGGGGGCGCACGTGCGCCTTTCAATTATGATAATGGATTTATAAAAAGGTTAATATTACCTTACAAAAAGGTAATAAATTTTATGTGATATGTAAAGTCGATCACCTGTTTCTAAATGAAACACTCAAATAGCTAACGCAAATTGTCACTTCAAGTTTTAGAATTCTGAGGCCCGTCACCCTCTCTCGTAGGTGGGTAAAGAGCCCCCAACGGCCAACAGCATTTGGCTGAGGCCCCCCGAGAGACCAAAGGATCTCAAGCCGTGGGGAAAGGGGGCGGGGGTGATGCCAAGCGCATAATGGAGTTACATTTGGTGTTTCAGAGCTGACAGAAAGACACCCATTTCATTCCGTTGACATGAGTTGTAGAAGGAATGCCGGGGGTCGAAAGATAGTGTTGTTTAGTAGTGCACACAGGATACCGGTACTGAGACGAACCATTCCTTCTCTCAGCATATTTATTATGTCCGCAAATTGCGCGTATAAGTTGCCCAGACATGGTGAATATTAGTGACTAGGGAACAGGTTGGTCTAGAGGCAAGGTGCTCGCCTCTCATGCTGAAGGTACCGGATTCGATCCCCGGTCGGTGCAAAAATATTGGAATTTAAAAAAAAAAAAAAAAAAAAATTGGGGGGGGGGGGGGTCCTGCCCCTGATCCTTTTTTACCCAGTCTTCTCGGAGGACCCGTGCGCACGTTGCGCATTAAGAAGATTCTTTGGCAGTTGGAAATCGAGAAGTGCAGGCCGAACAAGGCCGCTACCCGGACAAAATTCTAAAAAAAACTACCATAAAAACAAGAAACGTGAGGTGTAAATGCCAGGAGCAGCGAAACCTCCTAAAATGAAGATGTGAACACGATGCTAGTGATTCTTCATTGTGAAATGAAGAGATGAGGCGTACAATGTTGTGTTGCCGACATCACTCATACGCGCTTAGCGCGATGGAGGAAATCCGGTGAATTGATCAGTATCGGTATCCTAATATGTTTCGGGTAGACGTTCCAACCCCCTCCCCCCCCTCCCCCCCCCTCCCCCCCCCCCCCCGCCAAGTCGTATCTAGCCAAAGTTGTGGTACAGGTTTTAGACCAAAAAAAAGGGAGGAGCATCCCAAATGTGTGCTTGTTATCATCAAATGGAGTTTATTGCATACGCTTATGCTATCGTTCAATTTAATTTGATGATGTGAGGATAACGCCTGAAAAATTAAGTCTAGAGCCAAACTCTAAAACGCTCGGGAAATACCAAGTTAGAGAAAGCTCTCCTCTGTTTTACCGGTTTTTTTTTGTTTTTTTAACTTCCATTTGCTTCTCTGGCTGGTCAAACACTCACTTTGACGGGGTGGAACATGCTACTGACAGAAGAGTCAATTCCCTCCAGAATATTGATTTTTATGTTGTTGCTGTTCACTTCTGCATAATGACTGTCTTGTATGAATCATGCAGTTTTGACATGAATATTCTTTTGTGGTAAACACAAAAAAAGTGTCTCTGAACCACCACTCCCTCCCTCTACGTCAGTGTTTCGGAACCTTTTTTGTCCCTCGCATCACTTTAATTAAAGCAACAACAACAACAACAATAACAAATCCCACCCCCACCATGATTGGACATATTATACAGCATTTATACAAAGATATTAAAACAATATTCCTATTAAGAGGGAAAACCACCAACAGGACATAAACAAACAACAGTTTATCTATACAATTAAGTTAAAATAAACTATGAAATTCAGATTTCTATGAAAAATACCTACGCCCCATTCTGTAGTCCCATTCCCCCACCGGGAAGAAACACAGACAGTTCTACGAGATTAGCGTGTTCAAATCTTCGAAGGATTATTTTTTCAAATTCTCTCTATTGTTTGTCCGTTAACCAGCTTCGCTGGGAGCTTAAAATCTCAGGAACCATATGTGAGGCGCTCTAGGGAAATGGACCACATGTCGCGCTCGGCACTTTCGAGATAGGGCCAAAAAAATAGGTGGATAGGGACTTCCCGGTCCTGTAACAGTTTTCGACATAGATTCCTCAATCATTTCTTTATGCCAGAGCAAAAAAGATTTTAAAGAATTCTGCCTATAAATGTTTTTTTTCTTTTTCATTTTTTTTTTTTTGGATCAAATCTGGGATTTTTAAATTTACGTAGACTTTAAGTGCTATTCTCAAAAGTGACTCTTTCTACCCTGCTGCCATGAAATAGCCATATTTTAGTCAATTTTCTACATTTTTGCAGGATTGCATTCTTCTCAGGAGAGTTTGTGCTTTCCCAGTGTCTCCTCAAGTTAGTTTTGAAAAAAATTGTCAATGTGGACTAGACACCTAAAGCGCCTCACAATTAATGTCTGGGGATCTTGAAATGTTGCATGCTGACTAAGAAGTAAATAATATGTGTGTGTAATGATGCCCAAGATGTGTGTACCATGTATGTGCCTCTATGAAACAGAATTTCCCTCCTTGTCTCATCTAATAATGGAAGTAATTGGCGACCTATTTAATTTTGTGAAAATTTACATCTTAAAAGTCCACTTATGAAAATTATGCATGAAATTGGGACCCCATCTTTTCATGTATGTCAATCCATTGATATAGATGAAAATGAAATGATAAGTGTCATGAAAGTTCAAAACAAAACTTAGAAATAATGAAATAAGAAATTAAATTCAGTGGCTCGCCCTTTTAATTTTTCATGGTATCACACATTAATTTTTCACATCTTACCCCATTTTATAGTCCATTGAGTCCGTGTCTATCCGAAACATAATGGGTAACAAAGGAGCGATGGGACACTTCCGACACGTTTGAAAACAAGGAGACAGTCTGACTGGCGTCATCCTATACCGAATTTTTATTTTCCATTGGAATCCTGATAGGGATGATTTTCTAACGACAACGCCAGACAGAAAAAATACGGAGTTTTTTTCACTGATCAGCGATGGCTTATAATGTACGATACCACAAACCCCGAACAACAGCTTTTAGATTGAGGTCACATTAAAAATGCATTACATACGGCACACGCAAATGCAATACGCAACACACGAAACACAGGAGTACAATTTATGTTTACGTCTTTCATTTGGAACAAAAACATGCGTCAAAGTATATACAATAATAGAAATATTATGCCTCCTGTATGGTCCATAACTACTGATCAACAAATTGATGTTAAACATCTGTTTCGCTTCAAAGTAGCTTCCTCGTTCTCCCTAATTATTATTACTACAATTATCATAATTATTATTTTCTTTCTTGTTTCAAACTCAACATGCAAACAATGGAGCGACTTTTTGATTTCGTTATAATTAAATTTCAGTCCTTGCACGGTCATATTATCAAATGTGGCAGCCATTTTTGCCCAGCTTTGCTATATCAAGTGAAAGCTGACCTCTGCGATGGTGTCGGGTACACACCACCAAAGTCCCAAATTCCATATTTCTATTTATAGGTACCAATTTGTGAAGCTTGGAATCCCCCATCATATGTAAAATTAATAACTGTTACCATTATCCAGTAGA
The DNA here is from genome assembly GCA_963931925.1 of Onchidella celtica. NCBI lineage: Eukaryota > Metazoa > Mollusca > Gastropoda > Systellommatophora > Onchidiidae > Onchidella > Onchidella celtica. The sequence goes on along the minus strand of OZ007579.1, from coordinate 16,595,840 downwards.
GAGACTCAACAAAAACATGTGATCAAACCGGGCGAGGTCCATTTCCTTTTTGTTTTATCGGCAGTTTTTTGTTCCACCTGTAAAATTTGCTTATTTTGACTTGGCTGGTTTATGCTCAACACCATTACAGCGTCTGTTTCCTGTTCCCCTATCAATGTGCTATTTTCTGATTCATGTCTAGGCGCAGTGGTACTCTATTATGTTTATTTGGAACTGGTTTTGTTAGGAAAAAATTCTCTTTTGCGTCATAACGTCTCCTCTGAATGTTTCAATCTATGCAACTCAGATTTGGGAGAAAACACTGTTTAGCACTTTAAGTAGGTGACACATCACCAGAGCCTCTTAACGCATGGACACACTAGACAGTGGCCCATGCTAGCAGATTTCTGTTACTTTTGCCCAAGGGCCTGTAATGATGTTTAAACTGCCCCATACATCACCACAGCCACACTGTTTGTTTGAAGCGAAATGACGCCATGGTCGCCACAGAGTTACCAAATAACCGGATACGCCAATGTCATGGCGCGGTGTGTTCCTGTGTGCCATTTTGTTTTGCCCAGCGCTTCCTCGTTGCCAAGAACGCTGTTCCTTCTATCACATCTAAGCAGCACGGGGTTTCCTTCAGTTTGCGCTGCTGTCTTTTGTCTGATTATTACTATTTTGCATGTCGTTTGATTTTGTGTTTTAAACTGTGTTTGTAACTGTTGAGAGAAGTTTGTGATGCGTCTTTCTTTCCATGAACGCAATCAACATCGTTTTTCTCGGAAAACGGTCTTTTATACTTAATTACAGTTTTTGCATAGACTCAAATTTCATGCTAAACCTTATGAAACAGACTTTTTCTTACTTGATAGATTATAACCATCGCCTGGTTTTTGGTGTTTGCTTTTTGCGCTTTGTAACAGAAAATAATGAGACCAAATCGAGGGCAAAGCAAAAAATCGAAAAAAGCCTTTCTTTTTCGGACTTAATAGTTATGATATTTTAAAAAATGTTATTTTACCCTTAGTTTTCGGAATTCACCACCACGAACCAATAACAGAACCTGCGGGCTGTCAAGGGTTACTATGCCAAATATCTCCAATTTTTTTTAGTAAAATAAAAAAGTCGAGTTACGAGAGTTTACTATTGCGCCCCTTGGAATTATATAATTTTTTAAATATAAAAACCATCCATGCATTTCTGCAGTACATACATGTACGAAACACTTAAATAATATGTGTTCACCGGAAACGACTAAATGAACGGTGAATAATTAGCGATCATTACTCCAAGCGCTAAAATGAATGACACTGAAGTTGAACACTTGAAATAAAACTAATTGGCGCCTGGAGCAGTGCCGAGTACATACCCGAAGTCCCATTGGTGGGTCTGGGGGGGGGGGGGGTTGAACGCATTATATTGACGGCGCACAAAGTGTCATCAGTAGAGTAAACACAATATGTTATGCCGGTTTTGCGTGGCGTTTTGCCAATTTCCTGACAAACTTCGACACGTCCAGTAGGTATACCAGACGCGTTTGCTACTATCGTCTGGCGCGTCTGGTATAAATATCTCTTGTATCTAGTCGCAGTAAATGAGTAAATTTTGAAAATTTTGTCGTTTTTCATAAAAAACATAGGCTTAGAGTGAGATTTCTGGCATCCGAATGTCTCCATTGAAAGGCTTTTTTAACCGCTGAGCCTTAAAGTTATGAAACATCACATCACTCATAGAATGACGTAAAGGTGTAGGTGGGCATATATTAAAAGGTCTTGAATTTCGCAATATTTTAACACTTCGTTGATTTTGAGCCACAACTGAGACGAACTAACAGTGAAAAGACTTAGTGTTCCGACATTTAGAGTAGGGAAAATAGACACATTTTCTTCGGGTAGAATCTATACAAAAAAAATGTAAGAAAACCCCTTTGTTCCCTATGGACTCAAAAACTACTGGACGTATTGAACTGAAATTTGGCGCACACAATTGTACGATACTGACCAGTGTTCCTATGTACATAGGCATAAAAAAGCTTATGGGATTCGTGAGTTATTCCAATAATGCGATAAGAATGGAACAGTAAATTTGCGAGAGCGTTTGATCCGAATTGTACGTTCGTTAACCTATGACCTCTTTCTTTGTTAATCGCTTTTCCACTTCCGGCCCCGGAATTCGATTCATAATCACAGTAGTGTCTGTGAGAGCTAGATCTAGCATGCACTGATGCAGCAGGCCCCCTAAAAAACGTACTATCGGTAGGCATACAAGTCTCAAATCGCTGTAGTTTTTTTATTGGAAATTTATTGTTTCGCCATCATTCAGATCTATTTCGAGTCATGGTTCGCCATTTTAAGGTTTCGTTATCATTATCCTGCGGTGTGTTCACTATCAAACACACTAACCCGTGCGCAAATCATGCAGTTGTACGGGATGCGCAGGGTGTCAACTCACAAAGGCAGAGCAGTAAGACTTATTTAAAAACAAACAAACAAAAATAAAATAAACAAATAGGAACAGGCCAAATGAAGCAGGTCCATAATAACCACCCAGAACTGAAACCAATATTCAAATCGATTTATCCCCGGCAGGGCCGGGGACCTCAGCTAGTTTAAAAAATGTATGCAAGGAATTTTTTTCCTACGCCTCAATTCACATACCAATGATCGAAACTCAATTTTAAAAATCACATGTTTTTTTGTATTTATTCCCCGAGTCGGCGGGGCAACTGGTAATAGTAATAATAATAATTGAGATTTATATAGGGTCTCGTCCTGCAATATAAGCTCTGAGCGCTTTGAATGTTGTGATTAGAGACGCGTGGTCAAATTACAAAGCCAAATAGAGAAAATACGTTGTATTCCTTCTTCAGCAATGGCCTATACTGCAATATACCACGAGCCCCTAACAGCAGCTGCCAAGCGCTTTTCAATCCTGATAACACCCATATTCAATTATTCACCAATTCAAAGAACATACTGAAACATGCGACAATGATTAGAAACAGCTGGCTGTGGTTACATCCCATCAACTGAAAAGGTGTGTTTGAAATGTTTTGTATTTATGAACATTTCAGTATTAATTACCTCTTAGGTTTTGGACTCCCCAGCCACCTGCGCACTCACAGTTAACCACCACCTCCGCCTCCTTAATGAAAAGATTGTCTTAGACGAGTCCGACTGGCCACAATAACAACATGTTTTGAGGCAGCGAATTTCAGGTCTCCGGACCATGAAATGTAGAGGATCGTTCACCGAGAGATGTAAGACGCCTAGTTGGAGGTTTCAATATTGTTATATCAGCTGAAGACCTTAGTTGGTCCTCTGCCAATTGGTATGGTTCTCTTGTGTCACCAAAAATTGTTGATCGTCATGTTAAGGAAAACTGAAACATCAAAAACCTACCAGGTATTGAAATAGACAGAGTGTTTTCATGTGTACCGAAACGCCATGGCCAAAACAGGCCACTTGAATTTTGAGTTGCTATAAAATGAACAAAAATGTGAAAAAATGTTGTTCTGTGCTGTTTTTGTTTACGTTGGGCCCAAACAAATGTGTACATTATTTAAAATTATCCTTGCCTGAGTTATTTATTTAACTAGCTGAGTGACCCGGCACCGCCCGGTAGAAATATCTTTATTACTTATACTGATCTAGAATTAGGACACAAAGTAGAGTCCCTTCCACAGACAAAGAAATACAATGACAGAATCAGTATCGACTCGGATTCCGCGCCAACTCTGGAGTTTGTTTATCCTTTTTCGCTGAAGTTTACAGGCGATCCATGTTTTCGTTAATCCACAATTTGCTTCCTTCAGCGAATGAACGATGAGGAGAACTGCGTCACGGTACTAAAAACATATCATAATAGCGTGTCCCTGTTCTAAAAGCATGGAGTGGGAAGTATTGGTTGCGAATTTTACATGTGAAATATGCAAAAGGAAAAATTACCCAGAGTTTGCAGCATTTTTCTATTATCCCCGTACATCACAATAAGCCGAGTTGTAGGTGATGAGAATGCTTCCAGAGTTTTGGAGCCCTCCCAAAAAGGGCCTTTGAGGGCAGAAATTTCACCCTTAGCTCCATTATAGTATGATTTCATGTTTTTTAAAGGAGGTCGACCGTGACTTTTTGGACAAACACAATATCCCATGTTTATGTTATCTCAGAGAAACGCAATGTATCTTATTCAAAATTATTTGCAAATATCCTTAAATGTGTGATCTTACAAGAAAAATATTGAGGATGAAAGTAAATCATATAATGTTCTGAAACAAACGGCCTTTACGGAAATCTGCCCTTGTTTACTTTGATCACGACTACGTCGGCGATTGACACGTCCGAATTTTTACCTCTGTGATTTTCTACCAAATTTGTTTTTTTTTTTTTAGTATTTAAGACCTGCGTTTTACTTTAGGTATTAAAAATTAACACGTTTTGTGTGTTTCGAAAACGAATCCTGCGTTTTTACCAAAAAAAAATAAAAAAATGTAGTGCTGGTTTGAAGATTTCAAGTGACCCGAAAGAATGTCATGATCAATTTCATGTTCAGGCACTTATTTCCCTAAACTGCAGATGACGCGGCAGGCCCTTCTCTAACCGTTACCGGCTTCGAGAAGGTTTACAGGTGTCCCAAAGGGCGCGTGGAGAGAGGAACTTTTCCTAGTGTTGGTCTTGACCAACGAGAAACCATCTTTTAATCTGATATTGTTATCCGCGATATCTATCGTTATCTCTTCCGGATTCACCGACCGCTGTTTGTTGTACTCTGTTGTGTCATGCTGCACCTTGGTATTGAATTTTCACTCCACCGTTTGCCATCTCTAGTTTAAAATTACTATGGAAATGAGGAGCGATGTCAATAACACTTCACAGTGCTAGGGAAATGCAGAGAAAATGGACCAGTCCACTGATAAAAATAATATAATCAATGAATGAGCTACATTTCAAACGGACTAATTATAATACAGACATGGCCCACAATTTAGACAGACATAGACAGGCGGTGGATCGCTAGTTGGTCTAGCGGGCAAGATTATAATAGGGCAACAACGATAAAAAGTGGTGAGAGAGGGGGGCAAGGTGAGTACTTGCGAGGGAGGCAATGGTGTAGCGTGGGTTTCCAGCGCCTGGTGCAAGGCAAGCATTGTGTCCCCTGACCCATGGACCGTTAGCACTCCCTGAGTCCCATCCACCAGTCTGGTATCCAACCCCTACCCGCCCCCCCTCCCCTCCGAAAAAAAAAGATACTGCTGTAATTCAAGTAAAACGCATTTAATGCTGGTATCCTCAAGTTTTCAGACTACAAAGGAAGAGGCAGACCACGCAAAAAGATGGACTGAAGGAGTCAAGGGAACCCTGAGAAACAAAAATATCTCAGTTGAAAGAGCGGCAGAGTTGGCCTACCATAAAAAACTGCATCTCCCCTCGACGCTCAACGGCAACACATGATGGAAAAGAAAGAAAGAAAGAAAGAATCCTCAAATTGATCTCAAATCGCCTTATGCAAAATTGTCAGTAACAGTATTGAAATTAATCTCTCTCAGTTTACAGTATTTGGTGAGTTACTCATTCTTTCTTGGCTCATTGTAGATCTCTGGTACGTTTTGATTAAATTTTGAGAAACTTATTTCACAATGGCAGTTGAAACAGTGATAGTTCTCAAATTTTGAGCCCCTAAAAATTATGCACCCGGGACAGCCAAAGTGACATGTGCAGTCTAGATAACAGCAGCTCGTCACTGGCTAAAACCGAAATTTCAGCAGTCTGTAAGTCTAGTTTGTAAATTATATCGTTACACTAGAGAGAGTTTTTGTTTTATTTTTGCAAATTGTTATCCCTTAACATATATGGCCTTTAGCGTCTTTACAGACGGTCTTAGCAGCTAGAATATTCACTTTCACTTTGACTGACAGCTTCTCTCGTGGCTTATTCTACCAATGTTTGACCCGAGAGTGCGATGGCAGTGATTGCAGGTCAGTCTTTTGGGTTCACTTTGGCGAGTGTTTTCATTCCGCCTCTGTCGTTTTGTCAGGTATGTTTCTTTTGCCTTGAAGTCTATTGCGAGCGTGCCACTGCGCAATTTTTGTCTCCATCTGCTTCGATCATTTGCAAGGTTCTCCCATTCATTGGGGTCGATGTTGAATGCTTTCATCGTGACCTTGCAAGTGTCTTTGAATCGCAGATGTGGCCTACCTCTGGGTCGGTTGCCAGTAGCAAGTTCCCCGTAGAGAATTTGTCTGGGGATGCGATCATTTTCCATACGGTGGAGATGTCCAAGCCACCGCAGTCTTTTTTTGCCTAGGAGAGCCTGAGTTGATGGAATGTTGGCTCGGCTCAGAACTTCGATATTTGAGATCCTGTCTTGCCACTTGATCTTGAGAATTTTGCGTAGGCAGCGCAGGTGGAAGGAGTTGAGGGATCTTTCATGTTTGGAGTAGGTGGTCCATGTCTCTGAGCCATACAGCAGGGTGCTTAGGACGCAAGTTTGGTACACGAGTACCTTTGTTTTGATGGTCAGCTTGCTATTGTTCCACACCCTTTTTGAGAGTTTGCCAAAAGCTGTGGCCGCCTTTCCTATTCTGGCATTTATTTCAGTTGTTATGTCTGTGCTACCACTGATGGTTGAGCCTAGGTAGCAGAATTTTCCCACTTGCTCCAGAGGAGAGCCATTCAGCATGATTGGGTTGGGGTTTCTCAAGCCTTGTGTCAAAACTACAGTTTTTGAGACACTGATCTTTAGCATGAATTTGTCACAGGCTTTGGCAAGGCTATTGATGAGAGCCTGGAGCGTGGTTTCATCGTGGGCCACGATTGCAGCATCATCTGCGAAGAGGAGCTCTTGTAACATAATATGCTCTGTACGAGATTTTGCTTTTAGTCTGGCAACATTAAAAATGGAGCCGTCCACTCTGGTGTTAATAAGTACTCCACCTGAACATTGACCAAAGGCATTCTTGAGTAGGGCTGCAAAATATATACCAAATAAGGTAGGAGCAAGAACACATCCCTGCTTCACACCGCTGTTTACAGCAAATGAATTGGATGTGCAGCCCTCAAAGTTGACACATGCCCTCATGTCAGTGTGGAAGGATGCAATAAGTTTTAGCAATGTTGGTGGACAGCCTATGGATTTAAGGACTGCATACAGGCCAGATCGGCTTACGGTGTCGAAAGCCTTTGTTAGGTTCACAAAGCATGTTATAAGCGGCCTGTTTTGTTCTTTACATTTTTCTTGGATTTGCCGAAGTGCAAATATCATGTCAATAGTTGATCGTTTGCTTCGAAAGCCACATTGTGTTTCTGGTAAGACTTTTTCCGCCAGTTGTTGAAGGCGGCAGAGGATGACGCGAGCAAAAGCCTTTCCAGTAATGCTGAGGAGGGATATGCCTCGATAGTTGTTGCAGTCGCCTTTGTCTCCTTTGTTCTTGTAAAGTGTGACAATTTTGGCGTCTCTCATATCATGTGGTATCACGCCTTCTTTCCAACACTGCAGTAACAGATTATACAGGTGTGGTAATAATGGGCCTTTTAGGTCTTTTAATGTTGTCACTTCCTGTGGCTTTTCCAGCAGACAGGTGGTCGATTGCATTGGAAAGCTCGACTAAGGAAGGTTCAGCGTCAAGTTCGGCCATTATTGGCAGTTTTTGGAGGTGTTCCTCAAAATCTGGTGGAATATTTTTCTCAGTTGAATACAACAGAGAGTAATGCTCTACCCACCTATTCAGTTGTTCATTTTTATCTGTGATGGGTTCACCATTTACAGACTTAAGTGGGGCGCTTTTGGTGATGATTGGCCCAAGAGCTACTTTCATCTGACTAAAGGCGGTTTTCATATCTCCCTTTTCATTTGCCTCTTGTATGCTGTTACACAAGTCTGTCCAGTATTTGTTGGCGCAACGTCTTACCTCCAGCTGAAGTTTAGCTTTTGCATTTTTCAAACAAGTTTTTGTACTCTGATTGCAATTTTTGTTATACTCATTGAAAGCAGATTTCTTTTGCTCAATGAGAGGTAGGAGAATTTCGCTGTTCTGGGCTACCCAGTCGTTGTTTGAAACTTTATGCTGTCCAAAAGACTTGATGGCACAGTCATGAATTTTTGAACTGAGAGTGTTCCATGTTTCATCTACCGAGTCACATTGGGTGACATTATCCATGCTTTCAGCAAATAACTTTTCAAATGACTTTCTATTTGATTCATCTCTGATTGCTGTTACATTGATCTTAGGGATTGAAGGGGCTTTTGATCTGTATATTTTCTTGGCCGAAATTTTGATTTTGCTGACTACCAGTGCATGGTCGGTGTCACAGTCAGCACTGTGGAGGGAACGAGTTATTTTTATACAGCCCAAACTCTTCCTCCTTGAAAGAATAAGATCTAATTGATGCCAATGGCCAGACCTGGGATGGCGCCATGATGTTCTTTGGCATCTCTTAAGGTCAAAGTACGTGTTTGTAACACATAATAAGTTTACGGAGCATAGCTCCAGAAGGCGCTGCCCGTTTTCGTTGATGTTGCCAATGCCGAAGTGCCCAATGCACTTTGGCCATGCGGAGTGATCTGCTCCTACTCGAGCGTTAAAGTCACCCAGAATTAGCAGGCCTTCGGTGAGAGGGATGTTGTGGAGAGTCCTCTGCAATGCCTCGTAGAAAATGTCTTTGGTTTCGTCAGAGGAGGTAAGTGTTGGGGCATAGACACAGATAATGTTGGTAAAACCAGACCGGGTGTTCAGTCTGAGTGTCATGATGCGTTCTGACACTCCAATTGGAGTTGCGATCGAATTGATAAGGGAGTTTTTTACGGCGAAGCCCACGCCGTGGATTCTCGGCTGTTCGCTGCTAAGGCCCTGCCAGAAGAAGGTGTAGTTTTCTTCTTTGACTGACCCGGAGTCGGGAAGTCGAGTTTCTTGAAGGGCAGCGATGTCGATGTTTAGTAGCTGAAGTTCTCGATCAATAATTTGGGATTTCCTGATGGAGTCAATATTAGTGAGATCTTGCTGTTGCAAGCCTGGGCGCATTGTTCTGACGTTCCAGGTACCAAGTTTTAGTATTTTTCTGTTTTTGCCAGGTGCACACTTTACGTCAGCTTTTTGACTTTTGGTCTAGCTCCAACCACCTTATGAAGCAGGCTGACGTGGCGGAACAACACCCAACTGCCTGGGGGCTGCCCAGGTTACGGCGGGCGGTAGTTGATCAATGCAGCTGAAAAGCCGCTCCCACCGACAGAGGGGACCCCTGGCGCTCATCCGTACGCCAAATGGATTGAGCTTATCACCGGTAACTGCCACCTCCCGTGTTGTGCCCATCCGTAACGGATGGCTGGAGTGTCCTCTCCAAATCGGAAATGGGTGGGCTTATAAAGGAGAGACAGACGCTTGCCAAGCCCGAGCAAACGCCTCCTCGTTTTGCTGCCTTGCCTGGGCTATTTTTAAGAGATGGTGCTTTGCCCAGAGGCACCACCCCTCTCTCTGCCATTCTAGTTAAACCCAAGGGAGAGACCAGGTCAATACATTTGGAACTAGTCCGGCTGCAGGAGATGCTGGAAGCCAGTTTGATGCAGTTCTCCCTGACAACCACCTTCGGGTCTCCACTCCTGATTTTCTGTCTGGGTTTACTCCCATAGCCTTTGCTATCATAGCAACACACAAGGCAGTGTGGTATTTGTATTCAGGGTTACCTTCCCCTAGTCTTCCTCTCTCCCGAGATGACCCACAAGACAGTGGGGGTGACAGTAGCAGGCTGTATTGTGTACTGTCATACAATAGCAGAAAACTCTGTTAACATAATATTATTTTAAATATTCTGGCTTTATAGAATAAATGCAGATCTAGATGTTATACTACCATTTGGCTAAAACAACAACAACAACAACAACAACAACTTCGTGGATAATGAAGATTTCAAACTTCTTTGCTTTTTAGTGAGATAGATCTAGATTCGTAGATTCCATTTAGCCATTTTTTTAACAGAATAAATGTGGTACAGATAAAGAAGGCTCGAGACATAATTTGAATTGAAATTTACTCGTTCATGATTTTAACGATGGATATGCTGATGTTGCCATATTGCACTCTTAATTCGAACACGTTGTGCTGTAAAAATATGCATGCATTAACTGTTAATATGAAATATTATGGTGAACTTTAACTGCTCTTGTCCACGCATCCGCTATTTTTACGAACAATGACGCAAAACACAAGTTGACTTGTCAACGGCATCGGTTCGCGTGTTTGCCGATTGCAGTGCAGACCAGCAAATTCAGGAACGGGGCGGCTTATGAAATCATGGGTAGCAGCTTGAAAAATGAACCATCAATGTGAATTCAAGATCCGGGCCCATCTACTAATTTCGTGCCTGATAAAGGTTCTTTTGTTCCTTCTTGATTTGTCTTCTGTCCCGCTTCTCTTTGCGTCCTCTTCATTGATGACAGTGTTTATCCCAGCCTGGTAAGAAAGGCTGTTGCTAGGCAACCGCAGGTTTTCATAGTAAGCAATAGCTGAACAATAGTAGAAAACAAGATTTTGGGGAAAACCCAGGTAGTTGAATGTAGGTCAGCCGTGAAATAGAGTGATGAGTGGAGAAGGTAAGGCAAACAACTGGCCATGGGTAAAGCCCAAACCACTCATATCAACTGACTATATGAAATGCAATTTTTGTCTGACTTAAGAGCGAGGTTAAGGTCACAGAACTTGGGAATGTTTGGTAAAATTGGTGAAGCCTATTAACACATCACGGTATTTTCTCAATTTGGCTTTGTAATTAGACAACAATAGGTAGAGTGTGCATGACGTCACAGAGTGTTTTTGTTTTGATCTTCCTACACTGAAGATGGCCGGTGGATCAACTGATTAATGTAACTTCGAGATAATATGTCTAAGAGATTAAAATGCTTGCTGCTTGCATTGTGGTTGATTGTTAGGACAGGGGTGGAGAAGATGGATCCGAGCTGGTCAGATTCCCTACCATCCGTGTAAACAAGGGAAACGAAGTGAAAGAACTGACCGAACGTCTCCCATTGAACATGTAGACACGTACCATTGTTTACTGTAGTGAATTACTTTTAGCTCGCCGCCGGCTGGTTCGCAACGTCTTCCGTGCTCGGAGTGCAAATCAGCTAACGAATCAAAATCAATGCCATAATCGTCATGGTGATGCGTGGGTCCTTTTTTTTTTTTTTTTATTGCTATCCGAGAAGACTAGGTGCTCGATCCTACTTACCATAGGATCAGGGAGAGGAATATTCCCCCAGAAAAAAAATAAATTAAAAATTTCCAACATGCCTGCAACGGCAGGGGATCGAACCCGGTACCTTCGGCCTGGGAGGCGAGCAGCTTGCCTCCAGACCACCGTCTCCCCAAAAAACGCTGAACCAAAACCAAAAACTTTGAAACGCTCCCCTGTACAGTGGGAAGATTGTTGATATGCCAGTATGTAGATGGACGATGATGATGATGGTCTCAAAGACACTTATTTGGCGAGTTTCACCATCTGGTGCCACTGACAGCTGACGAGAAGTGTGGGATGTACATTAGAATGAATATTACGCAGTTACCACTTCAAGTGAGAGACTGTTAAGTTGAGCTGTCCAACTACATCAGCTACATTAATTTTGTCTGAATACCGAGACGCAGGTGCTGACACGAATTTAGGTTTTACGGCACGTCGGCACGACAACGGCCACTTTACGCCTTTAACAGTCTAATTGGGTACTTTATTTATGTTTAGTATTCATAAAATACTTTTGCCACCACAAGGCTAGCAAGCCGGCGGAGGATTATCAAAATGCTAAAAAGAGAAACAAACGAGGCATCACACATAGCTCATTTCATGAAATGGCATGGTTCCAGAGGAAAGGGGCGTCCCAGAAAGAGATGGATAGAAGGCGTCAAAGAAACAACCGAAAGAGTCAACCTAACCATGGCAGACACTACCTACCAGGTCCGTGTCCGAAAGTTGCAAGTCCCCTCGAGTATAGACAAAGACAAAGAAGACTTTCACCTTTGGGCAGCGCTACATAATTATATGTGAGTGTGCATGAGAAAACCCACAATATGTCGACAGAGCTTTGAAGTGAAAATAATTATGGATCCGACACAAACTTCCAACTTGGCTGTTGTTTAGGGGACCGCGGCATATTACTGTAGATGAGCAGTGAACGCTACTCACTATGATCTCTATAACGGGTTATTTATTAGACTACGGTCTCCTAACAACAATCACTCCAATATTACTTGATCGATTAGCTATTGCCACTTATAGGATTAAATGCCGTTTTCTCTAAATCTTGTTTTAGGGGGGTCACTGACTTCAATTTATCAGAAACGTCTTGTCTTTTATTATATGTACAGAACTCAAAATGTCATGTTGCCAACTTATTATGGGTTTTCTCATGCACACTCACATATCATTGTTAGACGACATGGAGTTTACCACTGATAATTTCGAGTTTAAAGCGGATCAGTTCAAAGGACGTATAGAGACCATTTTACTATCTTTCAATAGCGATCAATTTCAGATTCTGAGCGACTATATTGGCGTTATGTTTTACTTGGCAGACGTGCTTCTGTGTTGCTGTTTCATTATATCGTTTGGAGATTATTTCTTACCCTCGACTTTGCTACATACAGCTTTTTTCTTTTTGCCAAATTTTGACACACACTAGATAAAGAACTCACCAACATCAGATTACAGGAAATAAACCAATGCATGGGCCCCCCTAAACCCTTGGGGTCTCTGAGCAATTGCCCAGTGTGCCCATGCGTTACGACGGCTCTCCCTCTGACTGCCTGGTTACACATCCTTTCTGAGTCTACGTGGATGGACGTGTTTGAATATATCAGTGTTACTCACTATTTTTTTTTTATTCCACACCCCGCTACAATTGAAAACAAACAAACAAACAAAAACCTGCATCCCACCATGATCATAGCCGGCTAGGTTGCACATAACTATTCAATATCATAAAAACCACAGAAAAACTAACGAAGCAAGAACTCGCAGCTAAGTAAACTGTTTCACTTCGTTCCTGTTGAAGTCTTTTATTGTTCGTTTTTTTCACTTGACAAAGGCGAAAGCCGAAAATTTGTGTATTTTCTGTCTTCTCTTTAGTTTGCTTTGTATTGTTTGGGTTTTATTTCTCACGCGGGGCTTTGCAACATACAACCTTTTCTTTTTGCCCAATTTTGACATAACTATTCAAGTCGTGCATCTGTCATGTTCGATGTTTTAACCCGAGCTGAATAGAGAAACCATCAACATGACATAAACAAACAATAGTTTATCTATACAGTTAAGTTAAAATACACTATGAAATCAAGATTTCTAAGAAAGACCCCTCCCCCCCCCCCGCCCCATTCTGAAGTCCCACGTCCCACCAAAATATTGCCATGCCCCACATTTAGAAATACAGGCCTAAATCAGTGGTTCTCAACCTGTTTCAGGCAATCGCCCCCTTAGGCTCCAAACATTCTCTCATCGCCCCCTTCTCTCTCCCTAAAAACAACAACAACAACAAGCCCTATTGAAACCCAATGTCTATATTTCATAAGAAGACAAGACTACACACAAAGTATTGACGATACGTTTCTCAAAGCTCTATTTTATGGCAGTAGGCGTATTGGTTGTTCATTATATAAAACAGAAAGCATTCTTTGTCAAATACACTAAAAAACAAAACAATAGATGAAAGAATTATTTTCTGACGTGGGTCCGCAAAGAGTCCTGTTCTTTCTGAGAGAGGCTAAGATCTACAACTTGATTTAATAACTTTTATTTATATTCGTTTACGAAACTTTTTCCAGATCTATACAAAAAACAACTTTTTAAAAAAGAAATTTACCAATGTGTTAAACTTATATGAATGTATCTAATTCTATGTTAAACTTGACAGCTCTGAATACGAAACATAAATAAAGAATGTGTACCTAAATAGACCGTGAATGGCGCAAGGTGGCCGTTATCGTGCCGACGCGCCGTAAAACCCAAACTCAGACCCCTCCCCATTGTTTCCTTCCCCTTGTCACCCTCTCCCTCGTACTCGCCCCACCACCCCCCCCCCCTCCCCACCCGAGATCAAATGCCCCCCTCCGGAGGAGATATCCGAGTTGACAACCACTGGTCTAAATCATTATTCATCATCTACACACCATGAAAAATACCCTCGCTCCGGTATATTTAATGTGGCTTTTTGTCAAGCATCTTTGAGATAGGACAATGCACAATCAGTTCATCAATATGAGAAAAACATCACAGCACTTTGAAGTCACCTGAAATGGCCCTCTCCGCCGTGATGCGACAAAGTGTTGTTTTTGTGTGCCTTTCAATAGACTCTTTCACTGACACTGAATCATATCGGGGGGGGGGGGGGGGAGGGAGAGAGAAACCACCTAGCTGGCGCCACAGATATCTAGTTTGGGTCGAATAGCAATGTTGCAGTATTCGAACTAATGTCGAATATTCCTTAATCTTTTTTTCGGCTCGACGACATTTGACCGAACGGACATTTGACCAACAGACATTTCCCCTAACGGACATTTGACCAACAGACATATCACCTGACGGACATTTGACCAACAGACATATCACCTGACGGACATTTGACCGGCAGACATTTCCCCTAGCGGACATTTGACCGAAAGGCATTTCACCGAACGGATATCTGACCGAATAGACATTTGACAGTTTATTTGTATTTATTCTTTCAAAATGTTATTTTTTATTCTTCGTAAATGCTTTATAAAACACACAATAAAAACGATCATTCTTTGATATAAAATTGTTTACTGCACCTAGGGTAATGGATAGAAATAAATGATGTAATTTTTTAAACGGAAACTACAGTAAAAATTAATGTTCTTAAATATTTAAAGACTAAAATAACGTAAAATCTGCCGAGAAAATCAGAATCGCAAGCTATCTCATATCATAAATTTTAATTGTAATAGGGCCTTAATTCCCCCCCCCCCCCCAAATTGCCACTCCCTAACATAAAACACTAATGGTGAAACCTTATAAAATGTGTTGAGAATACTTGCCTTTTGCAGTGACAACTCCTCCACAACAGCCAGTTTGTTCAGTGTGTCTTGTCCCTTTGGTAGAGCAGCTGTGAATTGTGGCTTGTTACGACTCTGGTATCTTTATGCTGTGTTAGTGCTTGTAATTTTTCACTTTTGACTGATTAGAATTTGACTGCATATAAAGTAGTGCACGACCTATTGCCATTGTATTTTCATGTTGGTACTTTCCATGTATATAAACAGCGAAATTTATAGATCCCTTTGTTGTTCATCTCAGTAAATGCTAATCATTCAGTTTTTTCTAAATATAAATTAAGCTGTGAAATAAATGATTTTATCAGAATTTCCTACATGTATAATTATTTGTCTATTCGGTCGTTTACTTTTCGGCCCAATATTCGGCCAAATGTCTGTGGGCCAAATGTCTGTTGGCCAAATGTCTGTCGGCCAAATGTCTGTGGGCCAAATGTCTGTTGGCCAAATGCCTGTGGGCCAAATGCCTGTGGGCCAAATGTCTGTGGGCCAAATGTCTGTTGGCCAAATGTCTGTTGGCCAAATGCCTATCGGCCAAATGTCTGTGGGCCAAATCACTGTTGGCCAAATGTCTGTTGGCCAAATGTCTGTCGGCCAAATGTCTGTGGGCCAAATCTCTGTTGGCTAAATATCTGTTGGCCAAAGATCTGTTGGCCAAATGTCCGTAAGCCAAATGTCCATCCATGTTTTCGAATATTCAAAACTGTTTTGAATACTTTTGCGTTCGCAATACCAGAAATAGAATTCCATCCAAAAATACCACTAAAATAACGAATGTCTGGGCTCGTTATCCTGCTGTTTTCATCCCCTAACCATTTTCGTGCAAAGATCGAGAAGTTGTGATTTTCATAATTATATCATTATTATTTTTCTTAAATTTGCACTGGCCAGCTCAAGCATACCATTTTTTCTTTCTGGGATACAGACAATATCCCCGCGGACAAAATTCCCACCGACAAAATCACCGCCTACACCGGACAAAAACCGTTTTTTTGGCAAAACTCACATCAATAAAAGTCTTCGTAAAAAAGGAAACAAAATGGTATTTATATAAAGTTAAGCCGGCAAAGGCTGTGCGACGTAATTCATAGTGACGAAGAACAGATCACTGTATATCTTCGTGTATTTTCCATTATATTGTATGTCCATTTTTGCCTTTTTGAGAAAATGAGGAGTGAATGTTTGAAGAGTTGTTCTAAAATCATGGTTTTCTTCAATACGCTTCAAAATGGAAACTTGCATAAAAAGGCCTAAGAAAAATACACCTATGTGACACTTACATATAATAAAATTAGTAGTGAGAGAACCACTTTCATGACAAAACCTCAAAATGGGTAAAATGTCGCATACAATAATATGTCAAACACCCCCCCCCCCCCCATTATGTAACTTATTATCACATAAAATGTATAACATAGTTGAAACTTTTTTAAATGAAATGTTCGAAAATTGCCTTCTTTTGTCGTTTTTAAATGAAATCATACTACATCTGTAAAAGCTGATTTTTTTTCTTTTGCAATGGTTCTAAAACGATTATTTCAGACTCAACACCTAACCTGTCAGTTTTGACCGTGTCAGTGCAAGGAAACAATCACAGCTAGCACACCTGTTGGGGCGTTCACAAATTTAACTCATGAGTTGTGCAAAAGACAAACAGTTCAACAGATCGATATGTGTGCCAGAGCCATCTTATCGCAGGGCACACTGGGCTGTTGCCCAAGGGGCCCAAAGGTTGGCATTCTACTCCATGCATGCAAATTTACATTGGTTTTTGAAATAGGGGAAAAGCAGCCTATTGCCTTGCCCAAGGGCCCAAAATGATGATAAGACTGCTCTGTATAGTGTCAGGTGATTTGGATGCAAAATATTCTGTGTTATCATTTACTTGCTAATTCATGCATCTGATAACTGCAGTAGCTCATTGAATTATGCATGAGAGGATGCAAACACAGGGTTAAGTCTCACAAGTAAGGACCTGTTTAACCTTTGTCAGAAATCGTTAAAAACAATTCAAACACTTTTGTTTTATTTTCTCCATGACGTAACCGCTGATGCGTACAAGATTATACATCTGTACATGGTAATTAATTCTTGATCATAAAATTACACATTGCAGTATTCGCTATAATGGACATAATGTAGTCCTTTAATGTGAATTTTCCTACAAGTTTTTGTGTGGGGGATTTTGTCCCGTATAGTTGAGGGAAAGAGAGCAAGAGGAGGCCCCGAGAGAGGATGGAGAGATGAACATTGTGTAGACAGGTGGACAGGTATGGCCAAGGCGGACGGGAAACAGAGAAGAATGGAGTCGTTGGTGGAAGGCTACACTCTGCAGTGGACAGACGAATTCTAACAAGAACAAGAGCAGTTTGGGCTTTATTCCAGTGGTGTTTTGTCACGAGTCCATTTTTTTATACAGGGATGGGAAGTCTCCTGAAAAAAAATCGGGAAATCCTGATGTTTTTTTTTCCCCAGTGACCCTGATATAAGTAAACAAGTGAGAAGACTGTTTCAAAGCTTTGTATCAACGTTATGTAATTCAAACTGCTGTTTTGATAAACTGCGTCAGTGATCTCAGTGCTTTTCTTCCTGCATAGTTCTTACTTCAGTTTATATGAGGATTTTTTGAAGTTCTTCATTTATATTCTCGGGGATTTACTGTTACAATTAGCAAATTAATAATGTTTGGGTCTCTTTCAGATATGTCCGTGGTAAAACTATGGAGAGAGTACCAAATCTGTGGCTCTAAACAGTTACCCAAAATATCTTATAATTATCAGCTTTTATAATGTATACAGAATTCTGTGCTCAAAATATGCAGAACAATGAAAAAACAGTACGTTAAAAGCTTTCAATATATATTGTGGCTATATGAGAGTAAGTGTGTGGAATCCCAAAGTTTGTTGTAGAAAATTAAGAAATAGTGAATATTTTTCTACCCCACTTGCATTGAAATTGAGCCGTGGTAATTATAAGTGTACAGATGGCTGTGTATTAGAGCCCACAAACAGTTAAACGGAATGTGTAGTTTAGCAGTATATAGCCCAAGACACAGAATACCGAGACGGTCCATTCCTTCTTTCACTATATGTCCACAACTTTCCGCGCGTATAAACATAGTGAGTACTACTCACAGGGGACTATGGTACTAGTCTTTTTCCTATGAAGGGGTGTGGTGCGAACTGTTGCACTGTTGACGTGGATGATACGCGCGCAGGTCGATGGACGGAATTTGGCAAATTGATTCGTCTCTGTACCCTGGGTCTTTTTAATAGCTGTCCAGGACATCATTATTACGAGTTTGTCCGCTGACGCGGGGAATACACAGATGTGATTTTTGATGTTGCGTGTCGATCACCAGCGTGAGGTGCAGAACGAAATTTCCCATCATACTTTTTAATTCTACTCGAAGCAACTGCGTCTTTTTTTCCGGTTCAAAATGTCGGAATATTTTCTATATTTGTGAGAAACCTCAAGGGAAGTCGCGCTGGACCAAACGGAGAAAATCGCGATGAACCACAAATATGCAATTTTTTTTAACGAGTTTTATATTTTGGTCTATACTTGAAGTTCAACTATTTTTCTGCATTCTGTGAAAATATTAGGTCTCGAAGCAGCTTCTAAATATTGCTTTTAATGCCTTTAATTTTGCCTTTGTCATCAAATATCACTTAAGTAATGGGGTTCATTGAGCTCCTGATAACTTCAAGATTAATAAGCCTATTGTCACAAACTCTTCACACGGCATGTATCATTTATATTGGCATAGACATGCAAAATTTCAAAGCCCTAGATTAATTACAAGTACCCGATACTAAGGAGATAGTAAGACCACCCATCGTCGAAAGCGAAAATCGCTCCTCCATGTTTAATGGCGATTTTCTCGGAAGTTGCTTCTGTTTTTGACTGTGACGTAGGTGTCTTTAAAAAGCCATAACGTTGCGATGAAAATGAGCATTGCAATAATTTTTACACCAAATTAAAGATGAGATTTCATACTTTACGGTGATATTCATAACTCAAAATTGAAAAATGCGACTTCCGTTGAGATCTGTGAGGCTCGTATTTTTGTGGATCTCTGCTCTGTGCATTTGTACCTGACTTTTTATTGTTGTTTTTGTTCTTTTCTTATTACTCTGGTATTCTTGTTGACATCAGGCCTGTTTTCTTTCTTTCTTTCTTTCTTTCTTTCCTTCTTAGCCCTCAAAAAGGCTCCCATTTGGCTTCAGCTGTTTATGTGTTTTCTTGATCTTGTTCTGTCTTTGCATGCCCTTGGCTTCTAGCCCTCAAAAGAGCTCCCCATCGCGGGCTGCTTTCTTCTTTGTGTTTTGGGTTGGCGCCAAAGATAAGGCTGAGGAGAGGAACAGAAGTCCTTACCGTGGAGTGGGGGGGGGGGGGGAGAGGGGGGGTTGGGTGATGGGGAATCCTTACAATATTGTGTAAAGATTTATGCCCCATGGCATGGGCGACAATTGTTGTTGGTTTATGTTGGTCGGTTTATTTATTGGTTGTAGGCAGGGGCGACAAGTTTATTAGTTGAGTCTCTGCCGAGTGCAGAGACTAGATTATTTGAGTGTTGAAACGGAGTGGCCATGGCGGCGTGCCGATGACGCTAAAAAAAAAAAGGTATTGATTCGGGGTTTTTCCGTTGGTTTTTTTCTCAAACGGCCATAAAGGTGTGCCGATGGCGCTGGAAATATTAAATAAGTATTCATTCGGAACACTGTCTTCTGTTCAAATCAGTTGTAATTCAAAATCAACGAACATACTATTAAAAATGTAGCGAACTTCAGGACCTTTGAACATATGCCCACCAACACCCTTGGGTTTTTTTTTATGCGTGATAGTTTATAGAATTTAAGGCTCAGTGGTTATGTTTTATTGCATATTATTGTAAGTAAGTGTATAAATCGCAGTAGGCAAGAAGGAGTGGAGAGAGTTTTTTTTTTTTTTAAATGTTTTTCAAAGATTGTTTGCATGATTCTTCTGGGTATTTTTAATTGGCAGTTGGCCTATAAATAATAGATTTGAACTTGAACTTGGGTAAAAAGCCTTGCATGAGTACGTGGGAGGCCTTACTTCTTTTACAATATGATGTGCGAGAGATGGTATTGAAACCTACAGCCTGGTAGGATGAAATTTCATGTGTGAGTACTTTGACCTCCCATGTCAGCGTGACAGACTTTGACGTATGTAGAAATTGAAATGGTCAGCGAGAATATAAATTTAAAATGAGCCACGAGCGAGAGCAGAATATTCACACAGTTTGGTTTGAACAATCAACTTATTTAAAACAAAAATGCAAATAAATTTCTAATAGAGAGAAGAGAGAGAGAGAGAGAGAGAGAGAGAGAGAGAGAGAGAGAGAGAGAGAGAGAGAGAGAGAGAGAGAGAGAGAGAGAGAGAGAGCATGTTAATTATTAAACATATGTTTATGCTTATATCAAGGACTAATGTATGAAAGGACGCGCACGGCCGATCTTCTGACATCGCTAGCGAAGGCCATTGCATTGACCCAGTTTCTGATGAATAGTCTATTTGTAGACCGAACGTAATAGTGCGCTTTAGCGTAGTAATCTAGACTAATAAGATGCGATGAAGTTTATGTCAATTAAGTAAGTAAACACATTTTCCATACGATTTGTTGGCATTAATTTACTTAGTGAATATCCAACACGCCAAAACTTTTATTTTTAGGCCTAGATCTAGTGCAGAAAGCTTGCACTCTTTTTCTCCCGGATATTTACGTTACCGGAACAAGTGCTTTGGTTGCGTGGGAAAATATAAACATTGAAACAGACGTGAAACAATGTGATACTGGTGGATATTTTTTGCAAGTTGTGGGATTTATATTCTTTCAAAATGCCAAATAAGTGTGGTGTTGTGAACTGCAAAGGCAACTACAACGAATCTAACAATTCCGTGTGTTTAAACTACCTAAAGACGACCAAGAAAAACAGAAATGGTTGAACGCTCTCCCCCCACGTGAGGATTTCGTTGTCGACCCAACAAAATTTTTTATATGTGAGAGACATTGGCCAGCGGATACACCTATGGTCAAGATACCAGGTGGACATACTCGGCCTGTGTTGCCACCAAGTATTTTTAATGTTCCTTCTTCTTGTTTGCCAACACCAAAACCAGCACCACGCGAGCCTAAAGCTGAGGATCAACAGCTGAACTATTTCATCAAGAAAGACAGAATCACTTCGTTTTCTGAATTTTCTCCTGACAAAGAGTTGTTAAAAAAGTATGAAAATCTTCTCATATCTCGTCCAGAAGACAAATTTGTGTGTATTTTCATGGTGAAAGATTACAGAGAGAGTTTCTTGTCAATAATTGTTCACAACAAATCTACTTTGTGTTCATCTCTTACTCTTTCTGCTTTCAAGAATGGGATTAACGTGCCTTTGGGTAAAATCTTAACTCCAAACACTGGTCTGTCATCCTACACACAATTCTTTGAGGCTGTGCACTCAGCGATTAACTATGACCTTCTTGAGGATGGTGTTGTTAAAAAAGTGGCAACGCCTCTTCAACATGTTCAAGCCTAAGAGTGGCTTGAAGCTGCCAAAGGCAAGAAACTCAAATTTCTTACAAGACAGCTTCAACTCATATATGACAAGGCATTCTCGGTGGCAGATTATTGCTTTGCAATTGAATCTTTCCCTCACTGTAATTACCATCAACTGCGTGACTTTCTTGTTCTCCCAAGTAGACGAAAGCTGCAGTCTATGATCTCTTCTACAGATGTTGACCAAGTACTGGAGGAAACATTTCAGACAGCAAAGAATGCTCAGCAGAAACATTGTTTTTTGTTAGTCGATGAAGTGAAAATTCGCCAAAGAGTCGCCTTTTCAGGGGGTGTTCTCAATGGCATGTCAAAAAATGACCCAGACTCCAAGGCAAGCTCTATGTTATGTGTCATGATGAAATGTTTGCATGGTGGACCTAGTGTTATGGTATCTGTTACCCCTGTTCACAACCTAACAGCTGCCTACCAATTCACTGTTGTCAAGAAAGCTGCTGCTGTTGTTGAGAAGACAGGTGGGATTGTTTTAGGGTCCATGACTGACAATCATAAAATCAATCAGCAATACTGCAAATTATTCACAAGAAGAACTGACTTTGAGACTGTACATCCTTTGAATGATCAGCGAGCTTGGTATTTGTTGTACGATTCAGTTCACTTGCTGAAGTGTTTATGGTCAAGCGAAGTAAAAGACTTCATCCAAGAAGTTTCAAGAGGTTGTTTGACTGTCCCACATGTGTGCACATATGAGTTCGTAAGGACTGGTTTATGCTTTGTGAAGAAATCCAAACATAAAGCATGCTGCCGTCAAAGACTTGTCAACATTCTTCTCACCATGAACACCTACTATGGTTTTGGATTATTTTCTAAACATCTGCTGCGACGCCTGGCAAAATAAATGTTCTTCTGCATGGGATTCATAATTTGGAAAAGGACCATCAAAGAAATTCAGCTCTGTACCAGACCTCCATCAAGAAGGCACGGATCGCTGACTAATTTGGGCTGCAACATGGTAAGTCATTTTTCGTTTCTGTATACAGAGGAACCATTGCTATAAGACTACAGAAATGGTCCTAATTCATGGAATGGGCTATAATTAAGGTGGTTAAAAAAAATCCAATAGAAAAGGTTGATTTCAAGGTCAAATTGCATGTGTTATTACATACTGAGGTCTTATGCCAGAGGTTCTACTGTATGGTATCGTCATTAACTGTAGTAAAACTGCTTTATTTAATGAGATTATTTTTGGATGCAACATTGGTTACAATTGGTTAGTCTTAGGTGTCATAATAAGGCTGTAGGTGTCAATAATTAAATGGCCTTCGCTAGCGATGTCAGAAGATCGGCCGTGCGCGTCCTTTCATACAGTAGTCCTTGATATCATACTAATATAGGGGCTGCACTGTGGCGATGACGTGTCTGCTCCAGTTATAACTGGGCTGCAATGACATTAATGCAAACTCCCCAAATGGGATTAAAGGAGTATACAAATACATATACAATACAGCAAGTTGCTGGCAGACAAGAAGTGCACACAATAATTTCCTATACTTTTATAATAAATCCCGGCAGATTATTTATTGTTTTATCAACTTCCTTTCCTAATTACTTTTTTTTTTTTTTATAATCAAGCGCAAGCTGACGTTGATTTTCACTCGATAAAAACATTGGGCCTGCATAGCTAATAAATCTGCTACCAATCGATAGAACGTCCCGTACACGAATAGCAATCTCAGCTTTTGTTTAGTATGTAAAAGGGAATAACAAAATTAATGCAGCTTGCTTAAAATGCGCCGTGGCACTTTTCAAGCTGTTTCACAGTCTCGAACTCGTTATCATGATACTAAATTATAAAGCCACGAACGTTTAATATCGAATTTCTGTTGTGCAAAAAAGTGGAGTTGGAACAAACAAGAACTTGGGTGGGGAAATATCAAGCTGTTCATTGGAAAGCATCACGGTTGCTGGAGGTTGCTGGAGGTGTATTTGACAAAACTATTAACGTTTTCGAATATCGACTCGTGTCGAACAATCGAATAATTATGACACACTCAGATCTGAGTTCCATGTAGCAAAGTCTCGGGTCGTTTTCTGTCTTCCCTTTTAGTCTGCGTTTCATTGTATCGTTTGGGTATTATTTCTTACGCAAGGCTCGGCTACATACAACTTTTTCTTTTTTGGCAGTTCTTGACTTTGCTTTACGCCTTGCTGCGACCCCACAGTTTTTCTGTGCTTTTTACAATCTTTCATTAGATCTGAGTTGTGTTTTTTGTTTGTTTTTCCATAATCAGTGGATGGAGAGAAACTTTCCAAATTGAACACTTTCGTCTAAATGAGCCTAATTACGAAGAGGATCATCGTGTTGTGTGAATTATTGAAAGGAGGAAGCAGGAAATAATATACTACCCACAAAAATTTGAGGGCCACCTGCAGTTTTTGCGTAATTAAGGTAAGTTTAAGCCTGTAGCAATATAAAGCGCCGTAGTAGAAAACGAAATATGCGAAGTTTAACCCGAGACAAGAATACCGAGACGGTTCAATTCGCCAAATTCCGTCCGTCGATTTGGGCGCGTATCATCCATGTTAACAAGGCAGCAGTTTGCACCAGGTCCATTCTTCATTGAACGAAAAAAGACTAGTACCACAGAGCTCTGTGAGTAGTACTCACCGTGTTTATACGCACCGCAAGTTGTGGACATAATAAGTGAAGGAAGGAATGGTCCGCCTCGGTATTCTGTGTCTCGGCTCCGATCATTATGATTTTCTATTTGAGCGCGACCAGCAAAGCCCTTAATATGTATGAAATTCGCGAAAAATATACTAAAGAGCGCTACTGTAAAGCTTAGCCAAACCTTCAGCTGAATAAAATTAATATGTATGAAACACGTGCAAGCCGTGAGGATACCAATTGGTTAGCAGAAAGTGCTATCTAAAGGGGCTGTAATTGGGCCTAAAACAGACACGCCTCAGAGAAGACTTTTGACACCAGTGTGTCATGGCAGGGCTCTGGGATAGCGCCAGGGTGACCTTTAATGCAGATGAAGGGTTCAGCCAGCGAGGAGGAAGGAGCCATTCTGCTATTCAACGGCTGTTAAAGCTATCTCAGACAACGTGCAGCACTGAACAAAGGCCTCGGTCTGGACGGCCCATTTTCACAAATCAAACGACCCTTTACTTTTGGTGCGCAGTATAGGTGGAACTTGAGTCGCCGGGTGGACACACCCTCGCCGCCATTTTGTTAGACCAGGCGGGTTTGTTTACTTCGGCTTCGCGTTAGGAAGCATGGATCCTGTGAGCGCACAGAGGTTTTGTGACAAGTTAAAACTTATTAATGGGGTTGACCCAGACACTGTGCCAGACTGTGAGTGGAACAAAGATGTGACTGCATTTCCTCCCATCACACATGCTGAGATATTTTCATAGTAGTTACTGTCAGTAACTTGCTACACCAACGAGCAGTTCAATGTAAATTTTGGGAATTAGCATCCCATACTTCTCAGTATTACCCTGTTTTATTTTTAAATGTTCTCCCCCATTGCTAACTCTAAAATGGATTAGATCTATCAAATGTGGACACCTGATATTAAATTAGTGGAGGAATCATAATCATCGAGCAGACTGGATCTAGATCTAGATTCTAGATCTGAATTGGGGAGTGACGGTGTGGGTGTTGTTTTAGCAACAACTGTATCAAGGTGTTATAGGCCCTAGTTAGTATTGTGATGTCAAATTAGGTTTGGAACATTAGGCCTACACCGTCGGATTCAATAGCTTTGCCCAAGAAACCAAAGAATTTTAGTACAACAATGTACACATTCATTCAGGTTAGACACAACATGGTTAGGTAACAGCCATTTTCCTACATTGCATTTAGATCTAGATAGACAATTAATTATGTAGGCACTAGTTTGACCCATTCACTGGATGCAACATATTTTTTCATGCTCGGTGGTAGGTGGTAGATATGCCTATTCGGAACACTTTCCAAACCAAACCCCTTCAGAAACCAGAAACAAAGTGATCTTGGCACACACCTTGTGGTGAACTTTTACTGTTTTGTTGGAGATGTGTTTTCGGCCGATGGCCTTTATCTCCACTCTCTCCTTCGCCTTTCTGATAAACGCACAGCGGCCTCGCCCCGATGCTTTCTTATCATATGATAATGGAGCTTGGGCCCAACTTTGTTCCCGCAAAGGCTTTTTTACTACGCAACGTAGAGAAATGAAACCTGGCACATGTATGTAAAATTTATCAAGCCTGTACGTGTCGTGCTTATTTTTTCCCGAAACTCTTTACTTTTTCCAGAAATTCAGTTATAATTATCAGTTATCAATTCATGATTGCGAATACGACGTGATAATGTACTTCCGTCAATTTCGTCATTTCCGCCTCTTACCGGAAATGTAAACTAGAGTTCACGATCCAGCCACGCCAAGAAAACTTTGATACCGAGTATAGTGTTATACAGATGAGGTGAGTGCCATTCATTCATACCAAGAAAACTGTGTATAAATATTTAGAGTGTGCTTCAAGCTCAGAAGGAAATATTTTTATTATCGATCTCGGAGTGTCAGACATGCCAAGAAAACTTTGTCGAAAGGCTAGATCTAGATAATATTTTTTTAAAAACCACGTGATTTTTAATAAGACCTAGATCTACTGCCGCTCACGCAGCTCGGATTTGCCTGACATTTTACATGTGCCTGCCCTTCGACCCGCAAAAGTTCTTTTTTTAGATTTGGAGTCTTGAAAAGGTGGGGAAGTATTTTTTTGAGTTTGAGTTTGCTTTATGCCGCTAATTGACTACCTCCGATCCTTCATTTTTTACGAACACATGAGCCCATGAAAAATTCTCGGTGCGCACTACTGTGCACTGTGTACTACTGTAATATTATCCTATCTATCTATTGATCGCCGATTTTATGTGGATGACCCAAAGTGTCTCGATATCAATGTCTTTGTGCTGATTCCTTTCGGTCTTGAGTGGCGAGTTTTGTTTTTTACCATTCGAAGAACGGGGCAGTTACTAGTATTTATAAGGAATAGAAAACATCCTTCGTCCAATTTTGTGTTTGTTGGTGCAGCTAAAAACTGCACACAAGTGCGGCATCTCTTTACTCGATCTCACCCACGTCTATGCACTCGCTATCAGTCTAACACAGAGATCTCTGGTCTAACAAAATGGCTGCCTAGCTCCGGTAAACAACGCTGTGACGTTACGAAATTTCCACCTATACGTCATTCCTTCCGCTTGTCTCGCGCGGAGTCGCAAAATTGCTTTTGGGTCGAGTGTATATATTTTCTTGCTTGGCATCGTTCATATAGCCGAAAGTGTTGTACATTGGAATAATGATCAACGAATATTCGATATTCGTTCGAATAATGTCATTTGTGAGTGAACCTGGCAAAATCGAGCCTGACGTGAAATGCCCAATTCCTGACAAAACCCTTCCAAAAGAGGAACAATTTTATAATTATGGAACTTGAGATTTGCTGATAAAATGAAAGATTCGCCATTTGTCTGCTATTTTGAGTGAAATCGTCTTCGTAAATATTTTATTTCGATTTTCCAAAGAGATGTAAAAATTTTGCCTTAAGCCCGAATACGCCAGATCCAGTCATATTATTTTACTCCTCGACCCTAGTCTGACTCAGAGTACAAGATGGTGCAAGATAAACACGTTCGTTACCAGATGGCAGTATTTGCGTAGTAAACATGCCCGCTTTCTGTACAGATTGTTGGTACTTGTACGTTGGTCCCCCACATTTTTGCCCTAGGGATATGTATTTCATAGCCTTTTGTGACTCCAGAGCCAGAGTGCTCCATTCGAAATACTCCGCACAGCAGCCTTAATTAACTATTCTTTCAGATTTTCTCTTTGTTTTCCTCCTGTTTTTTTGGTTGAAAGGATAGTGGGCAGGGTTAGTGATTCAATAAGATTTAAGGTTGAGGATAAGAATGGGGTTAGGGATAGGTACGTATACGTACACGCCCCTAACGCAAAACGCTTGGGGTCCGTACGTACACGTAACAACGGCCGCCTTCCGTACATTCTTTCAGGTGAAAATCTCGTACACTTGAAATCCCCTGTATTTTTCGCCAATCTGGTCAGTTAAACCAGTAGTGCTGGACAAAAGTTCAGATATCCAGTTCAAAGATACAAGCGAATGACTTGCTTGCGATCCGTTTGCAACCCACTTTCGGCCAGATTAGAGGTTCGTTCTGTAATGATGCAGTTTGTCTTTCTGTCATACTCACTAACAACAGCACCCCTCATTACCACCACCAACAGCACTAACAACACCAACACCAAAGCAACACCAACAGCATCGGCATTACCACCATAACCACTAAAAACAACAACATCATCATCTCCTAATGCAGGAACTTGAACGGAAGGTAAGCCGTAATCCGTATCGAGTTCACCATTGAGCAGTTATTGATAAAAATATCAAAGACATTCATTTTAATTTTTATGGTCGTGATAAAGAAAAACAAATACGTCCCATTGATTTTATCGGTGCAACATCTTTCTCAGTAATTCCATATAAATGATATGAAAAATTCACATAGAATAAAAAGCCCCTTTTTTACCAAACATTCTACTGCCTTTCTATGTATGCACACTTCCTGTTTTGAACAATGCGCACGAGCACACACGTCGCTAAGCCCTGAGTAAATCAAAGCTTTTGTGTAGACATTTTTATTCATATTTGGCATAGATATTTAAAACCTTTGGAGAACCTGGAGGTCTAAGTAACAGACTGGGCCGAGGCGAGCATTATGTTTGTACGCGAATTGCATTGACATTGACAACACTTTCCGTAACTCTTTGTGAGCCAATCACTGATATATCGGTTCTTCCAGACTCGTCACATTTGTGCCAATCACCGATGTATCGGTGCACACGAAAATGCTAAGCTATTTTGTAGTTGTAAGAAAGAAAGTCGACTTTCTATTCATAAACGTTGCTGTAGTTAGTCTTCATTCATCTCCCCCCACTATTTCCTTCCCGTATCTGCAAACATGGAAAAAAGTCATGGCACACAAAGAGTTAAAGGTATTTTGTATTTGTAATGTGTAAATTTCATTAATCCCATATGGGAAAGGTGCCTTAGTATTTTGTAATCCACTTACCACTTAGGCCGATTAAACTTCAATCCTCATTTTCTCGAAAAAGGTATTAATGCCCATTCAACAGTATGGCCAATACCCGATGATGTGAACCCAATAGTGTAGCCGACTACAAAGACAAGCGATCCCTTCACTTGAGCCCCCTTCCTTGTTTTCGCCCCCTTGTCACACTTTTCGTCGTTTTCGTCCCCCCCCCCTCCCCCTCCTCCCTGGAAATCAAAATTGCCTCCTCCCTCCCTCCACTCCAGGGGGCGAACAGTTACACCAAAGATCCTAGAAACAATGAGGTGGGACACTGTCTTCTTCGCAGCACTAAAAAAAAACGCGCACTGTTCCCGAAAAGTGTAGTCACTGTTCCCGAAATGTGTAGTCACTATACCAGAAGAATGTAGTCACTGTTCCAGAAGAATGTAGTCACTGTTCCCGAAATGTATAGTCACTGTTCCAGAAGAATGTAGTCATTGTTCCAGAAGAATGTAGTCACTGTTCCCGAAATGTGTAGTCACTGTTCCAGAAGAATGTAGTCATTGTTCCAGAAGAATGTAGTCACTGTTCCCGAAATGTGTAGTCACTGTTCCAGAAGAATGTAGTCACTTTTTCCCGAACAAGTGTGGTCACTGTTCTACCAGTGATTTCTCAACACAGACGATGTCGCCCCACGGTATACACAAATCGCTTTCCCGCTAATGGTGAACACAAAATCATTGTTAGCGTTTTGCATAGGTTGACTGTAGATATGTTCCTTGTTTCTTTGATATTAATTTGGTCTAATTTTTTTGCAAAGCACAAAGAAGTAAACTCAAACTCAGGCTACTGTATAACATAAGAAATAAAAAATCAGTTCGTTATCCTGCTCATTCTGAAAAAAAAAAAATCGCATTATAGATGGATTGTTTAGGGACTGGTTTTGTGGTTTTTTTTTTTTTTTTGTCTTTTGCTTTACCTAATTGCCCTAGTTTATTTTATTTAACAAATCGCCCGCTTGGAATGACATGGTTCTACCGCCACTTTTCGGCTATACTGAGTTACACACTACACACTACTTCTACGGGTCTTCTCCATTGTGTGTCAAAGTATCAAGCAGATTCGGTGTGTAATTTGTAAGTGTTATTAAAATGAAAAAAAAATAAAAAATTGTATCACTAACAACTATGAGAACATGGAAACTTCAACCACCAATTTCTCAAGAGTTTCCAGAAGGGAGTTAGAACCGCATCATTCTAAGGGGATGAAAGGCAGCATCGTCAACATTAAGAGAAACTACAGGTTATATCAACGCTACGTAATACATTACTCTGCATTTCTTTACATCCCCAGATCATGTCTTCTTTGAGGAACAGCAAGGCATTTTACTTGTTGTTTGGTATATGTCTTGGGTTGTGTCTCACTAGAACGTTGAACTTACTCACTGAGGCAAGTACAACTTGATTATCTTTGTCTATAGTTACATGGACATCCTCGTTTAAATCCTCCACATGGCAGGTGGATTCATCTGAGTATTTCTGTTATTTATTAATGGGTCACTGTTATTTGAAACTCTCTGAAATTTTGGAATGAAAGCTGTTGCAACAGACAAGAAAATTTGTCCGAGGGAATTATCAGCCCATTTTAAGTTTCACCACAGTACGAAGATGAAGACAAATAATCTATTTATAATCACGGATTGTTTATCCGGCCGGTAATTGGTTTAGTGATGTTTATTTTGGGAAAATTTCTTCACAATTATACTGGGTCCGCAATAGCATAGTGGTTAACATCTTTGCCTGTCAATCGGGTGACCATGGTTCGATTCTCATTTTTTAGTTTTTCAATAAGTCAATTTTATTAGGAATCAGTGCTCATTTTTTTCAATCCAACAACAGTAATAGGGAATAAATCCAGTTTTTAAAAAAAAAATGTTTTTTTGGTATTTAGTCAACACCAATACTGGCGGATAAAACGGGCCGATATTGTCGGTGGATAAATCTGGGTAGTATCCGCCGATAAGGTTGGCAGATAATGGCAGACTTATAATTATGTATGGATAGGCCCGCCACTTTTTCTTATCGTGTTGTTAC
This sequence comes from Onchidella celtica, assembly GCA_963931925.1. Classification (NCBI taxonomy): domain Eukaryota; kingdom Metazoa; phylum Mollusca; class Gastropoda; order Systellommatophora; family Onchidiidae; genus Onchidella; species Onchidella celtica. Next base: position 16,565,091 of record OZ007579.1, on the reverse strand, counting down.
TTCTTAAGTGCTCATTTTGTTCGTGTTGTTTACTTTTAGTTATCAGAAGCTTACCTTAACCATCAGAAATATGGAGGACAACCTCATCCAACAGAGAACAGTACAGGTAAGATAATGGATAACGGAGGGAACGGTACGGTAGCAACGCATTAGCAACATCATCATGGTACAAAAGGTTTACAGACATGAGCAGTTCTATAGGTAGAATGCGCATGACGTCACAGAGTGTTTTTGTTTTGTACTTCCGCCAAACAAGATGGCCGGTGGATCAGCTGATGAGGGTAACTTCGAGATGTGTCTAAGGGGTTAAAATGCCTGCTGGTTGCATTGCAGTTGACGGTTATGACAGGGGTGGAAAGGATGGATCCAAGCTGGTCAGATTTCCTACCATCCGTGTAAACAAGAGAAAGGAAGTGAAAGAATTGACCGAACGTCTCCCATGTGCATATACACACGTGTCATTGTGTACAGTGGTGAACTTTTTTAAAAGCTCGCCGCCTATTGGTTCGCGACGGCTTAAGTGCTCACGGTGCAAATCAGCTAACGAATCAAAATCAATGCCAACATCGCCATGGCGAAGCATGGGTCCGGACAGACAAGATGGTGGATATGCGCATTCTACCTATAGCGATGAAGTAGTGGAGACTTACAATGATGTGAAATCTGCAGATTGTCTCTTTACTTGTACTAGTTTTCCCACTGGCTCAGAGAAAACACAAGTGTGACATTTAAAGTTTATATTCAGAAGTTTGCAAAAAGAGGCAAAGAACGAAAAATGTCCCATTTTACGTTTTGAGTTATCCCGACACACAGACTAATAAAATACCCAGACTGGATAATCCCATTGTGTGACGTCACACAAACAGCGAAAGGTCATGAACCATTCGCCATTCTAGGTTTACGGTAGCGACCGACGCTTCAGCATAGCTACAATTTTGAATGATACCATTTTGACACGCCTACTGAACGCGGAAGTTTGGTTCCGCACCAAGAAATTAGTACATGTACAACCAATCTTGACAAATAAAAAGAAATTTCTACTGCAGATAGAACTAGAATCGGAATTTCCCGAGCGGCGGCCATGTTGATTATACAGTCGCCGCTCGGGAAATTCCGTAAAAAACAACACACCCCTAAGCTCGTGTTTCCAGTCTGGTTAATTTATTAGCCTGTGGCCCGACGTGCATCTATTTTTCATGGGCAAAAAAAAAAAAATGAAATATTAAAGACTAAATTTTGTCCAAAATGGATGTTTCCACGTTATTTATCGTCAAAGGTTGAGGCATTGCTTAAAGCTTCATAAGTTTTGGTCACTTTGTCACAATCTTTTTACGTACTTACATGTTCACCCTCTAGCTCCATCATAGTAATAATGATAATTTTTGTCAAGTGTGTGCAGTGTGTAATTTAGATGAGCTTTTGCGTTATGAATGGTCATGAAAATCAGACGTTTTTATTTATCTCACATGAAAAATTGGCCTTGGTCGTGTGAAACACCAACAAAAACAACAACAAACAAACAAAACAAAGGACATGGGCACTAGCAACTCACAGACACTTGAAATGGTGATGTTGTTGCTGCTGCTGTTGAGATAACATAAGATAATAATAAGAATCCCTTCTCCCACGAGGAAAACTCTCTCTGTCTACATGGTACACACACCGTATGCGTCATGGCGTGGAACCTTAGTAAAATATGACACACATGCTAGCCACAATGTCTTCTTGTGGCGGATTCCGGAGGGCAAAAACGATCTTCTGTATCTTTCTCTGTTTGCTTTTATGTTTATTATTCTGTTAATCTTGGATGATCTAGAAATTTGATGATTCGTTGATGATGAGGATGACGATGATTGTTAAAAGTAAAAAAGGACTCATTCCGACTTCTTGATAATTTTGATTATTTTATGAATTGCTTGTCTTTATCATGGCCAGCATCTTGCAACACGGATTAGTAATGTATATCTTTGAAGGGAGGGCTGTTACTGTTAGGTTTCAACAAAGATAACAGAAACAATATTATTCTCTCTTGTAAGAGCCTCTTAGAAAATCGTGCACAGAGTTTACTCGCCTATCGGAGGCGGGGCCCATGGCGCATTGCATAAAAAAGGTGCACGATATAATGACAAATTAATAATGCGGATTTATTACTGTCAATTTTTCTGTGTTTTGAGATGAAATGCCCACCTTAGTCAGACAATTTGGTTCAACCGTCCAACAGTTACATTGTTTTGTTTCGTTGACTTAAGAGTTTTTGAACGAAAACCCACATCCATCTAAATCAACATTTCAGATTGTTGTGAGGGCACGGCAGTATAATGATAACGAAGTGTCTAGGCACACGACATATCGTGGAAAAAACGTGGAGATATTTTCTCACGACACGTTTTTCATCCAATCAGAGTTGACCGTTTTCTGATTCAAAAATATCGGCCCCCACTGAGCGGGAGGTCGGAACCTGGGGGGCGTGAGGGTCTAGTCAGTTTGTATCAATGGGCGGTAGTCAGATTGACTAATCAGGCGAAATGGGGCTGGGGTAGCTGTAATAAGTGGTGAAACGCCATGAAAAACTTCACCAAGGCCATTTTCATGACATGTCGTGGAAAACTTCACGGAGGCGATTTCCACGACGTGTCGTGAAAATAGCCACTTCCTAATGATAAAGCCAAATAGAGAAAAGTTAATACTGAGTTGTCTACACAGTTCAGCTACAGCTTTCTACGTAAAATACTTTTACTTTGCTCCCCTAACAACAGCTACCACTATATTCGAAGTAAACAGCCTTCTTTGAATTTCAAAAAAACACCGAGACATGACACAGGTAATTCTCCAATGGCCGTGACGGTATTAGCATGGCTTTGCGTCCTATGTGTCAAGTGACCATGCTCTACTGAGTTCAGGAAGTTATCCCGCTTGTTTTCTGTATTACAGATGACGATTCTTTAGCCAGGACTTTGTACAAGGACGTGCGAGTGGCTTGCTGGATTATGACTTCTCCATCAAACTTAGATAAGTAGGTCATAAGGACATCTACATCTCCATCAAGCTTAGATGAGTAGGTCGTAAGGACATCTCCATCAAGCTTAGATAAGTAGGTCGTAAGGACATCTCCATCAAGCTTAGATAAGTAGGTCGTAAGGACATCTCCATCAAACTTAGATAAGTAGGTCGTAAGGACATCTCCATCAAACTTAGATAGGTAGGTCGTAAGGACATCTCCATCAAACTTAGATAAGTAGGTCATAAGCACAGCTCCATCAAACTTAGATAAGTGGGTCATAAGGACATCCCCAGCAAACTTAGATATATAGGTCATAAGGACATCTCCATCAAACGTAGATAAGTATTTCATAAGGACATCTCCATCAAACTTAGATAGTAGGTCATAAGGACATCTCCATCAAACTTAGATAAGTAGGTCATAGGGACATCTCCATCAAACTTAGACAAGTAGGTCATAGGGACATCTCCGTCAAACTTAGATAAGTAGGTCATAGGGACATCTCCATCAAACTTAGATAAGTAGGTCATAGGGACATCTCCATCAAACTTAGATAAGTAGGTCATAGGGACATCTCCATCAAACTTAGATAAGTAGGTCATAAGGACAAAGATAATTATGGTCCTATATAGATATCAGTACCTTGTGCTTAACAGCATTTAATGTCTTGTTGAGGTGAATAGGAATTGTGAAACAGCTTGATAAGTGCCACAACTCGTTTTAAAGAAGCGTCAAAGTGAGCATTTGTTATACCTCTACTATTTTTCAGAAAATGGAGAAATAACAAAATGAGAATTAAGATCCCGTTATTGTGTGAATTTTGAGTCCTATGCATGTGCGTTTAGTTTAATTTCAGGATAAATCACAAAGTAATATTCACATTACTTTCCTTACATTGCATTTCAGCATCATAAACAATTTTTATCAATAATTAGTCATTTGGAACGAAGGGTCATTATGTTTCTTATAAGATTGAGCCTTGTAATGTCACTGCTCCGTGCTAATGGCAGAAGTCATTTTTGACAGGTAATGTGTAACTCAATACAGCCAAATGGTACTGGGACAACTGAAATTTACTCCCTAAATAAAATTAGCTCCCAGGATTTAATCAAATTTTGGCGTATTCTACAATGTACTTTTTTGGGCGGTATTTTTTATGCGGAGACACATCTCGTACATCTTACAATAACAAATCTGTAAAAATTTGTAAAAACGTCTCGTCTCAACCGGATTGCTTCTAGTATTGCCATTTAGGACTAGAAAGTCTATGAATTGTGCAAATTGTGATAAAGGCATCGAATTTTGTGTTACAGTAGACTTCTTCAAACTATATAAAATGTGATGTAGAGCCACCTTAAGACATGTCGAGTGACGAGACAGGAACCGTTAGAAGCCGACAGAAATTAGTTTTGCAGGCGTGCGCAATGCAAGAATACTGGACAACATTGCACACGTACAGAAGGGTCATCAGAATACTGTAATCAGATTACATGACGTGTGATCTTTACTACTGATAAGCTGTGTTTTCATCTGTACGGAAACAGAAACGTCGAAATTTTTTCAAGTAGTGAAACAGAAAGAATGTTTTCATGAGTACAGAAATGCGTGTCCGCACACATGGAAACATTCGTTTTTTTTAACTACTTGGTGGATTTTTGACTTTTCTATTCCCGTTTCCGTACACATGATAACACTGCTTAAAGTTTGTTGCTTTCATGTATACGGAAACGAACACGGAAATGGGAAAGTCAAAAAGCCTTCTAGTAGTGAAATAGAAAGAATGTGTTCGTGTGTGTATCGAAACGCCGTTTCAGTACACAAGGAAACACTCTTTTTACTACTTGATGGCATTTTGACGTTTCCGTCGCTGTTTCCGTTCCGGCACACGTGAAAACCAGCTTTTTTCTTTTTATTCGGCAGGAAAGCTATTCACTTGAAGAACACCTGGGTCAAAAGATGCAATCTATATTTTTTCATGAGTTCCGTCCACAATGCCAGCTTCCCCACAGTTGGCTTGAACGTCAGTGAGGGTAGAGGGCACTTGACGGCTAAAACCATGCAGGTAATTGAAGAGGATTTTTCCAAAACTGTAACAGTCAAATTTGCCATACGTTATGGCCCCTTTAAGATAGTCATTCAAACGTAGTGTAAGACGCGGTGTACGTGTTCAGTTAAATCTTGCTATGTCTCGCCTTCGTGCGAAGATAAAGACGGGACCTAGAAAGTTTGAATTGAACACTTACACCGCGTCTTGTACTAATTTTGAATGACTATCTGAAAGGGGTCATAACTCATGCATACTTTTGACTGACCCAGTTTTGGAGAAAATACTCTTCAGTTTCTCAACAGACAGGTACGGGATTTCAGCACACGTGGACAATTGGTCACCGTAGAGCAAAAGTGGGCCATCCCACAGTTTTGCTATTTTCCAAATAATTGGTTCTATCAATAAACACTGACTCAATGGTTGGTATGGTTATTTAAACTACGAATCTATAGAAAAGGAAAACACATCTTTAAACGTTTTGACGGGCTGAGTGAGCAAAAGCAAGATAATGATAACAATAATAATAATAAATAACAAAAAAAAAAAAAAAAGAGAGATTATGGATTACATCTACTTCAGAGCTTGCACTGGCTACCGATAGAAAAACGAATAATGTATAAGCTGGCTACTCTGTGACACAAATGTATGTACAAAAACGCACCATCATATTTAAGTGATCTTTTGACTCCCTGTGTACCATCACGGCATCTTAGATCATCTGCTGACACTAAAAAGTTTAACATCCCTAAGATGTCCCTTAAGACCATGGGTGAAAAATCCGTTTCTTTTCAAGGGCCTCAGATTTGGAATTCTGTTCCTCTGGCTTTGGGAGAGACTGAAAATTGAAGAGTCATCTTTTTAAACTGTGAATATCCATCAAGTTTTTTGAGTATGCGTGTGTATTGTATATACGATATAAAATGTTGTAAAGTTCTTGAAGCCCGGTTGTTATGGGATGAAGCGCTGCATAAATGCTGGGCATAATGGTAATAATAATAGTAACAATAATAATAATAATAATATTTAATAATAATAATAATAATAATAATAATAATAGCAATAATAATATCATTCTGTTTTGCCTGAGCCAAAATTGGATAACCTGCATAATTATCATTAATACTACAGTGGCTATATCTTCCAGGCTTTCAAATACCTCTATGACCACCATCTGAATGACGCTGATTGGTTCTTGAAGGCTGATGACGACACCTACGTCATAGTGGAAAACTTACGTTACTTCCTGTCCGATGAGAATCCAGATGAACCTGTATTTTTTGGAAAACGCTTAAAAAAATTCGTCGAGCAGGGGTTTCCCAGCGGCGGCGGTGGTTATGTCCTCAGCAGAGAAGCATTACGTCGATATGGCACTAAAGGTGCTACTAATCACAGCTTGTGTGCCAAGGATACAAAACAAGAGGATATACAGATGGGGACATGTATGCAAAACCTGGGCGTCAAACTGAAGCCGTCATTTGACTCAAAGAATAGGACACGTTTCCACTGCATCCCGGCAGATGTAATGCTGGGAGGCCGTTTACCAAAATGGTTAACAGACATGGATTATGATAACATTGGAGGGGTGAGTATCAAATTCAGTTGACATTCATTCTCCACGTTTTAGTCTTTTGTTTAAAACACATTAGCGCGGACGAAGACACTGAGCACATGACCCGTGGCATGAATACTTCGTGCCGGTTGATTTAAACTATTCAATATGCTCGCGGCTAAAATTACATCACAGGAATACCCTGCTGTTTGCTTTGGGAATTATGTTGGTTTGCGGAGACAGATGTAGAGAGGGTGGGAAATGACGGGCGGGGCAGTGGTTGGGTGTCAGGGCGGGTTTTAAGTTTGTATTTCATAAAGAACAAATGCAGAATGATCTGGTCATTTATAGTGAGCAATCGAGGTTTTATTGTTCAAAAGACATGTGCGTAACTGTAACAGGGCGATAGATTGGCAAGGTATAACTAGTAGTTATAATAATATTGTGCCTATAGCTAGCGTGGGAAGATAGCTAACGGCGGGGAGACAGAGTTATTGTAGGCCAGAGGGGGAAAGTAGCCGATGCGACTGAGGCGCTTTGACACCCGAAAAGGGTGGTGTTTACTTGACCGCCGTACTTGTCGATCAGATCACCTGGGAATTGCTTGGGGGGTAGAGCTGTTTCAATAGTATTTGACGTGGAGCCGACGGGGGTGGCTATTAGGATAACTAATGCACACTCGGTGGGCGTCTTGGGACGCTACCTGACTGGGTATAAATCCCCGAACGCTCCTTCCAACTTCAGACCGCTGAGAGCACTCACCAGCTTCGTGCCGAAGAGGAGACCACAACCGCAACTGTAACTTTGTACTAGTCTTGTGAGTGGGGAAGGTCAGGGAACCCGCAAACATCCTTTGTCAGAGCGTGGTATCTTTGGTATCTTGTCGGCATTTGGGCTGTTGCTGAGTGGTAAGTTAATTGTACGATGTATGTGTATTTTACTTAATGTTCATGATTGTAGAACCTAAATCTAGCGGGTTTACTTTGGTATAACTACTGCCTCTGAGAGAGTCACGGAAACGCCGTTATATATATGTTACGAAACCTTATAGGATGGGGTCCGTTAGAGAGAGCGTTATTCTTCGTGGGGAACGTGTAAATATCATTAAAACTGTATTGATCGTTTATTCTATTGCCTATATGGGAGCCTATGGAGTATGGGAGCTGCAGCCTGACTTATAACAGTGTCAGCGGTTAAAATTGTTAATGATGAATATCCGTCATGGAGTAAGTATGGAAGTCATGCCTTCCAGCAGTAGATTAGGAAGTTACGATTGTTTTTCTACAGAGGAGGAAGAACAACACCTTCTTGGCTTCTCAACTTCTTGTCCTTTGATTAACGACATCGTAGCGTCTTGGCTTCCCGACCTATTGGTACCTGCCGATACCTGTTGATCTAACTGCGCAGTCAAGCCAGGGTAGAGAGGAAGAACCAGTGCCCAGATAGCGCCATACACCCCTAAAGGAGAGGTTTCCTTATGCTGAATGTTCCCATGTGTTTTATAAAATGTGCTAGAAATTGAATATTACGAAGCCATTTAATTAGCATGTACTGATTTGCATCAACTTCATTCCATCGAAATTCACATGAAATTGTATGACCTATGTTCCTATTATTATTGAATGAATTAATAATTATTGTATATATGTAAGCAATACAGATATCGTTTGTTATAACTTATAGAAGAGAGATAGTCGATTATTTAGTGTGTTTGTGCCGTGCCCATCACGGCTGGTGTCAGAAGAAAGTTAGTGAGAGAAAGTGGAAACATCACAATGGTGTCAGAAGTGGGATCCTGCTAGTAAATAACATTTAATTTTGATCTGGGTCGTGTCAAGGGGCTATTGTGTGATTGTGTGGACAGGTCATCTGCCCTGAGGCGAGTGAGAGAGATTGACATTTAGTGCCTGCGACATGCTCTGATTTTACCTGTGCATTGACTGTTCAATTTTATCTTTTGTCACAGAGAAAATTGTTGTTTGCTATTGCAGGAATATTGTTGTTAACTTCACAGTTACGATCCACGCTTTATTGTTAGCTTTGTTTACAGGTCAATTGCTGATGGACTATCTGGGCGCACTGAAGCTTGCCAGACAAGAAGGCATTAGTGATGAGGAATTCAAAATTAGGTGGGACGAAGAGAAAGCCCAAAACCGAGAACAAAGGGCTATCGAACGAGAAGAAAAGGAGCGCGAACGAGAAGAAAAGGAGCGCGAACGAGAAGAAAAGGAGAAGGAAAGACAATTTGAAAGGGAGAGAATGGAATGCGAACGGGAACTAGCCAAAAACGGGTGTCACAATGGTAAAGGGAATGGAAAATCTGCTGCCCCGAAGGTACCTAAAATTGCCAATTTTGATGACTCGCGCGAGGATCTCGACTCGTATTTGAAAAGATTTGAAAGGCTCGCGCAGGCAAATGATTGGGAAGAAGACACCTGGGCAGACATGTTAGGGGCATTGTTAACTGGCAGGGCGTTAGATGTTTATTCCGGTCTCAGCGAGGAAGACAGTAGGGATTACGAGAAGGTAAGGAAGGTGTTGTTCAAGAAGTATCACCTCACGGCAGAGGGTTATAGGCGTAAGTTTAGGGAGAGTCGTCTAGATAAGGACGAAACTTATACGCAGCTGTCCGTGAGATTGCAGAGATATTTTGAGAGGTGGGTAGACCTCTCAGAGGCAGAGAGAACTATGGAAGGGATTACGGATCTGTTAGTCAGGGAGCAGATGTTGAAGATTGTCGACTGTAATCTTTCCATATATTTGAAAGAGAGGGACCCCAAGTCCGTGCATGAGTTAGTTGAGATGGCGGACTTGTATAGTGAGGCTCATCAGTCGAAGCGAGGGCTGGAGCAACAGCAGAAGTCAGGTAAGAGGGTTGAGGAGAGTAGAAGTAAGGGTTTAGGAGTGAGTAAACCGGTATGCTTCAACTGTGGCTCTCCCAATCACCTGAGTAGGCAGTGTGACCAGGGCAGGACGAAGAAGGGTGCTGCTGCCACTGTCGAGGACAACCGAGGTAAGTCCCAGCGTGAGAGTGGGCGTGGTTGTTTTGTGTGTGGGTCACTTCTCCATATTGCGAGATTCTGTAGGAAGAGACAGAAAGAGACGACCGCAGTCGTACTAACCAGCGATGAGGAAGCCGATGACAGTCAGTGGGAGTCATCGGGCAGGGCGAATACTCAACCAGGGGCTGAGCAGAGTGTTGGGCCACAGACCTTCATTTCTTGGGAGACGGAAGGTAAGAGCATTGAGTTAGAAGGTTCGACAGAACTTGAGCCCGAAGACGATGTTCCGGAGAATGATTTATCCGCTCCATTTTTGGAGAAGGGGAGGATAGGGGATAAAGAGATTACTATCCTTCGTGACACGGGATGCACGTGTGCGATTATAAAAAGGGACAAACTGCCTCCTAACAGCTTAACTGGGAAGAACAGGAGTTATGTCCTGATGGACGGGACGAGAAGGTCTGCTCCTGTCGCGGAAATGTGGGTAGAAACCCCATTTTATACTGGGCTTCTCAAAGCGCTAGTAGTGGAAGACCCAGTGGCCGATTTGATTATAGGAAACATAAAGGGGGCGTCTCTTGAGAAGATAAGTGTGGTACTCACGCGATCTCGTAAGGTGGAGATTGACAAGGAAGAGCATGAGTGTGAGAATGCGAGTGCGAAAGTGAGTCAGACCACAGATAATGAGGAGGCCAAGGGCAACTCAACGGAGGAGGTAAGGGTAGGGGCCAAGATAGGGGAACTCACACCAGGTGAGATAGCCCGGGCCCAGAGAGAGGACGAAACTTTAAGAGTTTTAAGGGAGAGAGCCACGTTGGAGCAATCGGCTGAGGTAGGTACTCACATAAAGGAGAGTAAGGGAATTTACTATCGGGTAAAGAAGGCCGGGGCTGGACGTGCTGATGTGGAGCAGTTGTTGGTACCTAAGCAGTACCGAAGTGAGCTGATGAAGATAGCTCACGAAGGAGTGTTCGGGGGACACTTAGGAATTTCGCGCACACAGGACAGAATAATGCAGTCGTTCTTTTGGCCTGGGATAGGTGCGGACGTAGGTCGTTTCTGTCGATCGTGTGACGCGTGTCAAAGGACATCCAATAAAGGTAGGGTGACAAAGGTACCCCTAGTGCCGACGCCCCTGATCGACACGCCCTTTTCGCGCGTCGCCATAGATTTGGTTGGTCCACTTCCGCGTACGGAACATGGGAGATCGCGTTATATTTTGACGCTAGTAGATTATGCCACGCGTTTCCCGGATGCCGTAGCCTTAAGGGGGATATCAGCCGAGCAGGTCAGTGAAGCGTTAATGGAAATATTTTCTCGGTTAGGCATACCAAAGGAAATAGTTTCAGATAGGGGATCACAGTTTACCGGTGAGCTGATGAGAGAGGTCAGTGCACTTCTCAAAACGAAACAGATATTCTGCTCGCCTTACCACGCGATGGCCAATGGTCTGTGTGAAAGATTTAACGGAGTGCTGAAGAATATGCTTCGCCGAGTAGCTCATGACAGACCCAAGGACTGGGACAGAATGTTGTGTCCACTGCTGTTCGCGTATCGCGAAACCCCACAGGCCAGTACAGGTTTTTCGCCGTTTGAACTAGTGTTCGGTCACCCTGTGAGAGGACCACTTGCAATACTGAAGAATCTGTGGACTGGGGAAGCGGAGTCAGAAACGAGGTCATCGTACGAATACGTGGTAGATATGAGGGAACGATTGGAGGATGCCATGAAAGTCGTAGCCGAGAACAGCAGCGTCGAAAAACACAGGCAGAAGAAATACTACGATAGGGGGGCCAAACAGAGGAAATTCCAAGTGGGCGATTCCGTCCTCATACTTCTCCCAAGTGACGGATCGAAACTACAGATGACTTGGAAAGGGCCTTACAAAGTAGAAGAGCAGAGGGGGTCAGTGAACTACATGGTGAACGTCAAGGGGAAGAGACGACTGTATCACGCGAATATGCTGAAGAAGTATATTGAGAGGGAAGACGAACAGGAAAACACAGAGGCAATAGCTGCAGCTATAATTGACGAGACCGATGAAGGAGAGGAAACGACTTCGATGCCTCTGGAGACAGTCATGCCTAGGCTAGAACAGACCGAAACCTACAGGGATGTACAGTTAGGGGACACGCTAGATCAGGATCAGAGAGAACAGATGCAAGAGCTCATGGGAGAATACAAAGATATATTTACCGATGTACCGGGGCTCACTGACCTGATCAAGCACAAAATCCCATTGCTAGATCAAAAACCTGTGAAGGTAAGACCCTACCAACTACCGTACTCAACTAGAGAAGCTGTCAATGCTGAGGTAGGCAAGATGCTTGCGGCCAGGATCATCGGACCGTCCGAGTCCCCGTACAATAGTCCAATTGTATTAGTTAAGAAGCCCGATGGTCAACATCGTTTCTGCAACGACTACAGGCGGCTAAATGTTGTGACTGCCGATGACGCCGAACCGATGCCTGAGGTAGAAGCCATTATTTCCAATCTAGCGGAGGCAAAATATTTCACCAAGCTGGACTTGACAAAGGGCTTTTGTCAAGTTCCGATGGCCGAGGAAGATAAACACCTGACGGCGTTCGCCACACCGTTTGGGCTATACCAGTACAGGGTCATGCCGTTCGGGTTGAAGGGATCCCCCGCCACATTTAACAGGCTCATGAGGAAAGTATTAAAAGATGCTGGCGAAGGGGTAGATGCATTTGTAGACGACTGTCTTATACACAGTGCAAATTGGCCTGACCACTTGGAACGTTGTCGGAATGTCTTCGAGCGACTGAGACGGGCAAATTTAAAAGCTAGACCTACCAAGACGCTAATAGGGATGACAGAAGTCGAGTACTTAGGCCATAAGCTGGGACAGGGGACTGTAAGACCGCGGGAGAGTAAGGTGCGAGCCATTGTCGACTGTGACCGACCGACGACCAAGACACAAGTGAGGAGTTTCCTGGGGCTAACGCGGTACTATCGGAAGTTTGTACCAAATTACAGTGCAATCTCGGCGCCGTTGTCAGACCTCACAAAGAAGTCCCAGGGCACAAAGTTCGCGTGGGGACACGCGCAGGAGAACGCGTTCAATGCCCTAAAAATTTGTTTGAGTTCCGAGCCGATACTACGGATGCCAGACTGGAACAAGGAACTGATTCTCCAGACAGACGCATCTAACCTTGGAGTGAGTGGCTGCCTACTTCAAGAAGACGAGGGTACGAAGTATCCAGTTGTATATGTTAGCAGAAAGTTGAAACCTGCGGAGAAGAACTACTCAACAATTGAAAAGGAATGCCTGGCCATAGTTTTCGCCGTTAGTAAGTTGCAGGCGTATCTGTATGGGAGAAACTTCGTGTTAGAGACGGACCACCGACCTCTAACTTGGATGCGAACTAAAGACCAGAAGAACGCGAGGGTAACTAGATGGAACCTGGCGCTGCAACCATATAACTCTCGAGTCAGCAACATCAGGGGGCGAGACGCTCTATGGGCCGACACTCTATCTAGATTACCAGTAGATTAATAATTTTATTAGCCGATTTTGCCAGGGAAAATCGACTTAAGTGGGGGCGATTGTAACAGGGCGATAGATTGGCAAGGTATAACTAGTAGTTATAATAATATTGTGCCTATAGCTAGCGTGGGAAGATAGCTAACGGCGGGGAGACAGAGTTATTGTAGGCCAGAGGGGGAAAGTAGCCGATGCGACTGAGGCGCTTTGACACCCGAAAAGGGTGGTGTTTACTTGACCGCCGTACTTGTCGATCAGATCACCTGGGAATTGCTTGGGGGGTAGAGCTGTTTCAATAGTATTTGACGTGGAGCCGACGGGGGTGGCTATTAGGATAACTAATGCACACTCGGTGGGCGTCTTGGGACGCTACCTGACTGGGTATAAATCCCCGAACGCTCCTTCCAACTTCAGACCGCTGAGAGCACTCACCAGCTTCGTGCCGAAGAGGAGACCACAACCGCAACTGTAACTTTGTACTAGTCTTGTGAGTGGGGAAGGTCAGGGAACCCGCAAACATCCTTTGTCAGAGCGTGGTATCTTTGGTATCTTGTCGGCATTTGGGCTGTTGCTGAGTGGTAAGTTAATTGTACGATGTATGTGTATTTTACTTAATGTTCATGATTGTAGAACCTAAATCTAGCGGGTTTACTTTGGTATAACTACTGCCTCTGAGAGAGTCACGGAAACGCCGTTATATATATGTTACGAAACCTTATAGGATGGGGTCCGTTAGAGAGAGCGTTATTCTTCGTGGGGAACGTGTAAATATCATTAAAACTGTATTGATCGTTTATTCTATTGCCTATATGGGAGCCTATGGAGTATGGGAGCTGCAGCCTGACTTATAACAGTGTCAGCGGTTAAAATTGTTAATGATGAATATCCGTCATGGAGTAAGTATGGAAGTCATGCCTTCCAGCAGTAGATTAGGAAGTTACGATTGTTTTTCTACAGAGGAGGAAGAACAACACCTTCTTGGCTTCTCAACTTCTTGTCCTTTGATTAACGACATCGTAGCGTCTTGGCTTCCCGACCTATTGGTACCTGCCGATACCTGTTGATCTAACTGCGCAGTCAAGCCAGGGTAGAGAGGAAGAACCAGTGCCCAGATAGCGCCATACACCCCTAAAGGAGAGGTTTCCTTATGCTGAATGTTCCCATGTGTTTTATAAAATGTGCTAGAAATTGAATATTACGAAGCCATTTAATTAGCATGTACTGATTTGCATCAACTTCATTCCATCGAAATTCACATGAAATTGTATGACCTATGTTCCTATTATTATTGAATGAATTAATAATTATTGTATATATGTAAGCAATACAGATATCGTTTGTTATAACTTATAGAAGAGAGATAGTCGATTATTTAGTGTGTTTGTGCCGTGCCCATCACGGCTGGTGTCAGAAGAAAGTTAGTGAGAGAAAGTGGAAACATCACAGTAACATAACAATCATTGGCAGTTGTGAAAACATAACAAAAACACCGAACAATGACTGAATAGCCTAATAAGAATCGTACATTTTCTGCACATCGATAGCTCAGACTCGAGAAAATTATGTCACTTCTTGCCCAGAACAATTTCTCCAATCACTAACAACAGTGAATACATTGGTAATAATTTTTTGTTGTTGAAGACGACAGAACCCAGAAAAGGACAAATTTTCCTAATCACTCTTAAATCTCTTAGTTTTGTTTTGATTAGCGTTGTTTTCTCCCTCTCCCCACCTCTCTCTCACCAGGCTCTCTTTCTGTATCCGGCCTGTCCCCATCTTCATGACTTTCAAGCTGAACGCGGGTCAACTACAGAGTCTTCTGTGCACTGGGCTTATCGAAGGGTTAGGTTATTAGAAACCTAAGAAAATTAATCTCATACTTTTTTAATAATGTTATTCAGGTTGCCGCGTTGAGAAAAAAAAAGTGGCCATATTGCACTACAATGGAATACTCCCGCCTCGAATGATAGTTGCTGTTGCTAAACAAACAACAACATCAGCAACAACAACAACACCACCACCAACAACAACACCAACAAAAAAACAACAACACCTTCCCCTCTTTCCAGTATAATAATTGTATTAAAGTTATTTTGTTTTGTTTGTTTTTGCAGGGTCTGAACAATATCAGCGACTATGCCATCAGCTTTCATTATGTATCTGCAGAAAGGATGTACGCATATGAATATTACACCTACCATCTACACCCTTATGGTATCATTCACCGTCCACAGAAACTGAATGTCAAGACATGACACAGCTACACAGAGCTA
The DNA here is from genome assembly GCA_963931925.1 of Onchidella celtica. Lineage (NCBI taxonomy): Eukaryota > Metazoa > Mollusca > Gastropoda > Systellommatophora > Onchidiidae > Onchidella > Onchidella celtica. The sequence continues at coordinate 16,549,714 of OZ007579.1, read as the reverse complement.
AGGAGACACAAGAGCTGAATGAATGAATCAACTGTTTTGTCTTTGTCAAATGCATTTTTTCAAACCATTATTATTTGTAAAAAAAAAAAAAAAAGACTTCACATTAAGGAAATGACAAAAAAAAAAGTGCAACACTATTTGCAAAATCTTACTTTTATTGTTGGTTGTTGATCCTTCTTGCTGTCCTGGCTGAACAAAAACTAAGAACATTAAACTGTTTACGGGGAGGAATCGGTAAAAATCCTATTTTCCTTAGTTGTTAATAAAAAATTTGGGGTAGATGTAGTGAATCAGAATGAAAATGTGATTTGAAAAATGCATTCAAATTTTTTTTAAACTTAGCGGTTGCTATGGTAACGGCGGCCATACTGAATTTTCGTTACATTTTTTAGTTAATAATTCTGTAAAAATCATCAGATGAAACGAGCTCAAAATTTGCATACAAGTCAAGAATTGGTATGCAAAGAGAGTTACAACGCCATATTTCCAATAAATCTATCCAACTGGTCATATTCCAACGTTGAAGCAGTATGTTACATTTTAATCCCCCAGAAAACTGACAACAGAGTTTTCTAATTACTCTGTCTGAAAAAATACCACATATGACCCAAATCGGCCAAGGTAATATCAAAGTATATATATTCAATGACACATGTGCAAATTTTTAGGGCAATCTGTTCCCTAGTTATGGAGAAATTGAGAATTGAAATTGTGATCGAGCATACGCACAGAGCTATACAATAGACAAGAGAGGGCACTCCGCTGCATAGCCTTTCTTCCGCCCACTACTAAATGATAGCGGCAATTCACACATTGCAGACAAAAGCAGGGATATTGACTACTAATTACAGCCCACATTTACAGTCTACAACAAGTGCGCATCACTTTTCAAACTTTTTTGGTCGTAACCTTGCCCCCCTTATGTCTTGCCTCGAGGTACCTAACCTACTTCCAACTCTAGTCTATCAATAGAGCTCTATGGGAATAATTATGTAACGTGTAGTTTAAAAAATATGTTGGTCCATGGATGAGGATGAAATCGTCGTGTCCCACCTCTCCCTTGTCCCACGTCTCCCCGTTGTCCCTTAACTATCATCGTTTTTTCCTTGCACGAAAAAAGCCATAGAAATGTTCATCTTAAACAATACTTATCTCTATTTAATACTTGCGCCATTGCTGTCGCTGGCAATCACAACTGAAGAACTGAGCTATTTTATGTCAAAATGTGGCAAAAAGAAAAAGTGAGTTCGATTTGTCTTCTCTTTTCCTTTGCGCGTTATCGTGTAATTTCTGTATTATTTCTCACGCGAGGCTCTGCCACATACTTTTTCTTTTTGCCGCATTTTGACTTTCCTTCAAGCTTTGCTGCAATCCCACAGATTTCCTGTGGTCTGAACAATATTTCGTCAATTATCTATGATCTAGTTTATGACACGGTACAGCGGGTAAAATAATATATCTCCAAACATTTCAGAAGGGTGTCAGTAAATCTGGTCGTCGTTTTATCTTAATGTTGAATTTACTGGTAGAACTGGTTGGAAATTCTGCAGGCGGATTATTCTCTGAGAATTAAAATAAGTGATACAAATTCGTTTTTGTTGTGTTTTTCTAGGGGTTTGACACTCAATTATCTCGTTTTCTCAGCAAATGCAGCACTTATAAAGTTCAAAACTGACATGAACATTTTAAATTATTTAAAGTTAGATGTGAAGCCTTTGAAATTTAGCTCAACGAAAGAAATGATTTAAATGAAAAAAATGTAATGTTTTTGTTTGAACTTTAAAAAAAGAAAAAAAAAGGACATTTGATATCAATGTTAAAAGAGCTCCTTTAGCTGCCAGTGCAGGCTCGCAAAGAGTGCTCGAGTGCTCATCCCTGGCCGATCGAGTTTTCACTCGTGACGGCAATGGCGAATATGGCAGTTTTCTTTAATTGTTTAACGTCCCCATAAAGGCAATTGGAGACTGTCGGGGTATCTGGGAGGTGGCGGGATCTTAGTTGTTTCAGTCCTTGGCACTCCGCAAGTATGTGCTCGACAGTCTCCTGCGGGGACCCGCAGTGCCGGCATACTGGCTCACGGAGTGGGTTGAAACGATTTAGATGTGCGTTCAACTGGACATGTCCCGTCCTCATACGCTGTATGATAGTCGCGTATTTGCGCTCTAGTGTCAAAATCGGGTCTTTGATGTCTGGTTTGGTTTGATTATGATACACCCTACGTCCTTTATCCGAGTTTGCCCATTGATATAGCCATTTCCTGCGTCCGTGAGCGCGGATTCTGGCTCGGGCTGCTGGGTAAGACGTTGGGTGCTTTGGCTGTTCGCCTCTGGTACCCTGTTTCGCTAGGCTATCAGCAACCTCGTTGCCCCGGATACCTATGTGCGCGGGGATCCACTGGAGGTGGACCTCGACACCGTATCCACTTATGATCTGGTGGCAGATATGTCTGATTTTATCTGCGCCATGTGCCTCGAGCTTATGGTTGAGCGATTGGACGGCCATCAGTGTGGCCCTTGAGTCTGAGAACACAACAATATCTTCTGGCGATACTGTTCCGTTTTCAAAGCCGTTGAAAACCGTAGTCAGTGTTCTCCAAATCGCTGTCGCCTCAGCGTCGAAGTTGGAGCCATTCGCCCCGCATGGCCCATAGATCTTATCGGTGTCGGTGCCGTCAGGGTAGTAGATTATTGCTCCGTACCCCGCATTCGTAGTCGCCTGTACTGCCGAACCGTCAGTATAAGCCTTAATCATGTGTGCTGGGTACGAGTCAATAGTTTCGCCTGCTGCCGTTTTCAGGATCGTGGGATTGACCTCCTTAGTCACGTTTGTGTCTAGGAGCGTGGTTTTGACCACTGGGGGTTTCAGGGAGGCGTGAGGTGGCTCTTTCGTCCATAACCGAAGGGGCATTCTGTCTTGCTCTAGCCCATACTCCTCAGTTAGCCGTTTGGCTTCGCCCAGGAACGACTTCTTCTGGAGTATTTTCGGTGGCGGGTCGGTTTCGATCGCCTCCCGCGCCGGGTAGTCCGGCTCGAGCCTTTTTAACCTCTCGTACTGCTGTAGTACGCTTCCCTCCCTTCTGTTTGCCAGTGGTTCCACATTGGTCATGATTTCGAGAGCATTCGTAGGAGTGGTTTTGAGGCAGCCTGATATGAGTCTCAAGGCGCTGTTCTGAACTCGGTCCAGCGCCGACAGCGTTCGGTCGCTGGCCATTGGTTGCAGTGGTAGGCTATATTCTAGTCCTGCTCGGACGTAGGCTAGATACAGCTGTCTGAGAACCTTCCCAGTGGCACCCCAGTTGGTACTGGCGAGCGTTTTTAACAGTGTCAATCGACTCCTAGCCTCAGTCTCGAGCTTGCTGACGTGCGTCTGCAAGTTGAGCCTGCTGTCAAGTTCAACTCCCACGTATCGTGGTGCGCTTTCCCTTTTGAGTGTCTGGCCATTGATCTTAAGATTGATGGTGGCTTTCTGGACGTGTTTTCCGTTGGTGAAGAGTTGATAAACGGTCTTATCGACGTTTATCTTCATCTTCCACAATCGGCAGTAGCAGGCGAGCGTCGCGAGGTCCCGGTTAAGGTCTCGCTGTAACCATTGGGCATGCTTTCCTGTCCTCCAGATTACAATATCGTCGGCATACATCGCTTTTTCGCATCTCAGGTGTTGGGTAAGGTCGCTGGTGTAAGCCGCAAAGAGCGTGCAGCTTAACGCTGAACCTTGCGGTAGGCCATTCTCCATGGTGAGTTGGCTTGAGGTCTGTCCGTTCACTCTGGTGCGGACTGTTCGATTGTGAAGGAAATCTTTTACCCATGCATATAAGTTTCCTTTGACCTCCGCCTTGAGTAATTTAAGGAGTAGCCCACCTTTACACACCTTATCGTACGCTTGTTTGAGATCGACGAATACGGCGATAGTATGCTCCCGCCTATGGAAACCATTATTGACCGCTTGGGTCAATCGGATAAGCTGGTCCATCGTCTGCCTGCCACTACGGAAGCCCGCCTGGTGTCTGTCTAGAAGACCGCGCTCTTCTAGATACCAGGTCAGCCGGTAGTTAACCATCCTCTCCCCTACTTTGCAGATGCAAGAGGTAAGGGATATTGGCCTATAATGTGATGGTTCGGTACCATCTTTGCCTGATTTCGGGATAGCTGTCACCACTGCCTTTTTCCAGTCAATAGGGAGTTTTCCTTGATGCCACGTTCTATTTATTAAGGCTAGGAGCCATTTCTTTGCCGTGTGGCCCATCTGGAGCAACATCTCGTTGGAGATTTTGTCCGGGCCTGGCGCTTTACGATTTTTACACTTGCCAAGTGCTCTCTCCAGTTCCTCTAGGGTAAACTCACTGTTAAAGCCATCGTAATCGCTGTCTACCTGCGACTTTTCGAGCTGACGCCTGACCTTACGGAGCCCCTTGTCCGTATTCGTAGCTTTGCCACTCTTATTTGTACTGGCAAAGTGTCGGTTAAGCATGATTGCACGCTTATGGTCTGTCACCGCGACCGTCCCGTTTGCCCGTATCGGAGCGACATTCTTCACTCTTTGCCCCCGATTAAGGCGATTCAGGACGGTCCACGCTCGGCCACCACTCGGGTCCACGTTCAGAGACTCGCACAGGTTTAACCACTTTGCCCTTTTGGTGTTTCTAGATAGCAGTTTGACTTTAGCGGTCAATCTATTGTACTCGATCCTGGCCGCCGTGCTCGTTTTTGCTTTTCTTCTCGCCCTCTTACGCTGTCGGACCGCCTGTTCAAGTTCCTTTGACCAGGGCAAGCGATTTAGGGGCTGCAGTCCTCGCGGAATACTCCGCTTAGCAGCTGCGAGCACGGCCGTAGTCAGTACGGCGTTGGCTTCGTCAATAGAACCCTGGTTTGGGTCCACCTCGTTCAGAGTTAAACCTAAAGTCTCTCTGAACTCTTCCCATCTACCTCGCTTGTAATTCCAGTTTAAACGTTTCTCCTTCTTCTTAGCTGTTTTGGTCTGGATTTGTACGAGGAGAGGAAGGTGGTCGCCACCTACGTCCTCGAGGACTGTGTAGCTGTGTCTGGTAACGAGGTCAGCAGATAGAAGCGTAATGTCGGGCCGACTCTCCACGCCGTTTGCACGATCGCAAAGAGTGCTAGTTGGCAAGCCTTTGTTACAGAGTTTCAAAGACACAATTCGATCATGTTAATCCCTCATAACCATTCAGAAATCTGCGGCCTACATATTCGAACCTGTTTGCATTAAAGGAATGTGGGGACCGTTCCTCTCCTTTCTTTGGCCCAAATGTATGGAATGCTCCCCCCCCCCCCCCCTTGAAAAATTCAGAAATGTCTCTTCATTTGAGAAATTCAAAACAGGGCTAAAATCAGGTCTGTATATAAAGTGAATATCTACTGATTGGCTGATATTGTCTCCCTTTAATATTATGTGTGTTGCACTGCATTTGTACGCACATATAATAGAAAAGAGAGAGACAGAGAGAGGAACAGGGAGAGAGAACAAGAGAGAGAGAGGCAGAGAAAGGAGAGGAAGAGAGACAGAGACAAAAGAGAGAGAGGGGAAGAAAGAAAGAGAGAAAGAGCGAAAGAGAGAGACAGACAGACAGACAGAGAAAGAGAGAGAGAGAGAAAGAGAGAGAGAGCGAGAGCGGGCGCAGTCCTGACAAAATTATGATATTATGTCATGTGCCTCGTATGTAGACATCATTGTACCGGTCATTCTCGCAGTCAATTAAAACAAAATGCTGTCATCTTGTCATTTCCCAATAAATTAGGTGGAACTGAATACATTATGCAAACACTTGTTCCATTTGTTACTATAAGTGTATCAAACCTGCACGAAGTGTTCAAACTCAAACACCTTTGTCTCAAAATTGCAAAGAAAGTTCACATCAAAACACGTACAGGTATGCAATTTTCAAATGTCTGTATCTTTCCTTTCATAACAATAATTTCAAAAAACATAATTTTCAAGACCCATACTATCGAGTAAAACATCTCTATAGTCATTACGTTCCTTTAGAGAACGGAGAAAATGCTACTAGGATACGTTGAAATTCTCCTTGGAGGCTTTCAAACTGGACACTAGCTGCTAGCTGGGAGGAGGTTGCCTAGGACAGGAGCAACTGGCACTCCTCCATTTGCAAAGGCCCTATGCTGTGTGACAGGGTTGCCGGAATGAAATTCCAATTTTAAGCCAAACAATGCGAGAAAAAAAAGAAAAAATTCAATATGTTTTTCATATCAACATCACATGAAAAGCACCAAAACCAGGTTAATATCATCCTCTCCACTAGAATAAATGGAACAGTTGGCTTACCTTGTCAATTGTGATTTTTTTTTTTTTCAAAGCAGTTCAAGAGATGCAATGAAAGAATGATGCAACAGGACTGCTGCTCTGAAACAGCGGCGATAAGCGAGGAAATTCCAGGCCGTTGACTCTCATCCGGCAGCCACCGTTCCCTGTCCTCACTGCCAGAGGTCCGTCTGTGTGCAGATTGGACTCATCAACCTCTTGCGCCCCTCTCCCTTAATGACTTAATGATCTTAGTCGAGATCAACGGACAAACAACATATTCCTTCAGTACAAGAATTGTGCCACCGAACAACTACATTAGATTCACGGATAGTACCGGTACTTGCTTTTTAAATACACGCAGAATAGTTCGACGTACGTCCGGGCTTTACTACGCTTCCCTGGGCATGTGACTGTTTTGTGATCAACAGATCAGCATAATTATTATGAGAATGAGTTCATCAACAAATCAACTTATCAGCATATTATGAGAATGAGTTATTGGCAATTAGATCAGACAGGAATATTGTACACTTCCGAAAGCTAACAGTAAATCATAATTATCGCTGTTAGGTAAGACACCGTGAAAAGTTATGTTTCACCATTTAAATGCAATGAAAAAATAAGCAAACAGGTAAATAACAGCTATCGCCCATTTGTATAATATCAAAATATTGGTGTTTTTTTTAGTTGCCTCTGTTTTGTGCGATGTCAAAAAATATCAACTTAAATGCAATGGAAAAATAGTCCCAGTCTCAACAAATCCTAAACTCAAACTCTGAACATTCAGAGAAATTAACTGTTTAAACAAAATCGAACTTGGGTACATGATGCAATAAGAAAAAAATAAAAAAAATAACGATAATAACTGTCTTTTTCAAAAACTGGCCAAGAAGGAAAACTGCGGTGTATGAATTACTGGTAAAGATGCAATGACACAGAGACATCAAACAAGGTGTTTATGTTGTCTAAGCTATCAGTATCGTAATGACAATAGGAGCACCTGTATTTAATCTAACTTTACTTCATGCACTTTGGAATGTAATTGGTTTCGCATTTTTCACCTTTCGTCATTGCCCTTTTTTTTTTTTTGCTTTTATTTCACTTTCATCCGCCATCTACATTTTCTCAATTAACACTCTGCAAGACACAACTTTTAATATGCCATAGACGATGATCACTTTCTAGATACTGGTGGCTGATTATCCGGTCATATCAAATGACATCAGTCTGATGAAACCCAAGTTGAGTTCGGGGTACCAAAACCTCTCATGGCACGCCAACAATTAAAAATCACTTGTCTGTACAGAATGGCTATTCCATTAAATGCTCCCTATGCTGCCATTCTATTTCGAAGATGTGGAAAACGTTATTCATGGTTCCATATTTCATCTTACTTATACATAATTTGGCTATTAGTATAATGTGATTTATAATATTTATCCTCTTACTTGTACATTCGTTATGGTCTTCTTTAACTATCCCAAAGAGTGCTGTCACTTCGTCCATGTCTAATTTATATCCTGTTTTCATGAAGATCATCTGGCCAATATGATACCAAAATTCTCTGACTTTCTTACAACGATAGAAGAAATGTTCTATATAGTCTCTTTCATTGCAGTATGCACAGTTTTCCGATGATTTTATTCCTATTCGTGTAAGTAGTATGTTGGTGGGATAGATATTATGTATTAATTTGAAGTGAAGAAGCCTAAGTCTACTTTCACGAGATGCATTTTTTGCTATCATAAAATATTTTGTTATATCTATATCCAACTTTCTTTTCCAAAAGCTCACTCCACAAATAGTGCCATCTCTCGTGTTTAAAAACGAATTTCGTATCTGCTTATTAGTTTTGGCAAAGAAAGATTCTACATGTTCAGGCAGCTTACGAGCTCTCTCTATGGCTTCCTTAATCATGTCCTTTGTGACCCTGTTTAGTAATTCCCTCTGGTTTTCTGTAAAGGCATTTGTCATTGCATTGTATTCAAACAGTAGTCCTGGATAATTTCCTGTCTTTTCCTGTATTATCTCCCTTCTAATTACCCCTTCCTCATTCCATATGTCATGTACATATCTAACATTTGCTTCAACCCATTTTGGGAAAAAAAGGAGTTTTCTTTTATATTGAAACAGTGTATTATTAAATAAAGGTTGATTTAATAAATCTTGTTTTGAAAGGTTATCCATATCGTATTCTACTACTTTTGTAACCTTGGCCTCTATCCAGGTACTAGCTACGGTTCTCCAGAATAAAGATGCGATAGCATTTATTTTTACCTTACGTTTGATGCTAAAATTACCTTCTGCGAAGTATTTGCTCCCTCCCAATTGTGAGAAAAAGTGTTCCGAAGTATTTACACAGCCTTCATTCGTTGTATTACTTTTCGATGTCACCCATTTCATCCACTTCATTAGAAACACTTTCTGCTGATCTTTTAAACTAATCATACCTAAACCCCCTTTAGAGAATTCTTTGCAAATTACAGTTCTTTTTACCTTCTCAAATGCTTTCTTATTTGAATATTTTTTCTGCCAAATGAATTTAAATATCTTAGAATCTATTTCTTGCAATATATTTTGCGGTAAACTCAGGGACTGTATTATATAGCTCAACTGTGACAATAGAAGGCTCTTTACCACAGTTATTTTACCATAACATGATAAATTACGTCTTTTCCATCTTTGAATGTTTTCTTCAATTTTTCTTATCCTTTCATTCCAGTTCTCTTCTACGCATGATATTTCTTGATCAGCATTTAAAAAAATGCCCAGTATTTTCATATTATCTCCTTTCTTAAGCCACGATATTCCCACATCACAGGTTCCCACAATCCTATCACCTATTTCCATCCCCTTGCATTTGTTTTTATTTAATTTCAACCCTGAGAATTCCCCGAATCTTTCGATGTCCCTAAGAGCTTCTTTCAAATCATTAGTATGGTTTACCATCAATGTTACATCATCTGCATATTGGTATAATTTATTATCCAAGGTATTTTTCAATTGTATGCATTTTATATGCGGATTATATCTTACCTTAATGGCCATAATTTCTGCCACTAAAATAAAAAGTAGAGGGCTGACACAACAGCCTTGCCTCACTCCGCGTTCCGTTTTAAACCAGTTTGAGACCCAGCCTCCATTTTTTACACAGCTTTCAGTATTTCGTATCAATGTTTTAATATATTGAATAAAGTTATTGCCAAAATTGAAAGCTTCAAGTGCATATATGATTGCTTTTTTATCAATACTATCGAACGCCTTTTGGAAATCTAGCGAGACTAAGATACCTGCCCCATCTTCCTCCTTCCTGACTAAGGTCATACAATCATCTATAGTACGAATCAAATTTGAGATCGATCTGCCTTTGATAAAACCCACCTGATTATTATGTATAAGTTTCTCCATAACCCTTTGAAGTTTCAGCGCTAACCATTTAGAGAAAATTTTATAATCTGTATTAGTAAGACTCACTGGTCTCCAATTATTTATATTATTTCTCTCTAAGTTGTTTCCCTTATGCAGCAGTGTAATTACGCCCCTTTTTTGCGTTGTTGTAAGCTCTCCCTTTATCACTGAGTCGGACAGACTTTCCCACAACAATGTCTTAAGTCGTCCCCAGAAACACTTATAGAAGGGAGTCGTCAGTCCATCACTCCCAGGTGCTGACTCATTATTAAGTTTAGATAGTGCATATCCAAGTTCTTCTACTGTAATCTTATCTTCCATTATTTCTTTTTCGCTTTCATCTAATACTGGGTATTCAATATTTTCTAAATAGCTATTCAATAATGACTTTATATCGGTTTCTGCACTCTGTTTCTTATACAAGTTTTCAAAAAACTGTCGAATCTGATTCAATATTTCTAATGGTTTTTTGAGGGCGTTATCATTCACTCTTAGTTCGTATAAAGTGTTTGCAATCCCCTTTCTCTTTTCTAATGATAGGAAGTATTTTGTGTTCTTTTCGCCCTCCTCTATCCACTTAACTCTCGATCTTATCTGAGCCCCCCTTGCTTTGTATAAGAGAAATACTTCTAAGTTCTGTTTTAAGATTGCCATTTCTTTTTGTAGATTTTCATTACTCGGTTCTGCGAGTAGCTGCTTATTTATCCTTTCAATATCTAGTTCTAAATCTCGTTCTTTATTTTTCCTGAGCTGTTTCTTTGTTTTCGAATATTGTATGCAGAAAGATTTCATCTCAGTTTTTAAAAGTTCCCATCTAACAGTTGGTTCAAGCTCTAAGTTGTCCCGAATAAAAACGTCAATGAGCATATTCATTTCCAGAATGAAATTATCATCTTCCAGCAGTGAGTTGTTGAATTTCCAGATTGATGGTCCTTTTTTAAATGAAGCAGTACATATTTTTGCTATGACCCCTTTGTGGTCGCTGAGTGTAACAATTTCATGATAAGCATTTTCGATGTGGGCTAATAGGTTGTTATCACAAAATATGTAATCTAACCTTCTAGCTATGAAAGGTGTTTTTCTGGCCCAAGTGTAGTCCTTTTCAGCCCCATGGTAGCAACGCCACGCGTCGAACAAGTCTAGCATGTTAGTCATTTTGTGCAGCTCGAGGATTTCTTTTCGATCATGTGGCTCTCCAGCTACAATATCTAGGTTATTATCCCGAACGATATTAAAGTCTCCACATATTATCTTATTATTAAATAAAGACAGTGTTTGGGTCAGCTGAGATATAAAAGATACTTTTTCTGCTTTCATTACTGGGCCGTATATGTTGAAGATGGAGAATTCTGATCCCCGTATTTTAATATTGATACCTAAAACCCGCGCTGATGAATACACCAGTCTGATTTCTTCGAAACTAAGATTTTTATTGATGAGTATGATTTGGCCTTTACTTCTGTTTGTACCAGCGGAATAGAACATCTCTCCTCCCCATTCTTTCTTCCACTCCTCTCCCTGGTCATCCGTAACATGCGTTTCTTGTAAACATGCGATATCGTACTTTCTGCATTTTAAAAAAATAATTGTACGTTTAATTTTTTTATTTAGGCCTCTGCAGTTCAGAGACAATACAAGCATGGGGGTTTTTCTGAAAGCGTAGTCCTTTATCGGTCCTTGTCGTTTCCCGGTGGTCACACACAAGGGGAGTTCAAATTAGGTTTCCTTTCCCTGCTGGCTGTGCTCGCAGCCTTCTGTTTCCTCCTCCTCCTGTCTCCTCACTTTTTCATTTGGTGAATCAATTGTGTCGCCGGTGTGGTATCCCAGATTATCCCCCCCAAAATCTATCCCCCCTGATATTTCAGAATATCCCCCGGATAATCTAGGATATCCTAGAATAACCCCCGGATATTCTGGAATATTCTGGTTTATCCCCCCGGATATCCTAGAATATCCCCCTCTATAACAGTTTATCCCCCGGGGTTAAAATAGGATGGGGGGATACTTGCCAATGGGTAAGCGGCATCCTATTTTATCCCCCCATAACAAATTAACCCCCACCTTTTTTTTGTTTTTGGGTATCCTTTCCCCCGTTTTTTTTTTCGTGTGCGTTTCTGTGTACAATCTTTCTCTGCCACACAAAAAACACACACACACACAAAACACACATATACAAAGTGTGACTTAACATGTGTTTTAAGCCGACCATTCCAAATGTTTGACAATTTAACATGAGGCCGAGTAGTGACAGGAAATAGCCTGACATAACTGGGGGCACAAATCTTTCTCCTCCCATCCACCCACCAAACCCTTTTCTGGAGCTTTTAGCAGCAGTAGTAGTAATTAAAGGGATTAAATTTCGGTGGTGGTCTAAGGAGCAATGAGAATAAAGTACATTCAGTATCAACAGAAGTGCGAAGATGTAATTGGCCCTTTGTTATCAATCCTCTAATATGTTGCAAGACATTAGTAGTCTGTCACCAAATCCGAGCAAATGGCAGCATCAACTGGGAGAGTCTGTTTCTAGTTTACATGAGAAATAGACATCAAAACCTACAGACTGTCCTGTTTTGGGATCTCATGGACAAAACGTCCTAATCAGGGTCGCAATGTCAAGAATGGATTCCATCATCAATTCAATCAAACAACTTTCAAAGACAATGCAGATTCGAGACAGACGAAAAAAAAAAAAGATTCTTGGACCATTCAGGGATATACATAGAAGTCGAGGTGAAGATCTGTTCAGTGACAAGCAGCTGATCCCATTCAAGTGTACCTATACAGTCCCAAATTTTGTTTGCCTTCCAAATCCAACTCTTTTTACAGACTTAGCGTGTCCTGAGCAAGAGATCCTTAAAAAAATTTATTCTGGGTTACAGAGAATTGCATCCTGGTTTTAATCATTTAAATTTTTCCATCTTTCAGTCTCATCTGAGACTATCTTTCCTTGCTGAGGGTCACAGCAACTTTTTCCCTCCTTGGAAGTCTATCATTCATTATATAACGATAGCATAATACTCGTGTGCGTCCTCCTTCTCCCTGTCATAAAGCCTCATTTCCTCGAAGCATTTCTTCCAATACAGTAGGACACAATCAGCAAAATGTGAAAGGGGGAGCTTTAGTCCAGGCCGCCACAACTATTTTTCCCTACTTTGTTATAATGCACATACTGCATTTTGTCAGCCTTCACGCATGGGATAGGCAAAATGGCCTGCTGACCTTGAACGTCTGCAACCCCGCCAGTGATGTCAGTAAAACGTTAGAACAGTGGGGAGGCGATTCTGAATTCCAGGGGGAAGGGGGGGGAGGGGAGGAAACGAAGAAAAGGGTGACAAGGGGACGAAAATGAGGAACGGGGGGGGGATACGGGAGTTGAGGGGAACCAGCAATGAAGAGCAATTTGGGGACAAATACATGTCAATTGTCAGTCATTGACTTCTTCTACAGCTTAGATGGGTTTGATGAACAGAAAAGGGTTGTTTTTTTTTCTGTGCATATAATAAAGAATGGTTTCTGCTTTATAATGAATCATGAACATGCTTTTTGTCTTTTTTTTTTTTCCGGGAAATCGGGGAAAAAGTGGGCGATGACAGAAATTTTGGAGTCTAAGGAGCGATCGCCTGAAAAAGGTTGAAAACCACTGCTAAAGAAAGTGAACACCCCCCCCCCCCTCCAACTTAGACAGCAACAATCGGGCCAGTTTTATGATCAATAGAAGATTTCTCCCAGGAAAGGTCTTACTGGTGTTTATTTGTGCGATGATGTGATCACCAGGTAGAATAGGGTATGCCAGGTACCCAGGGTTACTCAACTCCTAACATTAAATAGGAATGTCACTAGTTGTAAGTTATTTACTTGGAGACAATGATGGTCACTTGTTGTCGCACTTCTCTCACTATCTGATTTTGAGCCTTAGAATATTTTTTAGTGCTATGGTATCGCCATCCCCCGAGTTTTAAACAAGTTAGTAAGAGCTTTAAAATATAGGAAACTTTATGGCAAAAACAAGTCAGTCGGGACCTAGCCAGCGTGGGGTTAACACATTAGTAACTTCTATCAGAAATAGACTTAGTGGAAAATTCGGGAGTTAGATTAGTAAAATAAAAGAACCTTTTCATTTACATGCAAGTACTATTTGTACTGATGTAAATAAATACATGAGACGACACCAGTTCGTTCATTGTTTTATGTGGGCGTGTGTCCTCTCACAGCCATGTCGAGTGTGCAGCAGCCAAAGACTTAGTGAAATAATAGCAAGAAAACAACAACCAGCCCATAACACTGTCTTGCTCTTTTCCTCTCTAGCTCTTCTGTAGCCCCTCATATTGTCATATTGTAGCAGTCAGAAGATGCAGAGTTGTAATAATCGGGGCTCATTTTTTGCAGAGCGTTATGCAAAAATGTGGTCATTTGTGTTTTCTTTTCTTTCCTTTTTTTTTGTTTTTGTTTGTTTGTTTGTTTTGTTTTGTTTTTAAAGGCACCATCAAATGAGGATGTTGCAATGGAAGCGAGGTATCCGAGTTTACATGAAAGAAAGTCAATTGGGCGCTGCACTCATTGAAAACAATACCAATAATCAATGACAATGCAGAAGATCATAAACTTAGAAATTAGATTTAGTCTGGCTTCCAAACTTAATTTCACAACATTCCACTGTAACATCCTCATTTGACGTAGGAACTTTATTTTTATTTTTTATTTTTTTAAACGAAGGAATGAATACAAAGTGTAAGAATTTTAAAAATTTAACAGCAAAAAATTAATTCAGTGAAATGTCACAAATTTTGCGCTGAACCTGAAACAAATTTCATACAGCTCTAGTCGCGTTCTTTGTCTAGATCACATTCTATATGAGATGAACCATAGAAGTAATTATGATCTAACTATTAAAGATCCATTCTTTAATTAATTTAGTTAATAAGAGAGAATGAGACTGCTTCAAAAGGAAAAGTATTACATGTATAACAAATGACATACAACTTGCTCTGATATAGATATTCAGCAAATCAAAACATGGACAATAAAATCTAACATAAGTTTGAACAGCCTTATAAACCGGTGATATTATCTAAATCGTCACCAAAAGCAGCTGGCATTGAGGTTTCAAAGGTCCTACAAAAAAGTACCGATACATGCTAATGGTGAATTTTTAATTAGTACCTTTAGGGAACGGTTCCAGCATTTTAAATTTCAAACATTTAGCCAAGTGTGACCGCATCCGAGACTGCTGAAAATGTATGGATGAAATATCTGCGTTACCCATTGCTATCTCTATTGCAAAAGCAATTGCAAACAAGCCACAGTCATTTCCACTCTCCTGTTTTTGGCACGCCATCATATCGACCACTAAAGGCAGTGTTTTGCAGGTATTGTAAATTTCCACCAGTTGCGACATTAGGTCGAAGCTGATTTCTTCATACAATGAGTCAATGACAAATACTTTGCCATTCAGACACGCTGAAACCACCCAGTGGTTACCTCCTGTATGATGAATTTGCACCACGGTATTTGCAGTTCCGACGTATTTGTACCCTTTTGCGGCACCAATAACTGTGTCTTGGAAGCCTAGAAGTCCAGGATATTGACTTGAAATCAGTCTCTGGGCTGTATTTATTGTTATATCATCCAGCCAATCATCATCAGTTTTTGACTTCTTGCTCGGAGGTGGCACCAGCATCAGGTTATCTGCGTGATATTTTTGTTTCAGTCCACACAGCTTATAGAGATCCTTTTCCAGGGAGGTCTCAACTCTGACTGGCCCGTAGTTCTTCGGTTCCAGCTTTCCCCCTTTCCTTGTCCGTGATCTCAGGTTTGCATAAAACACAAGATCGCCAGGCTCGAAACATTTGACATTGCCTTTTCTTCTTTTAGAATAGTCCTCTTTGTTTTTCTCCTGGGCTTTCCTTGCATTTTGAACAGCCTCCTTCCTGACATCTGCAAGGACAGCGAATTGCTTGCTCCTATTTTCTGTGTTAATTTCATCCGTTTCACAAGATAGGTCAGTAGAGTCAACGTCGATTGGAAGCCGTGCTTTTGTCCCATAAACAAGCTCAAAAGGAGATAATTTGGTTGAGGCATGGACGCTGCTCCTATAGCCTAACAGAAGCAGATCAATGTTTTCGTCCCAGTCCGTCTCGCCGCCGTTACTGTACTTGGCCAGCATGGAACATAGCGTCTGATTAAAACGCTCTGTTAGGCCGTTACTCTGAGGTCTGTACGCTGACGTCACCTTGCGTTGGATATTAAATTTTGTACAAAATAAGTCATTCAGTGTGTTGTTGAATTCTCTGCCCTGGTCCGAAATGATGGACAATGGACATCCGAATCGGCCGACGATTTTCTTTAATACCTTCAGAGTACTGATAGCTGACTTGTCGACAATGGGAAAAGCTTCAGCCCCTTTTGTAGTGTACTCTGTTAGTACCATTAAATATCTGTGGCCGTCCTGCGTCGTGGGTAAGGGCCCTAATAGATCCATACCACACTGTTTGAAACATTCTTCAGGAATGGGTACTGGGTGCAGCTGGTAAGAATCTTTTGGCATCCTATTGGCAGCCTTACACTTCAAACAGTTCCCACAGAATTCCTGGATGGCTTGGCTCATTCCTTTCCAGTAATATCGTGAGGAAACTTTCTCGTACGTTTTATTCACGCCAAGGTGACCCCCGGTGTCACTAGAATGCAATTTCTCTAATATGTCTTGAATTTCATCCGTTCGGGGGACTCGAATGTAGACTTCGTCTTTCTGTCCCATGTACATCTTCGTTGTTCTTTTATAAATCAAATTGTCTCTAGCGAAGAAATGCTGCCATTTCTGCTTCATTCCTCTTTTGGCGTTTTTCTGATTTTCTAGAGGCATATTGATAATCTCTTGCGTCCAATACCGCCTTGTCTGTTTTTCACTGGAGAGGAACTTGACAATTTCACTATATTCGTGTGCATCCATTGCAGTCTAATAGGGTGGCAGCAGAGAAGGAACTGTCAAAATTGAAGTATGACTGTTCGGCGACAGCAACCAAAAAAACAGTATAGCAAATGAAAAACGTAGTAGGATGGGCGCACATCGGCAAAGTGAAGACTGGAACTCTGTGTCCGCGATACATATAATACGATAAAAAAAAAAAAAAGACGAAAGTCTTCTTTCAGTCACACTGCCAGACACTTTAACCGTTTTTCCACTAGGCCCAAAATCTACGCCGCGCCCATCACAGAATACAAAAATGGAAAATGATACAGTTACTGTGCTTTTTTGTTTGTTGTTGGTTTTTTTTTTGTCATTTGACAATCCAAAAGGAGCAATACTGACATTTGCACAATCTGCCATTCCTGTGTCACTGTTTCCCATTTAATAGCTAAAGCGAATGGTATGCACACAGAAATGTCTGCCAAACCACAGCAATTTCCTTTAGTCTGAACAATAATAAGGTTGTAAATTTTAAATCGTGTCTTTGGGTTGCATTATTGACCTGACTTGTTAATTTTGTTTGATATTAAAAGTATCAATGCATTATCGATGCTAATTCACTACCTTGTTGGTGAGAGAAGAGAGGTTGCATACATGGTCTTAAGTAGAATTACAACCCAAGCTCAGCCAAAAACTCATACGATGTTGGCAGCATTATAGCCAATCTGGTGAGGTATGAACCAGCTTACATCGAGTGCCAGTGTGCCAATTTCAGTCCACTCGCCACCGTACGCGAAAAAGCCTTGCTAATCTGGTTTAAATTAAGTACATAACGATCGATTGGTACCCCGATCTCCGGGGGGGGGGGGGAGAGGGGGCAATTCTGTTTGAAAAAGCACAGGAATTTGCATCGATACTGACATCAACGGACAGTGACCTAGTATCTCCTGGACTGAGCGATTTAAGAGACGAAACGGGATCCTTTCAAAACTGTTTACAGGGAATCGCCTGTTGCACACGACGCCGCAGAAAACTGGTCAAAAAATTCACCTGAACGAAATCTTGAATAACTTTAAACACAGTGTCGATGAAACTGGATTGTTCTACCAGTGTGTCCCAAACTGAACTCATGTATTGCATGATGAAAAATGTGTTGGGGGGGACAAACAATGAAAGCAAGACTGCTAGTGCTCGTGGCAACAAATGTGAGCGGCACTGACAAGTTACCATTACTTGCCATGGGTAAAGCACTGAAACCCCAATGCTTAAGAAATGAGATGTCTGCCTGTAACCTCCACGGTCAATCGCAAAGCCTGGATGACCTCCAATATCTTTGAAGACTGGGTCCATATCTATGAGCGGAAATTTACCATCTCAGGTCGAAGGTTCCCTTAATCGTCGATAACACTACAGCGCACCAAATTTGCTTCAATTCGCCTCGTATCTCAGCCCATCACAACAATCATTGCCCAACTCTGTGGCCAGCGCATAATCAAAGTGCTGAAAATGATGTACAGGAAAATAGTGGCCCAAAAGCGTATCCCATGGATGGAAAGTCAGAAGCCACAACCTGATAACGACATACCAGTAGTCAAGATCACCATCTTGGATGCTCTACACTTCCTTCGCATAGCAGGATAGCAAGTTACTCAAGAAACAATTACTGACTGTTTCAATCAAGCTGGATTCGTTTGCCCTGAAGAACCAAGTTAGTGGGTGGTTATAGAAACAGATGAACCTGAACATGATTGCAGTAATTTGCTTGAAAGGCATAAGAATGTGTAAGTATTGACGATGGGCTGAGAACCACAGAGGAAATGACCATGGATGTCATAGTAAACATGGCTACAACTCAAGAGAAAGATGATGGTGATGAGGAATAATTATACTGTTGAAGAGGAGGATCCCTGTTGTGATTTGTGCTATTGAGTAGAAGAGCACTGAGAAGACAAAAAAGTATGCCCGATCCAAATTTATTATTTTAAAAAAAAAAAACACTAAATGGCATCTCGTGTATTATGCCAGCACAGTTCAGGTTATTGTTGCATGTTTATGTTGTATAAGCCAGGATGTACCACAGCGATTGACTGCCTTTGTACGCTGAAGTCTTGCAGCAAGAACAGCATCATGAATTTCTGAGTGACATGTTTTAATGTGAATAATGATAGGGAATATAACAAATGGACCTCATGAAAAAAAGCACACCCAAAAAATCTCTCATAGCCATAGAGTGTTAACTGGCGCTAGCCTGTGCTCAGAGTTACTTGATCCCATTAATGTATCGGGAGGGCTTGAAAAATGTAAAGGGATTGGTTCAAAACCACGATTACTTTTTATGTAACTTTCCAAAGAAAGACTAACATGATTGCCAAACAATGCTGTAAGGATAGGAAAGACAAACTTTAAAATCTCCATATACAAAAAGAAGGTCAAGACGATGCCTTTGACTTTTTACCCATATCTAACCCCATAGAGTCATCGTGGAACCCTGTGATGTTAAAGCACGTCGGACTGTTAGCGGAAGTGGAATGTCTTGCGTGATAAGATTATATCGTCATTATCATAACAAATAGCGGTAAAAACTGTCAAAAATATATTCTTTCCAGTGCACTGAGAAAAAGTCATGATAATTTCAGTGCTTCGCATTGACATACTCATAATGCATGTTATATGTAATGTAGGGTTATGTTTGGAAGGTGAAAAAAAACTACTCTATAAATATTTTCTTTTCATACAAACTAAATCAATTGGATTCTCTTTCTAGGATAGTAGGACAGTTTTTTGAAAAGCTTTTAATGTGATAGGAAATTTGAGCCTCAGTGGTCATGTGAATCCTGCACTGATTTCCATGGATTGCTCTATTGTTAGGGATGGTTCCCATTCCGTTTGTCCTCACTTTTTCCTATTTAGTTTTGGAAGAAATTCAAACGTTGATCTGAAACTATTTTCGCGGATTATTTTTTTTGGTACAGATTTAAATGCATGAATTGTTTTGACATTTAACACAGTGATATAGTAGGTTACTATAGTGGATGGACTTTGCCCTTTCTTTACAGTCTGGTCCATCAATTGAAACTCGTCCCATTTTATGATGTTGAAGAGAAGGATCCGTGTTGTGATTTGTGCTATTGATTAGAAGAGTACTGAGAAGACAAACAAGTATGCCCGATCCAAAATTATTATTTGTTTAAAACAACACTAAATGGCATCTCATGTAATATACCAAGCACAGTTCAGGCACATTGGGTGGTCCAATGATGAAGTCAAGGCTTTTAAAAGACGAGCTTTTCCTTGTAGTTTCTGTTGGTGTCAGCACAGTTTTTAGCAAAATGTAACATAATCTGGGTTTTGAGCCGACCCCTACAATTGCTTGAGCGGACTGATGACATAACGCGTGCCGAATGTGGAGCATGCAGGTGTCACGTCCACGAGGGCAAGAAGCCTTGTTAACGCGATAGCCGCCATTGCGCGCTTGCCCGACACAATAGGCCGTTGTTATTAATTCATTATTTCAAGACTAAACGAAACACACACTGTCATTATCTCACGATAGTAAGTCTGCTGTATTCTGTTCTTGGTGTAGACCTTGGTCCTGTCTACTCATTTTCATTCCATGCTTTACCAAAGTTAAAGCAAAAAGAGACAGCGTGTTCTGAGCTAGAGATCCTTCAAAAACTTGTCCTGGGTTACAGGGAATTGCATCCTTGGTTTTAATCATTAAAAACGTTAGTCTCCTTCAGCCTCATCTGAGACAATCTTTCCTGTCACACCATCCATTTCCCTCCTTGGAAGTCGACCGTTCCATAATAATAACGATAGTATAAAACTCTTGTGCGCCCTCCTTCTCGCTGCCAACCCCGCCTCATTCAACAGCTGCTTTTCCCCGCACTATAATTATAATGCACATACTGCATTTTGTCAGGGACGGGCAGAGTGTCCTACTGACCTTGAACGACTGCAACCCCGCCAGTGACGTCTGTAAAACTTTAGAACAGTGGTTCTCAAGGCGGGCGATAGCACCCCCCTCCCCCTGTGAGCGATATCGCCCCCCTATTCGATTTCCAGGGTTTGAGTGGGGGACGAGGAACAGGAGCGATATGGGGGTGGGGAGGGGGAACCAGAATGGAGAGCCATTTGGGGACAAATACAAAACAGTCATTGACTTCTTCAGTGCCTCGATGGGTTTGATGAACAGAAAAGGTTTTTCTTTTTGTGCATTTGGCAATGACTGGTTTCTGCTTTATATAATTATAATGAATTATCAGCATGCATATTGCCATTAATAAGGCACTGAAAAACTTAAAATCATAACGTGTGAGTGATCTCTATTCTTTTGACTATGGATTTTTTTCTTTTTCGGGATATAGGGGGAAGTGGGCGATGAAAGAAAATTTGGACTCTAAGGGGACGATTGCCTGAAAAGGTTGAGAACCACTGCTAAAGAAAGTGAAATTGAGCTGGGGGATACTTTAGAATAGGGGGGGATATTCTAGGATATCCCAGAGTATCCGGGGGGTTAAAATAGGATGGGGGATATTCCAGGATGTCACACCGGCTCTTTTGTTCTGTAGGCTGTGTGAGCGTTGTTGTCCTCGACACGACATACTCCGTGAGCGGTTTAACATCATTTGTTTAATGTTTGTTTGTTTACCTGTTCCTCGTTCACCTGTTCTGTCTTTTGTTTTTGGCCTACTGTTGTGTGTTCCCTGGCTAGTTGTATCTGCATAAGTAGGTGAGCGAATACTTGTGTTTGTTGTGTGCTTGTCTGAGTCGTGCTCTGTGTTTGGAATGTCATTGTGTGTCACTGGTATGTTTTCCCCTTTGTCGTTGTCGTTGTCATCGTCAACTGGTGTCCTGTTAGTGTCAATGTTCTTTGGATGTCGTCCTGGTCGGATCTGTTCCCTGTAATAAACCGTCCCTCTCCATATACCTATAGGGATGGACACTTCTAAATTGATTGCAGGGATGTCTGTGTACATAAAACGCCTGCCTGTTTTATACCCAGTCCACCCTCCCTTCTCGTCTCTATAGTGTTCCTCTTTTATTGCTGACCTTAGCACTACCCCTTTGACAGTTAACGCCTTCTCTATCTCGTCGTTACTGACTGATAGAGGTATACCTCCGACGATGATTTTCGTGGTGCTTCGTCCTGTGTCCGAGAAAGCAAAGGGGTTTCTTGCCAATAGTGACACCGATTGTCCCATGAATACAATCCCTTCCGTAAGCAGTTTTTGTCTAGCCCCCGCCCCTTTTACATAAATCCTCCACAATCCCCCAATCTTCTGAGCCCCCTCAATGCCTTGAGGACCTGTCGTAGCCTCACAGGCTCTGCACAAGTCTAATCCCTTAATTAAACTACCATCTGGAGGGGCAATGGTTGAGTGCAAGATAAAGCACACCCCGCGCCCAGTTATATCCGCACTATCCCCGCTCACCGTGTTAGAATCCGCCATCTTGCAGAGCTAATTTCGTAAGTGAGCCGAGCACGACAAACAGAAGCGCAGAATAGGCAAAAGAGCAGTCTAATGCTTTAGAGAAAGTTCCACATATAATTAAGATCTACTTACCGGAATCCTTCTATGGAAACGATAATACAAAATCCGTCTGCACCTAGATACACTTCCAAATGCACAGAGCTAGTGTATCATCCGGCTTTGACTTCAAAGCCGCCACCCTTACCTTTTTTTTTTTGCTGAATTACAAACTCGTCAGCTGGTAATGAAAAAAACCTAAAGGGTTCGAGAACAGCCGACAACAAAGTATTCAGTACACTATTATTTATTATCTATACTTTCGGTGTATCTTAATAGATCTTTTATTTAATCTATAATTCATTAATATTTGTCTTATTCATTCAGTATTTTTAGTTGCTGGAAGCACATGTACGTGGAAAACTGCATGATTATATACCAGCGGATGTAACTGAATGACAAAACTGTCAGCTGATAATGAAAAAACCTAAAGGGTTCGAGAACAGCCGACTACAAAGTATTCAGTACAGGACACTACTAGAATACATGGCAGAAGCCCACTAGGTTTGATCTCTCTCTTACCTAGGAATATTTCTATTTCTGTAAATGTAATTCCTATTTAATCTTATCTACTTTTTCAATTACTAGACTTGCAGAAAAAGTAACTTCATAATAATCTGAGCAAACTTAATAGCAATATCTAATTTCTGAGTCATGCACAAAATGAATGCATTAAAATTCGCATTTCAATCTGAGCCCAAAAAAAAAAAAAAAAAAATTTAAAAAAAAAAAAAAATGCAATGAAAAAAAGTGTACACGTCGCTGTTTGGAGGACGTATGGTGATTAATTTTCACCATTTAAATTCAACGAAAATAGACTTGGGGAGGTCAGAATTAGAAGGGATTTGAATACTTTTGAGGAAAAAGTACAAAACATCATTTCAATATAAACCAATCGAGTTTAATAGATATTTGCAATACTGACATCAACTCTTCGAGTAATTCACTTAAATATTAAATTCGATTGGTTCATACTGAAAGTGATGTCTTTTGCTTTTTTCTCAAAAGCTATGAAGTGGCACTTGGATCCCATCCAATTCTAACGCCCTCAGTTTCTGACGCCAGCAGAGAATAGAATTTTAATGGACATCTAAACTGAACACAGTCCACTGGCTTTGTAATAATTCGTACATGTCATTACATGTACTTCAAGGGCGCCAGATCCACTCGTACTTAGAATCAAATTACATATAGGTGACAGGTCTTGCTTGATTAATTATTCAAGATGGGTTGTTTGATAAAATTATATTTTCAAATTATGCGCCATATGGAATTTGCAAGTTACGATTGGCTGGGTAAACGTTTGAACTCTGTTCGTATTTACTTTCATAAATTGGCCAGCTTCACCAAAATTCAGTTTTGTCTGTTGGATTATTGCCACGATACACTTCTCTTTGTACGATTTTTACTGTAAATTTTCACACAGTAACAAAAAATTAAAAAATATGACTTTCTAAAGAAATACATTATTGGATAAATTCATAAGAGAAAAAATAAATGAATGAATAACCAAAGGTACAACCGATTAATAAATAAATAAATAAATAAGTAAATAAATAAAGCAAAAGGCAAACCAATCGATCAATCAATCAATCAATCAATCAATGAATCATAAGCAAGCAAGAAATAGATAAATAAATAAATAAAATAGCTAGTTTGAAAAAAAAAACAGGGGAAAGGGAAACTCGAGAGGTAAAATGTCAATGACATGACAAATAAGGAAAACTTATTTTTTTTTTAAAACAGTACTTAAATGAGCTTAAATATCATATTCTGTGACGTCGTATAAATGTCACGGTATCAAATGGCATACTTAACAAAAATATTGTACCGCGGTAAATCTTTTGACACAGTGATGTTTTACTATTTCGCATAATACCATGATTTGGCATTTGTCTCTAATCTTGTAATACTTAAACACGAACTGCCATCGGTGTACTTTCATTGTCGGTCATATTCAAAAAATAATGTGCTGGGAATTCTATTAGTACTTGAGACCGGTGGCCCTCTGCTAGTCAAATCTATTTTTGTTAGGGTTTTCATTTGTGATGTGGACAATGGAGTCCAACGGGACTTCTTGCACTGAAACATGTCTGTCTTCACTGGAACGGGGGCGTCAAAACTGTCTTTGAGACACTTGCAAAAAGACAGACATAGTGCTCTGAATAAAAACAGACGTAAAACAGACATGACTCACTGCGCCAATAGCCCCATTGCATCGTTGACTTTTTTTACGTTTAAAACTCGAAGAATATTTTAAAGTTATATTTTCTTTCAATATTTTAACATGTTAACTATTTCAGTTTTTTTCTCCAACGACGGGATAAAATCTTTGGACGTTTATTGTGTAATCAAATACTACCGAGTAAATTAACAGCAACAAAAGGAATTCCGTTAGATCACATGAACGTTTAAGCGATAGTCCTGAGATATGGGACTTCCGACCGCATGACAACGTGTACAGAACGCAGCCGAGCGTGTATTCGAAGGACCAAGTAATTCAAATGTACGAAAGAGTTTAACTTATTTGGGTCTGGTGTTGATCAACATTCCCATTGGAGTTATGGTAAGTTTTCACGGCAATTAACAATCTCTTGAACATTCAGATGGTTCTTTTGTGTTTCTGTCAATGATAATAGTTTTGTTTTAATCATTTACAACGGTGCACAGCTCTATTAGGCTAGATCTATCAGTTTGACGAAATATTATAAAAACTACAGAAAAAATTGTGAAGTCGCACTCTGCTGCAGTACAAACAAGTACTCGCATCTATGTAGATGCTCTTATCTAACATGTTATTTAGATTCCATTATATTTCATATTCTATTTTTTTTTTTATTTGTTCAATTTTCGATTTTTTTTTTCTGTTGTGTTTTCTCTCTCTCTCTTTTTTTTTTCCTCGAAGAAGGCTATTGCCGAAATATCGGCCATTTTCTGTCTTCTCTTTTAGTTTGGGTTTCATTGTAGCGTTTGGGTATGATTTCTTACTCGAGGCTTTGCTACATACAACTGTTTTTTTTTTTTTTTGCAAATTTTTGACGAGGCTGGTAGTTTACAGAGTCGAGTCCGTTTTGCCGAGCCTGTAGTGTGAGATTAAAATTATGGAGATAAACAGCTAAACATTTACACATGTATGAAAATATCTTGTGTGAAGTAAATTCTTAATCATTTCAAATGACAGTCACCACCCCCTGTTTCATCAAATTTCTAGATCATCCAAAAGCAACAGAATAATACACATCAAGGCAAACAGAGAAAGAAGAGACGGTTGTTTTTGCCTTCCGCAATTGGCCTCAACATTTTAGCTAGATGTATGCCACAGTTCACTAAGGTTTATTATCATATCACTTTGTGTATGCCTGATGCTGAGTTTATCGAGTTGTGACATATGTTCATGTAATGACACTTAAGATGTGCTGACCATACGTATGCTCTTAAACACTCTGTGAACGAGAAATTCCCTCATGGGACAATTAAGTAATTCTTATCTTATCATTTCCTTAGAAAGGAATGGCTTTTTTTTTGTTTCATGTGGCAAATTATTAGAAATCCTACACGCCTTCAAGAGAACGTCAGGAACTCTAGCATTCGCTGTTTGTTCGAAAAATAATATCTTCTCGTCGTGTCCTCTTGCTTTCTAGGGTTGATGCTAGTTACGGCGCAGGTGTTCGCTCGCTTAATTCCACAACCAGCCGGCCTTTCTAGAGAGGAAACATGGCCTGGCTTAAAAGTTCCACTCTGTCCAAGATCAACGTAGCAGACTCCGTCTGGGTCATACTCACAACACTCATAACTTTACTTACAGGAGGAATACCCCCCCCCCCCAACCACCAAAAGCGCATCTTGTTTCTGAAGGATACTAAATAAGTCTAAGTTGATTTAACAGATCTCTTTAAAATCATATTTACAGAGTTCATATAGACATACTTTACAGCATGGGCTTTTTTCCCGTTAGATCTTAAACTTCACTTCCCAAGCACCGACAAGACTCCCCTACAATTGACATAAAATTAAAATTGCACAAACACTTACAATGCCGTTTGTGACCTAAAGATGAATAAAGCCTAATGGGCTGAGGGGCAGTTTTGAGATTGCCTACACGTGAGAATCTTTTACACAGCGTGATCCGCTACCTATTCACAGGCGTTGCTTATGTTGGATTCAGATATATTATGAAACTGAATATTTCAAATCAGATAATTATACAGTGTTGTTTGGGGTTACTTCATTTTGGGATTTTTTTTTCACTGGCACGTCTGATTACTATACATGTATTAATGTGTACAGTATGTCTCTTAGATTATTCGGTGAATAATCATTTTTCTGTTTATGGCCCCAGTAGCTGGAATTCGCAGTCTAAAAACTTAAGACATGTATAAAACACTGAAATGTTCAAGAAACATTTTAAAACACCTTTTCGATTGATATAATGCAACCATGCCTGTTTCTGACGATTGTCCCATGTTTTAGTTTGTTCCTTGTATTGGTGAATTGACTGTGAGCGATAGACACAATCGGGTTATCATATTAAGCCCAGAACGGCACAGTCAACAGCTGACAGACAAGAAGTGGGGGCCTTAATTGCCTAGATAATAATTTCTTAGTAAATGCGGGACGACCCTTTCATACTAAGCCCGATCAGACACAGTCAGCCTCTGACATTATTTCTTGGGTATATATTTTGCTGGCAGCAACTGACTGAAGTTTCAGGCTTAGTATGGTACCTTCCTCACTGTAGTGTGAAGTGCTTAGGGCTCGTATTGTGGCACAAAAGCGTTCCAGTAAATGTTACTATTATGTTATTCTAATGTTCTGTCTACCAGAGTGGTACGCGGGTAACCTGACCACCTACACCAACTCCTACTTCATTGCCAAATTTGGTCGGGATGCGCAAACTGGGTCAGTCATGTTGACGGTTTCTTACATCTCGGCTAGATCTTTGGGGTTGGTGCTTTTCAGTAAAGGTAAGTTTAAAGCTCTGTTTTCATGTGTACGGAAACGGCAACTGAAACGCCGAAAACGCTGCAAGTAATGAAATGGAAAGAATGTTTTCATGTGTAGTAATGAAATGGAAAGAATGTTTTCATGTGTACGGAAACATTGAAGTGTTTCCGTACACATGAAAACATTCTTTCCATTTCATTACTTGCAGCGTTTTTGGCGTTTCAGTTGCCCTTTCCGTACACATGAAAGACCAGCCTAACTGGTCTTGTCCACAGCATCCGCTCCGCTCCACTATTTTTTACCGAAAAATGACGTATGACAAAGTAAAACACTCTTTGCCTCTGTTTACTTGTCCACAGCATCCGTTCCGCTCTGCTC
This sequence comes from Onchidella celtica, assembly GCA_963931925.1. Taxonomy (NCBI): domain Eukaryota; kingdom Metazoa; phylum Mollusca; class Gastropoda; order Systellommatophora; family Onchidiidae; genus Onchidella; species Onchidella celtica. Next base: position 16,522,273 of record OZ007579.1, on the reverse strand, counting down.
CTTACCACCATAGAGACAAAGAACGTTTTACTTTGCCATACTTTATTTTCCGCAGAAAATAGCGGAGTGGAGCGGATGCTGTGGACAAGTCCAGTTAGTCGTGGCTTGTCCTGAAAATGCTTTCACTCCGACACAACTGCTCACAAGTGTAGAGACAGTATGATGGAACAATGCACAATGCAAATTACGGGCATAAACATAAAGTATGTAAGCTCGATTTTAACGAGTTTTAAACCCCTTCTCTCTCTCTCTCTCTCTCTCTCTCTCTCTCTTTCTTTCTCTCTTTCTCTCTTTGTGTCTCTTCCTCTCTCTGTGTGTCTCTCTCTCTCTTTCTCTCTGTCTCTCTCTCCTCTCGCCATGTACACTTTTCATACACTTGGCTTCAACGCCTCCTTTCTCGACTGTACGAGTGTACGAGCACTGGAATAATCAATGTCCATGACCAGGTCTTGACATAACATTCTACTTGGACTGTCTGATTTGTTTCACCAGATGCTTGTGCTGTGTATTCCATTTTGATGTAATACTAAAACTTTGTTCTTTTTTTTGAAAGAAAGAAAAATAAATGAAATAAAACGTTATAATTCATTATTTCCCATATCTGTGAGTGGATCTGACGAAACCGGGCTAAGATGAAAGATCAAATTCATGAGGAAATCCTTCCAACGGGGATAATTTTTCTGTGGAAATTGAGATCTTCTTATAATATGACATATACGCCATTTTTCTGCATTCAGTTAAGACATTTTGCTTGAAATCGTTTTGAAATTTTATTTTTCAAAGCGGTATAAAAATTTCAGCTTTAGCCCGGTTTTGTCAGACCCACCTACATTCAAAAAGCCCATGTAGGCTTACCAGAACCCCTCCTGCCCCGTATACTGTTCACACACTGGGAACCCCGGCCGACCCTCCCATTCCGAATAATGTACGTACTTAACTCATAGCGAGGGAAAGCAGAATTCGGCTCGAGTGGACACCGATTTTCCAACACTAATATCTAAGCCAACTTCTCAAAATATTGAATCCCATCCAGGTTCATTGATTTTCCTTTACTGTTTTAATGTCTAAATGTGTTATAAAATGCCTTGTGTTTATACTGAGTGAAAGATAAAACATCTTTGAACCATCCCTACATTTCAAACTGGATCGAGTCGAGAGTTCCCGTCCACACCTACAAAAGTGACCGTAGGGAATCAGTTAATGGACGTTCCCTGACCATAAGATGTTTTTGTTTCGTTGCTTATTTTTTTTTTTCTTTCTTTTCTTCCACAGTCATCGGCCGTATAGGCAAGCGATGGGCTATGCAACTAAGCAGTCTTGTGTTTACAGCCAGTATTTTAACGTGCTACTTCGCTGTCCAGTACTCACCCACGATCTTCATCTTGTTGCTGGGGATAATGACTGGGCTCTGCACGGGTAAGTTGGAGACGAGTTATATACAAATGATATAGTTCTAATGTCACTTCTCTGTGCTAATGGCATAAGTCATTTTTGACACTTTTGAGATATTAATAAAAAAACAAAAGCTGTTTCTTTCCATGTCATTTGGTGACTTATGGCATTATGATTCCATTGGATTATGAAATTTTCCCATTGGCGCATTTCTTTAGCTTTACATTTATCTGATAGCCCTCGTGTTCAAGAATGTATTGAAACGTCAGTAATTGTTGTCTTTTGACATAGATCTGACATAATAATGTCATTATTGTAGAGCACTGACCACATTATCCATTTCAGTTTTCAGATTTGTGCGCCTGGTGTTTGCGGTCTGTCCCAATTTAAATTTTTTTTTTTTTGTTGAGGTTTTGCATTGCAATACATGATGTCCCCAAAGTTTGGATCCATAGGCCAAAATATGTGTGTGTGCCTGGAGAAAGGTCCCAGTTGTCGCAAATTTTGGATTTTGAGATAAGGGGCATATTCTTCTAGAAAATTCAATGCTGAACACGCTGATTTTAAAATTTGTATCTTAAGTAGTTTTGAAGATATGGCTTATTTTGTAAGACAGGGGGGCAAAATCAAACTTTTGAGAAAAACAGCTTTAACAGCTCACTCCCATGACAGACTTTTTGGATATTGTTGGGGGAGCGTAGTTTTATTATAAAGGCAAATAGGGAAACTACTGAGTTGTGTTCACTGCTCAGCTCTAGCTTTCTATGTAAAATACTGCGCTCTCCTAACAAGATCCAAAAAACTTCCGACTTGGCGGTTTTTAGGGGACCGTGGCATGTTACACGGTAAACTTTTGATGAGCAGTGAACTCTACTTCGCATTATCTGTATAACGGCTTTGTAATTAGTCCACGGTCCCCTAGCAACAATCACTTCAATATTACTTCTTGAAGAGTCACATGTACAAATAATTAATAAAATAATATTTAAGCATAAAATATTCCAAAATTCTTTTCATATGCTATTTAGAAATGCTTAAACTTGTGTTTTCTGCTAGAAGTAGATTTTCGACTAGTCACGACTTTTTCTACCTTTTCACCCCCTGGCTCAAAAATAGCTGTACCGACAACTGGGACCTTTCTTTAGGCGCACACACATATTTAAAATTTCGTTAAAGTAAAGCTCAAATTGATGATTTTGGACTTTGTGACTCGACACTTGTGTATAAAGCGAATACAAGAACGTTGGCCATTTCTTAATGAAAATGCAAAGATGCTTTCCTCTTTTAGTGCAACCTTCCTTTGTTGTCATCTGACGACAGTTTTAACAATATTTCAAGTCATAATCCATGCCCAAATTTCTGAAATTCACGGTGTACAGATAAGTTGGTGATTCCATCATAAACACCTAACAGATACGTTTTAAATCTATTTCAGTTTTGAAATGTGTGCGCGGCAGGTATTGACAGAGCTGTCTTAACGCCTGGCACACTGGGCCGTTGCCCAAAGTCCCCAAGGCGTAAGGGGGCCCTATGCATGTACTTTTCTGAGTAAAGTCAAAATTGGGAAAAAAAGAAAAGGTTGTATGTTGCGAAACCCTGTCGCAACATACAACCTTTTCTTTTTGCCCAATTTTGACATTGCTTATAGCCCTGTGGCGACCCCACATTTTTTCTGTGGTTTTTATGATATTTCGTGACTTTTCTGAGTAGTTGCGTGGGGTTAGGGGACGGTCCGCAGTCTGTTGGTTTGTCCAGGGGTCCCTAACGATGTGAAGACTTCCCTTTCTGGGTACTGAATGTGCATTCTGTACTTTAATGGTTTATAGGTGGATGTAATTCTTCCCGCTTTGAACTCATGCCAAACTTTCTCAGCTGTACAATTTTACGTCACGTTAGGACATAAGGTTGTGCCGGTTTTGCTGATGTTGAATTCCCTCATATGTCCTGGTTAAACTTACTGCCATGTTTATATAGTAGTTAACTTTCGAGCCCTGTGTGTACATGTATGTGGTTTTGTTTCACTGGTAACTTTCGATCTTTGGTGTATTTGTATGTGGTTTTGTTTCACAGGTAACTTTCAATCCCTGGCCTACGTGATTGTATGAGGTATTGTTTCACAGGTAACTTTTAATCCCTGGCGTGCGTGATTGTATGAGGTTTGTTTCACAGGTAACTTTCGATCCCTGACGTACGTGATTGTGTGAGGTTTTGTTTCACAGGTAACTTTCGATCCCTGACGTACATGTATGTGGTTTTGTTTAACATAACAGGTAGCCTACGATCTCTCTCCCGTGGACATGTATGTGGATATATTCCATAGGTAATCTTCGATCCTTGATGTACATGTACCTGGTTTTGTTTCACGGGTAACTTTTGGTCTTTGGTGTATAATGTCTATGGTTTTAATCCACAGGTAACTTTCAATTATTGGCGTACATGTATGTGGTGATATGGACGACCGGAAGTGACATAGGTTTTGTTTCTGGACTGACCACTCAGACTTCTACTGGAGCTATTGTCATTAACCAGCTCATCACCATGTACATTAACTCCGACTACATGGCCCCAGACTTAGAGATACACGATTCGAAATATTTCACACAACCGTAACTGCTGCACAGGTGAGCACCAACGACAATGGTCGTAGAATAGCTGTCACTACAATAACAAATTATAAAACCTAACAATTATAACATAGAGGTTATTATTTGAAATGTAGTTAGACTCGGTTTTCGGCAATTTTTCATCCGTGTAGATTTAAAATCACCTGGCTCCAACTACCAACCTCCCCTCCCCCTTTCCGTAAGAGTGTAGAGCGCAGGGATATTAAACTGGAACGGTGAATGTCTACAGTAAGAACTTGAGATTTAGAAAGTTTCAGTATCATTTTGCGTATAGACTATAAAAGTTGACCCTTTCATTAGATAAATAGCATTTATTCGATTTTTACTTAACCCTGCACCTTTCTGTTGATAAAGATAGCTCTTCATGTTAATAATTAAAAAAATGGTCATAACTGAAAGGAAGTGTATATCCGTACAACATGTTGTATGGATATGGACAGTGCATATCCGAGCAGCATGTTTATCAAAAAGCGCGACTGGTGAAGGTTTGCTGAAACAAAACTTGGTATGGCGTTCACGAATTTAAAGTGACAACACATGGGCTAGTCAGATGGACTTGGGGGCGCGAGGGTCTAGTCAGTTTGTATCAATGGGCGGTAGTCAGATTGGCTCATCAGGCGAAAAGGGGTTGGGGTAGCCATTGGTGATCGACGCACACTCAGGTATATTATTAGCGCAGATCACGCAATCTCCGAGCAGAAGTCGGATTGTGTTGCTTCTAAGCCGATTCATATTTTTAAAAGCTATGCAAATTAACAAGGTCAGTAATATAGTATTCCGATGCGTGTTCTGCGTCATCGAATTGTGTACGTTGTACGGATATGCACTGTCCATATCCGTACAACATGTTGTACGGATATGCGCTTCCTAACTGAAAAGCTCTCCAGACCCTCTCTCTCCTCCCCCTTCCTTCCTACCCCCCCGGCGACCCAACATACGCTTTTCATTGTTTAGAGTCACCCCCCCCCTCCTCGAGCACTTCCAGTTGGTACAGGCATATTGGGATTTTGTGATTTTTAGCATATTTTCCAGTTCCTGATCCTATGGGAGGTAGGATCGAGCACCTAGTCTTCTCGGATATTAGGAAGAAAAGCTCGGAGGGCCCGTGTGCACGTTGCGCACGTTAAAGATACCTTGGCAGTTGGAAATCGAAAAGAGAAGGCCGACCAGGCCGCTGCCCTGGCAAAATTAAATAAACTGCATCCCTACCACTCCCCCACCTCCTCATTCCTCTGCCCCCAAAAAAACAAACAAACAAACAAACAAACAAACCCGCCGACCGGCGCTGCACTGTGGCGACGACGTGTCTGCTCCAGTTGTAACTGGGCTGCAATGACACTAAGGCAAATTTCCCAAATGGGATTAAAGAAGTATTCAAAATACAAAAATACAAACAAACTACAAAAATGTATTTATAGATGGCCCATAAGATCAAAGTAACAGGGGGGGGGGGGGCAGTTTGGTCTAGAGGCGAATTGCTCGCCTCTCATGCCCAGGGTACCGGATTCCATTCCCAATCGGTGCGGGCATGTTGGAATTTGGGGGGAAAGTTCCAGTCCGTGATCCTATGGTAGGTAGGATCGAGCACCTAGACTTCTCGGATAAAGACGAAAAACCCGGAGGGCTCGTGTGCAAACTGCGCACATTAAATATATCTTGGCGGTTGGAAATCGAGAAGAGCAGGCCGAACCATGCCGCTGCCCCGGCAAAAAAAATAAAAAAATCCCTACCACAAAAATATACACAGAAAGAAGATCAAGAAAATCAAAAACCAGCAAGGTGATGTGTAAATGCAAAGACCAGCGAACCTCCTAAAATAAAGAACTAAAAGTTTTACACAGATCGAAGTAACAAATACCTGAAAATTAATTGCCCGACTGTCACGGCTTTCCATGTGCCACAACATTTTTTAATTCCTGACTGTAATTATCTGTACTTTTCATATTTTATAATTTTACATCATCTGCAGAGTGCCTTCTCTATTTCTTGTCTTGGGATGTACCGCTTTCGACGCACAGCAACTGGGATTTATCGTGTTGATGGAACCTAAACGAATGGGAGATTGACAGCGATGACAGCACCATGAGATTGTTACAAGACAATGGGGGGTCTAGCGATGGTAAGACTATTTCCATCGACAATGAAACAGCTCCAGAAAGCTTTTCTAGTAAACTGTCAATCAGCGATAAGTCCATTTCCATCGAAAGCGCAGCGACTTCAGAAGGCTGTTCTAGTAAATCAGATCTCCAGTTGTGTCTACCTGAATCTGGGCTGAAAACCTGTTCGTCTGTAGAAGATCAGCCAAATACAGCCCACAAGAAGGCAAATGGAGATGACTCTACATGTATATCACTGCAACACGCTGATCCACCAGACTACAGTTCTCAAAGGGAAGACATCAACTGTAACAGTCAAAAGGACAGCAGCGACGAAAAGACAGACGATGATCTCAAACCGACTGAGGTGTTATGCCACAAGATATTTTATGTTTTGTGGACAATGTACGGATTATGTGAGCTAACTTTGGCTATTACTGCCACAGTCTACAAAACGTTCGGCCAAACTAAAATTAGTGACGACCACTTCCTAGCAGATCTGGGTACTGCCATAACAGTGTGTCTCGTCGCAGCCCGTATTGGCTGGGGAATATTTTCTGACAAAGTTGGTTATAAAATGTCTCTAATTTGGGAGTTTTCTACGGGGGCTCTCAGTGTATTGTTTGTGTTTTTTGCCGTACATAATAGGTGGCTGTATTTTGTATGGGTTTGTGCGACCATTTTCTTTTTCAACGGAATGTACAGTAATCTAACAGTTTCTGTATACAAACTTTTCGGTAAGTCTCATTTCTCCGTAAACATTGCTATGTTGTCATCATCCACCGCGGTGGCCGGCGTGCTTTCTCCCTTCTTGTACAACTCAATCTTGGACTGTTGTGGATGGTTTTGGGTATTCTGTGCTTTAGGTATTATCCAGATATTGGGTCTGCTTACTACAATAGTAGTGGTACCCAGAGACTCATGAAACAGTTACATGTGAAACACAAGGCCCTGTACACTCAGCACACGAGTTTTGCCATCCACCACTAGAAGAAGTAGTGTCGGCATTGTATCATCGCCACTGTGCTGATATTATGGCCCATTACGCCCAAACTGCATTGAGTGTTCATGTTCTTGAGATAGTTTTACATCATGAATGGATTCCCCTCGTGACATGTGAAATTTAATGCAACGGGAAGACACTGGAGAAGCTTATAATATATCGCTGTTCACTTGGAGCTTCAAGTTTCGCTACTACTGTTTTACATATTAAATTAATGTAGAGGTAATTTGGACCTTTTATTGCGGTCAAAATACTCGTTACAAATAATATTTATTGTCAATTTCCAAAAACATGGCTTAGGCCATTTCGCCAACGAAATGTGGCTGGCGCCAAATGTAACCCTAACTTCTAAATTTCTGGAAAACAATTCACTGTGCAAACAAAACCCAATTTCTTGACTTAACTCAAACGGCCTCTCTGTAAAACAATGTGCTTGTTTCTTTCCATTTTCCGCCTATCTGCCATGTTCTGCGTTTGTGTATACTCTTGTGAACTCATCTGCTGTAATTTTTTGTCACCTTACAATTGGCCATTATCATAGTTAAATCAATTTGTTCTCTGTCACCAAAATAATTATTAAATCATTATGTGCATTTTGTGTGTGGCTCATCCATCAAGTGGATTTAAAGCTTCAGTTTTTAGTCAAAATTATTGATGATGAATTGATTCAAAGTCAGTTTTGAGACATTTACCCTTTTCAAACAGGATTATCATTTGGAAAAAAAAAATAGTAAAGAGGTTAAACTTTTAAACAATACCGAAGACGCAAAATCGATAAGATTGACCCTATGATGCCTTTTAACGATTTTGTGGAACAGGTAGTGTCGACATGTGTCTCATTTTGTCTGGCGGCTACACATTTGCATTAAAACAAACCACAACATATTTTGTGGATAACCTTCCACTACATAAACCCCATGTCATTCCTCATTGCATACCTATTTATACTTTGTTATGAAAACTGTATGACTGTTAAGAGGATTAAAAGCTGTTTCTTTTGAAATCTTCACTTTTATGGAATGACATCGTTCCTACATTCATTCCCCTATGTAGATCCACTGGTTTGCGACATCGCACCGGCGTTGGACTGATGTAGCGAACCCGCCCCTGCGGTAATCCTACCATTCGTACGGAAGTCTACCTCGGATTGATGTAGGGTTGCCGTCTGGGTTTGTGCTGCTTTAATTGATGGCTGTTGTTATAAGTACTTATGCACCCCAAGGGTTTTGCACTAGGCGCACGTACATATACGTACCTATGCCCCAACCCGTCTTTATCCTCAACGCTAAATATGATCGAATCCCTAACCCTGCCTTTCCTCCACTTTCAACCAAAAAACAGGAAGAAAAACAAAAAGAAAATCTAAAAGAATAATTAATTAATCCTGTTTGTCAAGAATAGATTTAATTCATAAATGTTTCCACTGACTAAATTTTTGTGAGAGAGCAGTGGGTAATTTTTACAAACGTAATTATTGTGCGAGCCAGCATAACTTGGTCTCGTAAACAATTTGTTTTGAACAGTTTTTTTTATAATAGTTAGACAGAAGGTGTGGGGAAGGATAGACGGACAGCGTAGGTGTGCATGACTGAGCACTTGTTATATCTCGTGTTTTGAACTAGGTTTAGTAGAGAGGGAAGGGGTGAGTAGGAATTAAATGTTGTTGAGACGTCGGTTGACGTACAGAAAATCCGTGATCCAGAGTAAAAGCTCGGGGTTTTGAACATGTTAAGAATTTATTGCTATAAAATTACATTTTGTTGTCTTGAGTGATTCGACCTTTGATGTCGACCCAAGGTCGTTGCGTAGGGCTGTTACTTAAAATAACTCAGTTCGGCAGCTGAGCTAGAAGTGGTTGCACCAATCACAATCCAGGAATTAGACGGTAAGCTGCAGATGCAGTCCAGTATTTAAGGCCATACAGAACTTAGTTCTGCGCCACATGTAGACAATCCATTTACGAGGTGGACGGCGAGCTCTCAGCCAGATGAGAAGTCATAGAGACGCAGCGATTGAGCTGATATGTACAGTGATGGAGCATTGTCAGAAATCTACGCTCCTGAGCCCAAGCCTACTTGTTTGAGCATTAAACCCACAGCGCTAATATCAACAGCCCTCACATTGTGAGGGCCGAATGGTGAGCTAAAGATTTTAATTCCATGCTGAATTTACAGCCAGCTACACATGTAGACTGTTGACCAGTACTGCCAGACCACATGCATTTTCCGCGACCACGTGTGAACTACACCAGAGCGCGCCTGGCAGAGACGCAATATAAATATGTTTTAGTATGTAGAGAGATAGAACTTTAAACCTTACAGGATCCGTCGCCCTCGTGCGCGGATTCCTTTGAATGTAAATTTATTGGGACTTAGATAACTTCATATTACATTGCCTTAAGTACTTCATAGTTGCTCCTCAGCTTAGCTGAGCATTTTCAGTTGCTATTGTATTCGTTATCTATTGTATATTTTATCTTTGAATTTGTTAGATATATAAACTTTACAGTCTGTTACTCAAATTGATTTATTTAGTTTTTAGAGTGAAAGTTGTTTAATTGTTGTTGTTTTTTTTGTGCTCGTGTGATTGGGAAGCGGACCTCTCGATCTATATTCCCCAAAATCCCGATCCGCGACACTGTTCTTAAGAGTATTTCCGGAGGAGCTCTCTAGCTCTTGAGTCACAAAAGGCTTTAAAATACGTACTCTTAGTTGCAAAGAAACTTCGGGGACATACCTACTTGTAACAATATCCTTAATGATAGTATGATCGACACAGGCCGGGAAATAACCCTTAGGTTTCACGATGTTAGAATAAAATCAGCGGTTTTGTCCCTTGCTGTGGAGAACTCTTACCAAGCACAACACTCTGTCTTTTATCACTGTGTAAAATGAAACGTTTGCCCCTTTAAAGCATAACAATAATAATAATAATAATGATAATAATAATATTAATAATAATAAAGATCATTTATATAGCGCCCAGTCGAAACAATTTGCTCTAAGCGCTTTACAGAAAGTCTTGTTCTCTCCATCTGCAACTCACCCTCTCTCTCTCTCTCTCTCTACCTATCTATCTATCTATCTATCTATCTATCTATCTATCTATCTATCTATCTATCTATCTATCTATCTATCTATCTATCTATCTATCTATCTATCTATCTATCTATCTATCTATCTATCTGTCTGTCTGTCTGTCTGTCTGTCTGTCTGTCTGTCTGTCGTCTGTCTGTCTGTCTCTCTATCTATCTATCTATCTATCTAGCTAGGTAGCTATCTATCTATCTATCTATCTATCTATCTATCTATCTATCTATCTATCTATCTATCTCTCTCTCTCTCTCTCTCTCTCTCTCTCTCTCTCTCTATCTATCTATCTATCTATCTATCTATCTATCTATCTATCTAATCTATCTATCTAATCTATCTATCTATCTATCTATCTATCTATCTATCTATCTATCTATCTATCTATCTATCTATCTATCTATCTACCTACCTACCTATCTATCTATCTATCTATCTATCTATCTATCTATCTATCTATCTGTCTGTCTGTCTGTCTGTCTGTCTGTCTGTCTGTCTGTCTGTCTGTCTGTCTGCCTGCCTGCCTGCCTGCCTGCCTGCCTGCCTGCCTGCCTGCCTGCCTGCCTGCCTGCCTGCCTGCCTGCCTGCCTGCCTGCCTGCCTGCCTGCCTGCCTGCCTGCCTGCCTGCCTGCCTGCCTGCCTGCCTGTCTGTCTGTCTGTCTGTCTGTCTGTCTGTCTGTCTGTCTGTCTGTCTGTCTGTCTGTCTGTCTGTCTGTCTGTCTGTCTGTCTGTCTGTCTGTCTGTCTGTCTGTCTGTCTGTCTGTCTGTCTGTCTGTCTGTCTGTCTGTCTGTCTGTCTGTCTGTCTGTCTGTCTATTTATCTATCTCAAACACAATCTACTGCATACACTCTGATGCAAGATACATGGTTACACAAAAATGACATACCATAAGGCAGAAATTAAACAAGAAAACAGCTAAAGATAAAATGAATTGAGAAAGTAAATGGACTGGAAATGAGACTTCACAACTGAACGTGTGTTTTAAAAACACGGGTTTTAAAGCCAGTTTTGAAATTTGACCCGGCAGACAAATGGAGTGACAAACAGTAAAAAGCCGTAAGTAAGAAGTGATTAAACTATGAAAAACTGTTAGGTCTGGTGCTGAAAATTGTGGCATGCCAAAGTCCCAAAATATTTAACAAAGACCACGAACACGAACAACAACAAAAAAAGCTAGTCGCTCTTGTAACATGGAGTAGATGAGCTACCAAAATCCACTTAAAGGCTTATCCTGGGCAAAGAAGAGGGAAAGGTAAAACAAAACACAACAACATACATTATATCGAGGGATATTTGCCATATTGTTTTATGCGACATGCTGCCGATTTTGAGGTTTTGTCATGAAAGTGGTTCTTTCACTCATGCTTTCATTATGTATAAATGTCATTCCAATCGGTTTGAAACTTTTCGAGATAAATACGTGTTTGTAATGCAATGTTGTATGCGTTTTGGCTCTAATTTTACTCAATTTTCAATCCTCATTTTCTCGAAAAAGCAAAAATGCACCTTCGACAATATGAAAATACTCGACCATTTTTTATGGATAGCGCCTCAGCAGGGTGGAAGTTCTACACTGTAACCACTTTTGTTGCACCCATGTGGCATTATTACATTTCTGTGGCGTGTCAGAGGCGTCCCAGATTTGTTTGCTTGTTGCACATCTGGGCGAATGAATGGATATTTCACACATAGTATTATGTAACACTCGGGCATATTACAGAGTCAATGGAACGACAGCTTTAAGCTGCGTTTTCATGTGTGCGGGAACGGAGACGTCAAAAATCCACCAAATATTAAAAAGAAAGAGGGTTTCCCATACGTACGGAAACGGTGTTTCAGCAACATGTCAACATTCTATTTCATTACTTAAAGTGTTTTCATGTGTACGGAATCGGAAACGGAAGCGCCAAAAATCCATGAAGCAAGAAAAAAAAAGAGAAAGACGTAACTATGAAACATTCTTATTTTTCTCTCCTTGACGTTTTTTTTTTACGTTTCCGCACACATGGAAAGCCAGCTTACCCCAACAGCAAGTCGCAATGTGTTGGCTTAGCCTAAGGCGTTTTTGCATTGAATGTCAAGCAACGGCGAGAAGGTCAAGTACCGGGAAGGTCTGATCTTGAGTTATAAATAAACTTTATTAATTGATAAAATTGATTTAGTTCCTGCTGGCATTAATTGGAGAGTTCCTACTTGTAGAAGATTAGGAGATCAGAAAATGTCAAGATATTGGAAATGTTCCAACCCTTCTCCCCCGGCCCTCATATTATATTATGCAGGCGTGTTGAAGTGCCAGGCTCAGTAAGGCCAGGCGGGCAGCTTGATTTTTTTCCGTACGAGCTTTAGCAAATTCAGATGCGGGGCAGCAACAGAGCCCCCCCCCCCTCAACACAGGTCATCGGCTAAGGGATTTCTCGTCCTGTCGAACACTGCCATGGGTGCCACAATCTCTGGACTGTGTCTTATAATTATGACTCTGAACGTCATCGAAAATCCGTGGGATGTGTTGGAGCTGTCCTGTGTTTGGGGCTGTGTTGCTGCTCCGCTCCTGAATTTGCTAAAGCTCGTACGGAGAAAAATCACGTCCCCCCCCCCCCCCCCACGGCCCCCAGATTATATATGCAGGTGTGTTGAAGTGCCAAGCCCAATAAGGCCAGGCGGGCATAATAATGATGTGACTTTGTTCCACGGCAGTTGGGTTGCATTTGCCAAAATCTAGATCAGTGGTTCTCAACCCTTTCAGGCAGCAGCCCCTTTAGGCTTCAAATTTTCTTTCATCTCCTCCTTCTCGTCTGAGCTTTCCATGCAGTGCAAGGATTAAAAAGGGTTAGAACTAATCTACGTGCAATTGGCATTTAGATCCCTTGTAACTCTGAACCTCCTCAATTTTTATAATGGGTTTGAATTACGAGAGATCTAAGTGCAAATGGCACCTAGACCCCATCTAACCGTTTCGATTAAAACAACTCGTGTCTAAGCATAATTAACTAGGTCTCAGAGACCTCAAGCCTGCACGTTTTTGGGGCAGGTCTTATGTAATGTCTAGTTTTCCTGCATTCATTTACTCCTGTATGTCCCCGCAAATACTATTTTTATCGCTTTTTTTTTTCTTTGCCTGGCCGTAGCTTAGCATTCTTAACTTATTCGTGGTCTGGGTTAGGTATTTGTGCTTAGTTACTGCTCAGAAACTGACGTTTGCGTTTGAAGAAAGCCCGTCGACACGATACCACCATACTGTGCTAGAAAAGAAACATGCAAGACAGTAGATAGACTATTGCAGAATGATAGGACTGAAGGAGACCCTACTTTAAGCACCCACCCAATATCCGCATAAAAGAAGAAAGAAAGAAGGAAGACAAGTGGCCGGGTGGTACTCGAACCTGCGACCTCTACTATGGCACCAGCCATCTTGCCAGAAAGAAGAAAAATCAACTAGTTTAACCGTTCAGCTACCCCTCCCCCCACCCCCGGATACTTAGCACTCCCAACAGTTCGGGACGCCCATACAGCCTGACATGTTTTAAATGGCTAGGATATGGAAATTCAAATGCGAATCTACCTGAACTCGGCACATTGACCTCTGAATAATCTGAAGAGGTTAATTTCTGTATCACGCTTATCCACTTGGACTCCAGGATAAACAGTGTAACCGTGTATAGAGATCAGTGAACACATTATTTTCTGGGCAGAGGGCATTAACCCAGGACTTTTATTAGGCACACTGAAAGAGTTGAAGTCTTCATAGTATACCATGGATGAAAAACACTGTTTGCTCAATATCTCACTTTCAGCTTCTTGTGGCAGGCACAATATCACGACCTTAGTTCTTATTCGTTCTATCTCCATTTTCTGAAAAACTGGAGACCCTTTGGCATATATATAGGAGAGGTATGTAAAATGCACACCTTTGACACTTGTTTAAAATGCGTTGTGGCTCTTAGCAAGCTGTTTCACAATTCCGATTTATTCTAACTTCTTTATTATAGTATCTAAAGCCGCAAATGTTTACTGTCGAAAAATTTCTCGGTTGTGCAAAAAGTGGAATTGGAACAAACAAGAACTAAGTTTGGGCTATGTGCAGCTACGGTCTCCAAGTCACTTTGGAATCTGAAGTTTCCAAATCATATCATGACTGTATGAAAAACGCTTCTGTTTTGTTTAATGTCCCAGTTTCAGCTTTTTTTTTGTGACAAGCACAATATGGGCAACTAATCTCATCTAATTCGCCTCCGGATCTGACATGTTCAGAGTCATGCCATACACGAAAAACGCTTTTTGCTCATGATCTCCAGTTTGGCTTTCTGTAGCAGGTACAACATCGCCACCTTTATTTTTGTTTGCTCCAACACTTTTTTTTTTTTTTTGACAATTGAGAAATGCGACGTTAGACCTCTACGGCTTTAGTATTATGATAAGGCCTTAGAGTAAATCCGAACTGTGAAACAGCTTGATAAGTGCCACAAGGCAGTTTAAACAAGCGTGAATGGGTGCATTTGTTATACCTCTTCTACATACTGAAAGATCTCTAGTTTTTTTCAGAACATGGAGACAGAACAAACAAGAACTACGCTCGCGATATATGTGAGAGTGCATGAGAAAACCCGGCATAAGTCGCAAACATGACATTTTGAGTTCTGTACACATAATAAAAGACAAGACATTTGTGATAAATTGAAGTCAGTGACCCCCCTCTAAAACAAGATTTTGAGAAAATGGAATTTAACCCTAAAAGTGGCAATAGCTAATTGACGAAGTAATATTGGAGTGATTGCTGTTAGGAGACCGTGGTCTAATTACAAAGCCGTTATAGAGATCATAGTGAGTAGTGTTCACTGCTCATCTACAGTTTATCCTGTAACATGCCACGGTCCCCTAGAGACAGCCAAGTCGGAAGTTTTTCGATCTTGTTAGGAGACCGCAGTCTAATTACAAAGCCTTATAGAGATCACTGTGAGTAGTGTTCACTGCTCATCTACAGTTTACCCTGCAACATGCCACGGTCCCCTAAACAACAGCCAAGTTGGAAGTTTGTGATGGACCCACCTTTTCACTTCAAAGCCGTTATTCTCAAAATCAGCTCTGCCGACTTATGCCGGGTTTTCTCATGCACACTCACATATGCTAATAACTAAGCTCCTCAATTCACTTCCAATCCAACGTTTAATGAATTCCCAGTCAGTGTCAAGCTCGCCTGTTCAGATTGATTACTTACAGTGTACACAATCTACCTGTGTGAGAAAGCCAGACTAACCTGTCCTGGTAGGGTCAAACAGGAATAACTTATTTTAAATCCTTCGTTATCTAAAAGGTGAAATTTCATAGTTAAAGAGTTCTGAGGATTATCAACGCAAGACAGTTATTCACCTGTAATGTAAGTAGAAAAGTTAAATAAATTTGTGACACAAATAACCATTTTATTTCTTTACAAGCATGATTATACCCGGCTTTGCCCGGGATAAATCATGATCTCTCTCTCTCTCTTTCTGCCTCTCTCTCTCTCTCTTGTCCCCCCCCCTCTCTCTCTCTCTCTCTGTCCCTCCCTCTCTCTCTCTCTCTCTCTCTGTCCCTCTCTCTCTCTCTCTCTCTCTCTCTCTCTCTCTCTGTCCTCTCTCTCTCTCTCTGTCCCTCCCCCCCCCCCTCTCTCTCTCTCTCTCTCTCTCTCTCTCAGAGTAATCTCACTGTCGAAAATACAGTTCACACTTTCGCATAATGTTCTTCTGCCGCGACCTGCATATTTCTTAATGTCTTTCACCTAAAACCATTATCATTTTGTGTCTCCTCTTCTAGTTTGCCTTTCATTGTATCGTTTGGGTATTATTTCTTACGCGAGGCTTCATTACATATAACTTTTTTTCTTTTTGCCCAATTTTGCCATTACCAATGATCAAAGTCTTACCGAACACTATAAGTATAAGAAGCTCTTTGATGGTCAAATTTGATAATTTTGATTGAGCGACTCTGGACACTACCCTGACTGGATGCAAAGCCTTTGGGATATTATTCACTAATAGCAGATTTTTGTACATGGGGATGGTCTCGGGCACAAATTCAGTCCACTTTACAGGAAGAAGAAAAAACTGGTTACTATTATTATGTGGAAAGTGACCACATATTATGTAAGACCACATGAAATCTGTAGGGGTCGCGGGAAGGCTTGAAGCAAATTCAAAATATGGCAAAAAGAAAAAGTTGTATATATCAAAGTCTCGCAGTTATTATAATAAAATGCAGAGGTAAACGAAAGACAAACACGCTCCTTTGCTTCAGACAACTTTTACTTTTCGCCATATTTTTGACTACATGGAAAGACCGAAGTGAGCTAAACGAAAACCCGGTTTGATTACAGTTTTTGAGGGGTTCCTTTTGTTTCTGTGCGTGTTTGTACTTTAGATATTTTTACAAAATTTGTAGAAGGAGATTCTCTTTAGTGTTTCAGCAAAGGAAAAATAAACAACAACAACGTGAAATGACACACGTGTTATGGAAACTAAACTGTTTAAGGAATAAATAACCA
The DNA here is from genome assembly GCA_963931925.1 of Onchidella celtica. NCBI lineage: Eukaryota > Metazoa > Mollusca > Gastropoda > Systellommatophora > Onchidiidae > Onchidella > Onchidella celtica. The sequence continues at coordinate 16,505,554 of OZ007579.1, read as the reverse complement.
CGAACCAGCGTCGACTTTTATTTACAGACATTTAATCAAAACAGAAGAGAAACATGACGGGTCACCATGACATTCGGAAACTTTGTGCCAAAGCCCATTAAAAGCGCATATACAGGGAGTAAGGAAATTAATATCTACAAGAAGTTTCACAGCAGTATTGGCAGCTAAAATATGCATGTCTCTCGTAAGCAATCAACATCTCCAGGCTATTGCTTGAGTATAGGCCCATTGCGAATGACGTCACAGAGTGTTCTTGTTTTGTACTTCCGACACCTAAAATGGCGGGTGGATCAGCTGACGAGTGTAACTTCGAGGTATGTCTAAGCGGTTAAAATGCCTGCTGGTTGCATTGCAGTTGACTGTTATGTCAGGGGTGGAAAGGATGGATTCAAGCTGGTCAGATTCCCTACCATCCGTGTAAACAAAAGAAAGGAAGTGAAAGAATTGACCGAACGTCTGCCATGTGCGTGAACGCACATGTCACTGTTTACTGTAGTGAACTTTTTTTTTTAGCTCGCCGCCGATTGGTTCGCGACGCCTCACGTGCTCACATTGCAAATCAGCCAACGAATCAAAATCAATGCTACCATCGCCATGGTTAAGCGTCGGTCGATATCCGCAATGGGCCTATTCTCTTCTGGCAAGTTCAGTTCATACACATGACGTCACTTGCAAAAACTGTCCAGGGCAGACATGGTTGCACTTTAGATGACCGGGAAAACTCGTTTATAAACGGTACGCTATGTACCGGTATGTTTAGAAAAAATGACTGATGTTAGGGGACCGTAGCTAGCCGAACAGAGGAAATATTTATTGCATTGTTTTCACTATTCAGCTACAGCTTATAATCTAAAAAACTATGGGTTCTTTTTCTGCAAGCTGTGCTATTCTGTATCTCGTATTTGTGAGTGTGCATGGGAAAACCCGGCATAAGTCGGCAGAACTGATTTTGAGAAAAACGGCTTTGAAGTGAAAATATGGGTCCGACACAAACTTCCAACTTGGCTGTTGTTTAGGGGACCGTGGCATGTTACCGAGTAAACTGTAGACGAGCAGTGAACACTACTCACTATGATCTCTATAACTGCTTAGTTATTAGACTATGGTCTCCTAACAGCAATCACTCCAATATTACTTGGTCAATTAACTATTGCCACTTATAGGATTAAATGCCGTTTTCTCAAAATCTTGTTTTAGGGTGGTCACTTACTTCAATTTATCAGAAATGTCTTGTCTTTTATTATATGTACAGAACTCAAAATGTCATGTTGCCGGCTTATTGTGGGTTTTCTCATGCACACTCACATTTTTACTTTGCAGGGCAAATCTTTATACGAATTGATTTTTTTTTTTTCCAGATTCCAGTCAAATTGGATTGCGAAATATTTCGCCCCAATTTTGTATTGAAAAAAAAATCTACAAAACCGAAACATAAAAAATATTTTATTTTTCAATCAGATTGAACAGGAACTGAAAAAAAAACAAAAAACAAAAGCTAGGGATGAGGGTGGGAGTTAGGGATGTTCTCTAATGTCGTGGCTAATAGTTTCGCAAAATTACCTTACAAAAAAAAAAAAAAATTTATTGGAAATCAGCAGGCGGGGGCATAGGACAAAAAGGCCGTAACTCATTATTCACGGAAATCTCCCGAAATCACTTTGTAAGCCAGTCAGACTGGCACACTGATAGCTGATAAATGCCTTGCCTTCTCCGATGTACAATTTAGTTGTTTCCCCTTCACATCACGATTTTATAATGGAAATTTAGCCCCAGGCGTAGTTGCATCAACTGTAGAGAAAGCAACAACAACAAAATGCGACTTTAGTTTTTGTTTATTTCATCTCCATTTTCTGAAAAACTGGAGATCTGTTAGTATGTACAACTGGTATAAAAATCCAAACTTGGACACTTGTTTAAAATGCATTAACTATTTTCTTTCTTTAGTTTTGTCTCTTCTGGTAAAACACAGTATAAATTTTCACAAACCATTATTGCGTGATGAAGACTTATCTGCCGGGTTTTTTTTTTTTTTTTTTAAAGATTGTACATAATGCTGAAAACAAAATCTTCATGGAGACGGAAAAATAATCGCTTTGCTTCCCTCGGCTTTGTTCGTTTGCCCATTCCACATGAAACTATCAGTCTCACAACATTATAATGGGGCACATTGCACTCTTAATTATGTTAGAAAAAAAAAAAAAAAGTGAATATGACCTTCTTGCACACAGTCATGGTCTTCTTCCGTAAGTCGGCACTGATCCAGATGTTGAAGAATGACCCCAAAACTCGGAAAGTGTGTGAACAGAAAGTGATAAAGAATAACAATATTTTCCGATGAACGCTGGGAAGTTTACGGTGCTGACTGTTTCATAATTCAGGAACACTAAAAACTGTAGTGTAGTCGCCAGTATTTCCGTCAACCAGCGTCTGGCTCACCGACGACTGAATATTTTATCCAAAGAAATTTTACACTTGCTGAATGTCATCCAATAATGGACGAGCGTTTTTTGCAAAACTGGATAAGTCAAATTTTGTGTAAGTAATGGCCCCTTTCAGATAGCCATTCAAAAATAGTGTAAGACGCGGTGTAAGTGTTGTCACACATCGTCTCGCATTGATTTTGAATGTCCGTATAAAGATGGGACATAGCAAGTTTTAACTGAACACTTTCAACGTGTCATACACTAATTTTGAACGACTATCTGAAAGGGGCCATAAGTCATGAAAATATTGACTAACCCAGACAATTCACAAACTGGAGCATCTGACAAAATGCTAATTTTTTTTTTTTGGCGGTATCTCTGTGAAAGGTCTATTTCGCAATGGGATTGAGTTCGACTATGTAGATTTGGAGTGAAAGTTGAAATCTACAGCAGTTTTAGTGTCTTGTTTTGAACTATGTGACATTTTAGACTAAAGGCGCACTGCGACATATATTTTGCCTCGGTTTTAACGTGAAATGTGGGAATGTGGAGACAAGCGGGACCTCGGTAGTAGCAGTGAGACACTGACACAATGTCTGTCTGGATGGTTGATTCAAAGAATGTTCATGCCTGGGTCAAAACCAGTGCAAAAGAGACGACTTTTATTATTATTAAACTGGATTTTTCCTCGTTTTTTAAATTTTGTGTGTGTTTTGTCTTTGATTTTATTCATAGTACAGACTCCCCTTTCAATAGTGAAACACCATTGCTATTAACTCTTTACTACTCCGTCAGTTACAGGGGTTGGTTTTCCATTTATGGCTTTCAAATACAGATAATAGTTTGATTTGGGTTCATATTTATTATTTACCATTCAAAATAACTGAAATAAGTGGATCTCAGTATTGTACTGGATTTGAGAAAATCTAGCTTTCACAACGTCAGCAGCCAAGGGGTTAATACGCTTCTTGCCGTTTCAAAACGTTGCAAGATGTCTCCGAATATCTCAACTTAAGCTTTTAGTTAAACAAATGACTATATGTACACTCATTTGGTTTCATTTTTGCAAAACAGTTTTCGAGGAAGACATGTTCAGCGTATATTAAACAACCTAACTTATTATTTGTGTGTTCTGCTGCATTAAAACAAATTAAACCTCTTGGGGGAGCGAAAGTACAGGTCTGGAGATCTTCAGACGAAGACAAAAGCATCTCTGTCACACATGATGTTCTTTACCAGTGCGCACAGGCGCTTGCTGAATAAATCATGTAAGTAAATCATCACAATTTCATTACTGGAATGTCTGGCCTGCAGAGCTGAAATTCAAATTATGTGTTCTACATTTCATTGCAAGAATTTTCCCTGGGTTTATGGAGCTCTTAAACACATTTTATTTTCTAAAGGCGGCTCTAAGTGTTGAGAATGGAATTGATTACTGTCGTAAGTGCATTTCTTCAACCTTTCAGGAAGCGAAAAATTTTTTTTTAAAAATCCCATAATCACATTTCATCTCCTTGGAATGACAAGGTCCTATCTCCACTTTTTGGCTGTACTGATTTACACACTCCGCACAACTTCTACAGGCCTTCTCCATTGTTTGTCAAAGTATCAAGCAGATTCGGTTTGCAATTTGTAAATATTACTGAAAAGAAACAAAAAAGTCTCTAAAAGCTACGAGCACATCAAACTTTTCAATCATCAATTTATCAAAACTTGATGGAAAGGAGTTAGAACCTTCTCATTGTAAGGGGACGATTTTTTTATACCCAATCACTCTTATGTTTTTGTATGTAGGGCATCCTGTTCATTAAGCGGCATTAAGCAGATTTTCCTATAGGATGAATAGTTTTTGCGTTAGGAGATTTAGGACGCTTGGAACTAGCAAAAAAACAAACATTTATAAGAGTTGGAACGACTTTTTTTCCCTTCAAATCAGTAAATGAATACAGTCGTAGTAAGAGCGCTAACTTTCGTCTAATGCTGTTGCCAGATTCCATAGTTCACGGGAAATGCTGACAAGTTCCCTGGATTGACGACTAATGATTGAGAGCAAAGCAATGGTTAAGTTTCGTTTGCGTATGGACATACTTGCTTTTACTACCGAGGACGACCAGCGAGGTGAATTTGCCACATCTTTGTATGCGAACTTTTGCCGCTTTTGAGGGTTTTTGTCATGAAAGTTCTCCTCTCACTCATAATTTTACTAGGAATAAGTGTCATTCCAATCGGTTAATTTCTTTTCGAGATATGTGTTTGTGATGTGATGCTGTATGCACTTTGGCCATGGTTTTGCACAACTATTCAAACCTTCCATCCTCATTTTCTGTAAAAAGACAAAAATTCACATACAACAACAAATATGCAAAATACCTGACGGCATGTCATCAATAACAATTTCGAGCATTTGCCATTGAACACAGCCCATTCAGTTACTAAGCCTAAGTCCTTAATAAAAATATTTACCAGGTCATATTTGTAAGTGCTGTTACAACTGTTTTATAATCAAAGACAATAGCTTGAAATCAAAATCATTGGACACTTGGAAATAGTTGAATAACACATAAAGGCTTAGAGGGACAGGACCAAGCGAAAAAATCGCCGGAGAAAATGGCGCTCAAGAAAATAATAATAAAAAACAAAAAAAAACGAAAATCTAAAGTTTGTCAAATAGGTCTTTAATAAATACCACGCCCGGCATTATGTTATTACAACATTCGTCCATCTCATGCACTAGAGTGTCAACTATTATCCGGTTTTACAGGTGAGTGTTAAAGTTTTAATGATAGTGAAATTTCTTATGTCCAAAGCCTCATTTTTCTTTTTTGGGGCCAAAATATTTCTGATAACATCAAAACTATTAATCATATCGAAACATCACTTTTTTGAGAAAACAGTTCTCATCATGAGCAATGTCAAAGTAGGCCTTGACTCTAAACCACCAAAATCATCAATGTCAGCCATGATTCAAAATCATCAATGTCAGCCAAACTCAAACTCATCAATGTCAGCCATAACTCGAAATCATCAATGTCAGCCATTACTCAAAATCATCAGTGTCAGCCATAACTCAAAATCATCAATGTCAGCCATAACTCAAACTCATCAATGTCAGCCATAACTCAAAATCATCAGTATCAGTCATAGCTCAAAATCATCAATGTCAGTCATAGCTCAAAATCATCAATGTCAGCCATAACTCAAAATCATCAGTGTCAGCCATAACTCAAAATCATCAACGTCATTCATAATCGAAATCATTGTAACAGCTGAGGTTGTTCTAGCACGTTATAGTAGGGGGGAGTTAATTGATCTAACTACAACCCTTTAGAAAACGAAACTATTACAGCTGTAAAATAAATAAACACGAGATCCGACGATAGATTAAATAATACTAAAGTTTAATAACTGTATAGTGAACAATAAATTACTAGGAAGACACCAGCGAAACTAAATATCTACGCCACACAAAAGGAAACTCACTTACTCACCCCCAACCACTCACGCAGGTCCCTATATATAAACATTTCTACAGAAAGTTCCCGAAATAAACGTTACCTTTGCCCTCGCACAAACTAACCAATCACGTATCAATACGTCATCAGGTTACATCACTCAAGGCCAAATCTGGCGTAAACATTCGTATCCACAACGTTATCGAATATTCGGGAACATACTAATATTTACTGAACGAGTCAAAACACCTGACAACAAGCGAGCGAGGAAAAAAACTACTCACTAGAAAAGAAGGTCAGGTCACGGAGTACAGTACACTCTGGCGGTTGTCAACAAAAGTAGTGGACACATGCTCAGCCACCAGCACAACAACAAAACCGGGGGAGGGCAAGGGGTAGCCCGCAGATGCTACACAACTCCCCAATTTAAGTTGAATATCTTTCAACTCCAAAAACATTATACAGCGTCTGCACTATCGTGAAATAATCTTATAGCACTCCCAATCTCACAAAGGTAGTTGCTAATTCTATTACAATTAATAACAATTTCAGTGTCTTCCCGAATGTCATCACAAATACAATACAATGCAGTGTACTTTGCATCACTAATACCATAACTAATACAATACCGTCATTGCTTCCCAATAGTAAACAGTAGGCCTACTAGTCAAAATAACACAACGCCACCACTGTGGTGAAACAATGGTCAATGATATTATTACAAATCATATAAGGTGAAACGATGGCTCATCGTTTACATAATGCTTCGTGCACGAACCATAGCATATAACTTGTATATAACATAGTTATCTCCAAAATGTATAATTCATACGTACAATGGCAAAATACCAATACATACGACCACTGATCAGGGTCTTTCTTCATCACATTAGGTCAAAACAAGTTACAACATTGCAATATAACACAAACACTGCTTGCTCGCAGTCCCCACTTGGGTTACATTTTCCAAAAATTACACCAAGTTCCATTGGTAACTAATATGACATAGCATAAAATCAAAATGTGACTAACACATCATGACTCTCTATCAGCCATCAATTCAATATTCAGTCACAGATGAACTATGTCCCCAATTACGGTACAATACTGCCGTCCTAGAAATTCATCTAGTAGGCAAAAGTATGGGTTACAATGCATTTCACTGATAGTGTACTACTTTAAAATACCCTGCTCAGGAAATCGGCACAGACATTTTCTCTGCCTTTTACGTAGTGAATCCCGAATCGATAAGACTGTAAAAATAAACTCCATCGTAATAACTTTGGACTGTCAAACTTGGCAGAGTTCAAAAACTCTAATGACCGATGGTCAGTTTGGAGCACAAACTCCTTTCCATACAAATACAAAGTAAACTTTTTTACAGCCCAAACAATAGCTAAACATTCGCGCTCTGAGACCGAATATTTTGTCTCACGAGGCAATAGCTTACGACTAGCATATGCCACAGGGTACAACTTTCCCTCGTGTTCCTGCATAAGACTAGCGCCTAATCCGCGATCTGATGCATCAGTTGCTAAGACAAACTCTTTGGAAAAATCTGGCAAACATAACACGGGTTTGGAGATAATGACATTCTTCAAAGAGGTGTACGCTTTCTCCTGCGTTTCATCCCACTGAACTATATTGGGCTGACCCTTTCTAAGTAAATCAGACAATGGTGATGCAATCGCTGCAAAGTTAGGAATAAATTCATGGTAATATCCCACTAATCCTAAGAATGCTTTCACTTCCTTCTTAGTGGTGGGTCTAGGTGCGTCTCGTACCTTACATACATTCTCTTCTAACAGGCCAATCATACCTTCTCCCACTAAGTGTCCAACAAAGTCTACTTCAGACGTTCCAATCAGACACTTGGATGGTCTTGCAGTTAATCCAGCTTGGTCCATCCTCTGCAGTAAGTCCTTGAGAGTCTTCACATGCTCGTCGAATGTCTCTGTATGAATCAGCAGGTCGTCCACATATGCTGTCACATTGTTCATTCCACGGATCAATGGCTTTACGATCCTGTTCAGCGTGGCTCCTGAGCTCATCATCCCAAAAGGCATCCGAATGAATTCATAGTGTTCGCCCATGGTGACGAACGCCGTCTTGGGAATGTCTTGCTCTCGAACTTTCACTTGCCAGTATCCCTTGCTCAGGTCAATCCGAGAGAATAATTTTCCTCTCGAGAGACTCTGAAACACTTCTGATGGCGCTGCTGTCGGCTGAGGGTCGAATACTGTGATCTTGTTTAACCTCCTGTAGTCGATGCAGACTCGGTTGGATCCGTCCTTCTTCCTGACGACAACAACAGGTGAAGCATAAGCTGATGAGCTCCTTCGAATGATGCCCAGCCGTTCCATGGTGCTAAGCTCCTCCTTCAATAAGTCGCGCATAGCGTAGGGCACCGGGTATGGTCGTTGACGAACTGGTACCTCTGTCGTCAGGTCGATGCGATGTTCACCCAACTGGCAGCATCCAGGCAGATTGGTGAAGACGTGCTGGTAATTCTTCACCACATTGCAGAGTTCTTGACGTTGTTCCGATGTCAGTTGCGTTCCATACTGGACATCTCTGTAGCTTTCCTTCTGGTCCCAGCTTCCTAGGTCGGCAAGGTCCTCCGTCGTTCCACCGTTGTCGCCTTCCAGGTTGCAGTCCTCGATGATTGTCATGCCAGCTGACTCCACGGGTTGACTCTTGTCCATCATGTCGTCCTCTGCCAGTACAGTCTCAGCACTATCACCGCCGCCGTCCTTTATGGCGTTGACATGTTCAGGCGTGGTATCTCTCCTACTGTTGTCCATCCCACACATCTTGGTCACAATAGGTCTCGGTTCCATTGCCACTGCTGCTGCTTTTGACGTCATTGGAATGTATCTCTTGAGGAGGTTGGGGTGCAAGGTCTTTTCTTTTGCACCCATCTTGACTCTATAGTCGTTGACACCGACAACTGAGACTACCTTATATGGTCCCTTCCATTGGACTAGGAGCTTGTTAGTGTTCGTCGGCAGTAGCACCAACACTTCATCTCCGGGGCGGAACTTCCTCTCTCGCGCCTTCCGGTCGTAGTAGGTCTTCTGTCTACCTTGAGCCTTGGAGAGTTCTTCCGTCGCTAACTTCCATGTGTCCTCCAGCCTCTCACGTAGTTCCATGGCGTACTGGTAACTGGTCTTCGTTTCCGGCTCCTCTACGTCCTTGGTCCATAGTTGTCGTAAGATGTGCATTGGTCCTCTCACAGTTCTCCCATACAGCAACTCGAATGGGGCAAACTTGGTCGACTCTTGGGGAACTTCACGATATGCGAAGAGCAGCGGGTTGATGTATCTGTGCCACTGCTTGGGTTGCTCTGCGCACAGTCGCCTTAAGGTCTTCTTCAGTGTGCCGTTAAATCGCTCCACCAACCCGTTGCACATAGGGTGGTAGACTGTAGTGGTCGACTGTCGAATTCCCAGTAGTCTATTCGTTTCCTTCATGACATCTGACATAAACTGGGTCCCTTGGTCGGACAAGATCTCTTCGGGCACACCCAAACGGCTGTAGATGTTCACTAAGGCTTCTGCTACCGTTTCTGCGTCGATCTTCTTCAAGGGTGTGGCTTCGGGGTAACGAGTAGCGTAGTCTATGTACACCAGGATATACCGATGTCCACCTTCACTTGGGGGGTCGATAGGTCCTACTAAGTCCATGGCCACTCGCCTAAATGGTACGTCCACTACTGGCATACTCTGCAGGTGCACCTTTGGGGTCGCTCCTTTGTTCACAGTCCTCTGGCATATGTCGCATGAGCGGCAATATCTCGCGACGTCACCTTCAATTCCAGGCCAATAAAAATTGCTCATAACTCTGTCTTTGGTTTTCTTCACGCCGAGGTGTCCTCCGACGATCGAGTCGTGGGCTACACTCAGTACATACTCTCTCAGTTTCTCGGGTAGTACCACTTGCCTTATAACCGTCGCCTGTCTCAGGTCCTTGTAGATCCGGTACAGTACTCCTCCATGTTTCTCAAAATGAACAGATTTATTGCCTCTATTAGTTGGGATCTTCTTCTGCTCTAACTTCCTAATGACTTTGTCTTCTTCTTGGAGTCGGATAAGTTCCTCTCTATCCACTCCCGCGTGCCGTTCTGCCCTCGGCACCTTCAGCGACGTAGACCGGTCCTTCCTCTTCTCCTGGGCCCTCGTGGTCACCGCTCCTACCATCACCTCAGTATCAGGGTCGTACGGATCCTTCGCTCCGTCCACGTTCCCGACTACTAGGTCGCAGATGGTCTCCGGGAGACACAGCGCCGTCACTTTGCCCGTCAGGTAAGGCGTCTTCACGTCGATAACGGCTTCCTCCGCCGCTAGCAAGGAGTTATCGATCCTCGCGATAAGTTTCTTCCCACCGGTGAGCTGTCCGTCGTCCACCAGTGCTCGCCGCACCACTACACCTTCACAGCCGGTATCTCTTAGGACATCTACCGCTCGATTTCCAATCAAGCCCTTCATCACTGGTAACTTCAGTTTCTCCACGGTCCTTCCGTCACTGCATCCTCCGCAAGTAACAGGCACCGCTAACTGTAGCTTCCCGTCCTTCATTACCGCTTGAACGTTGATGCTGGTGTCAGCCGTCGTCACATCCTGTCTTGACGACTCATCCGCCGCTATAACTACGGCCGCCGCCGCCTTGTTCGGCTTGCCTCGCCCCATTTCCTTCTGGGCTAGACACATCCTCCGAACGTGGCCTGGCTTTCCACAAAGGTAACATTTCAACTCACCTTTGTCGTTTAACTTTGCACGACACTCCGTCGCCTTATGTCCCGGCCTCTGGCACCTATGGCAGACCTGTGGGCTTCTGTCTCCGTTGGGCCTCTGTCGCACTGGCCGGCTCTGCAGTCTGGCGCTCCCGCTGAGTGTCCGGTTCCTCGCTACCAGGTACGCCTCCGCTGAATCTGCGATGTCCTGTAGCGTCTTTGGTTTCCTCTCCCTCACATGGTTTGCAAGGTCTGGTGGGCAGGCATCCATGAATTGCTCTCTGACGAACAGATCCCTCACTCCTTCGTAGGTCTCCTCCGTCTTCGACAGCTTTATCCACCTCTCTAAATAGGTCTTGATCCTGGTCAAAAACATTCCAACATCTTCTCCATCTTCAGGCTTACCTTGTCTGAACATGAGTCTGTATCCGTCCTCTGACAGGTTGTACCTCTTCTGCAAAGCTTCCTTGACCTTGTCGTAGTCCTTGGCTTCGTCGATCGGTAGTCTGCAGAAGCACTCCAAAGCTCTCCCAGTCAGCAGGGCAGACATTGATGTCGTCCAGGTGGATCTGGGCCATTCAGCTGTCTCGGCAAACCTCTCAAACCGCAGCAACCAGCTATCCAGATCGTCCTTCTTGTCCTGAAATGCAGGTAGCTTGGGTCTCTTAGAACTGGCGTGGTCGTCGGTCTTCTGCGCTGAGTCGTTGCCTCCACGTTGCTGGCGCATCCTCTCTATCTCCAACTCGTGGTTCATCTTTTCCCTTTCCAGCTGTCGTTGAGCCTCCTTCTCATGAGCCTGTCGTTCAGCCTCCTTCTCCTGTCGTTGAGCCTCCTTCTCATGAGCCTGTCGTTCAACCTCCTTCTCCTGTCGTTGAGCCTCCAGCTGTCTTTCTCTTTCTAGGCCTTCACGGAGGTAGTCCCGTCTCTCCTGCCCAGTGAGCTCCATAGCGTCCGCTTCCTGGCTAAGCCTTCCAATAACCTCCGACATGTTGTAGATAGCTTGTCGATGATATTCTTACAATAAATTATGTAAATAAATCTAGTAATTTTGATCTGGTCCGCTCGAATATGGTCGGATCCCGGACGAGCCCCCAATATGTAACAGCTGAGGTTGTTCTAGCACGTTATAGTAGGGGGGAGTTAATTGATCTAACTACAACCCTTTAGAAAACGAAACTATTACAGCTGTAAAATAAATAAACACGAGATCCGACGATAGATTAAATAATACTAAAGTTTAATAACTGTATAGTGAACAATAAATTACTAGGAAGACACCAGCGAAACTAAATATCTACGCCACACAAAAGGAAACTCACTTACTCACCCCCAACCACTCACGCAGGTCCCTATATATAAACATTTCTACAGAAAGTTCCCGAAATAAACGTTACCTTTGTCCTCGCACAAACTAACCAATCACGTATCAATACGTCATCAGGTTACATCACTCAAGGCCAAATCTGGCGTAAACATTCGTATCCACAACGTTATCGAATATTCGGGAACATACTAATATTTACTGAACGAGTCAAAACACCTGACAACAAGCGAGCGAGGAAAAAAACTACTCACTAGAAAAGAAGGTCAGGTCACGGAGTACAGTACACTCTGGCGGTTGTCAACAAAAGTAGTGGACACATGCTCAGCCACCAGCACAACAACAAAACCGGGGGAGGGCAAGGGGTAGCCCGCAGATGCTACAATCATCAGTGTCAGCCATAACCCAAAACCACCAAAATCATCCAAACGCCAGTTTGTGACATGGACGACGAAATTGAAATGTATGCCTCTTCATTTTGAGGTCAAGACTTGCGGATTCCACAGCTCTTTACAACCATCTTGGCTTTCCAATTTTCTGACATGCAAAAAATGTTCTTCACTCCTCCTAGTATAATCTCTTTGGGGAAAGAAAGAATAAAAGGCATGAAAAAAAAAAGAAGAGGGGTAGAGGTGGAGAGAAAATAGATTGGTTTCGATCTATTTTGTATGTTTTTTTGGAAATGCAAAAAAAAAAATGTATTTTTCTTTTGCTCTCTTTTTTTTCACAGGATCAGCGCGCTATCCCTGCCAGAAATAGCGAGACACTCGGGCATTAAATCGATTACGAAGAAACTGTAAAATGATTTTGCCGAATGATTGTTTATTTCCCCTTGTGTGTGTCTGTGTGTGTGTATGAGAGAGAGAGAGAGAGAGAGAGAGAGAGAGAGAGAGAGAGAGAGAGAGAGAGGGAGAAAGAGAGAGAGAGAGAGCCTGTACATGTTTGTATAAGAGAGGAGGGAGAAAGACAGAAAGAAGGGAGAGGAGGTTAGAGAGAGAGAGAGAGAGAGAAAGGCAGAGAGGGGAGTACGTGACAAAGAGAGAAAGTAAGAGAGAATAAGTGAGAAAGAGAGCCGCGAGAAAGTAGGGTGGAGGAAGAGGGGGAGAGCGTGTCAAAGACAGAGAGAGAGAGAGAGAGAAAGAGAGAGAAAAGGAAAGGATAGATAGACAGTCAGACAGATAGATAGATAAATAGATAGATAGACAGACAGACAGACAGACAGACAGACAGACAGACAGACAGACAGACAGACAGACAGACAGATAGATAGATAGATAGATAGATAGATAGATAGATAGATAGATAGATAGATAGATAGATAGATAGATGGACAGACAGACAGAGAGGAACAGACAGACGAGAGAGACAGTCAGACAGACAGACAGAGAGGAACAGACAGACGAGAGAGACATTCAGACAGACAGACAGAGAGGAACAGACAGACGAGAGAGACAGTCAGACAGACAGACAGAGAGGAACAGACAGACGAGAGAGACAGTCAGACAGACAGACAGACGAGAGAGACAGTCAGACAGACAGACAGAGAGGAACAGACAGACGAGAGAGACATTCAGACAGACAGACAGAGAGGAACAGACAGACGAGAGAGACAGTCAGACAGACAGACAGACAGACAGACGAGAGAGACAGTCAGACAGACAGACAGAGAGGAACAGACAGACGAGAGAGACAGTCAGACAGACAGACAGAGAGGAACAGACAGACGAGAGAGACAGTCAGACAGACAGACAGAGAGGAACAGACAGACGAGAGAGACAGTCAGACAGACAGACAGAGAGGAACAGACAGACGAGAGAGACAGTCAGACAGACAGACAGAGAGGAACAGACAGACGAGAGAGACAGTCAGACAGACAGACAGACAGACAGACGAGAGAGACAGTCAGACAGACAGACAGAGAGGAACAGACAGACGAGAGAGACATTCAGACAGACAGACAGAGAGGAACAGACAGACGAGAGAGACATTCAGACAGACAGACAGAGAGGAACAGAAAGACGAGAGAGACAGTCAGACAGACAGACAGAGAGGAACAGACAGACGAGAGAGACAGTCAGACAGACAGACAGAGAGGAACAGACAGACGAGAGAGACATTCAGACAGACAGACAGAGAGGAACAGACAGACGAGAGAGACAGTCAGACAGACAGACAGAGAGGAACAGACAGACGAGAGAGACAGTCAGACAGACAGACAGACAGACAGACGAGAGAGACAGTCAGACAGACAGACAGAGAGGAACAGACAGACGAGAGAGACATTCAGACAGACAGACAGAGAGGAACAGACAGACGAGAGAGACAGTCAGACAGACAGACAGACAGACAGACGAGAGAGACAGTCAGACAGACAGACAGAGAGGAACAGACAGACGAGAGAGACAGTCAGACAGACAGACAGAGAGGAACAGACAGACGAGAGAGACAGTCAGACAGACAGACAGAGAGGAACAGACAGACGAGAGAGACAGTCAGACAGACAGACAGAGAGGAACAGACAGACGAGAGAGACAGTCAGACAGACAGACAGAGAGGAACAGACAGACGAGAGAGACAGTCAGACAGACAGACAGACAGACAGACGAGAGAGACAGTCAGACAGACAGACAGAGAGGAACAGACAGACGAGAGAGACATTCAGACAGACAGACAGAGAGGAACAGACAGACGAGAGAGACATTCAGACAGACAGACAGAGAGGAACAGACAGACGAGAGAGACAGTCAGACAGACAGACAGAGAGGAACAGACAGACGAGAGAGACAGTCAGACAGACAGACAGAGAGGAACAGACAGACGAGAGAGACAGTCAGACAGACAGACAGAGAGGAACAGACAGACGAGAGAGACAGTCAGACAGACAGACAGACAGACAGACGAGAGAGACAGTCAGACAGACAGACAGAGAGGAACAGACAGACGAGAGAGACAGTCAGACAGACAGACAGAGAGGAACAGACAGACGAGAGAGACAGTCAGACAGACAGACAGAGAGGAACAGACAGACGAGAGAGACAGTCAGACAGACAGACAGAGAGGAACAGACAGACGAGAGAGACAGTCAGACAGACAGACAGAGAGGAACAGACAGACGAGAGAGACAGTCAGACAGACAGACAGAGAGGAACAGACAGACGAGAGAGACAGTCAGACAGACAGACAGAGAGGAACAGACAGACGAGAGAGACATTCAGACAGACAGACAGACAGACAGACGAGAGAGACAGTCAGACAGACAGACAGACGAGAGAGACAGTCAGACAGACAGACAGAGAGGAACAGACAGACGAGAGAGACATTCAGACAGACAGACAGAGAGGAACAGACAGACGAGAGAGACATTCAGACAGACAGACAGAGAGGAACAGACAGACGAGAGAGACATTCAGACAGACAGACAGAGAGGAACAGACAGACGAGAGAGACATTCAGACAGACAGACAGAGAGGAACAGACAGACGACAGAGACATTCAGACAGACTGCCATATAACATTAATTTCAATATCTGTTGTTTATTGTGCTCATTGCGTTGTTGTTGTTGTTTTTCTCCCTACAGGACGCACTGGCAATTTTTTTTTTTTTTTTTACCAGAAACAATTTCAGAATTGTATAGCCCATGAGGATAATCGTGAAAGAGACAGTGTCTTTCCTTCGTTCCCCCCTTCTCTGTCGTTCACCATCTTCCGAGTGGTTTCCAGTGATTTAAAGCTGTATGAGCAAAGCAACAAAAAATAAAAACATTGTCCTTTGGGCCAAAATTGATATGATGAAGAATTTGTATATCATAGTTGCCAAGGTCAGGAAATATATTATTATTGCCTCAAATCTTTCGTTTTCTGGCATGTTATGACCACATGAGAAGGCGCTGTGATGCGTGTGGCTAGCGTTCTTGTTTGTTCTATCTGCATTTTCTGAAAACCGTGGAGATCTTGTAGTATGTAGAAGAGGTGAGACAAATTTACATTTTGGCACTACTTGTTTAAAATGCGTTGTTACACTTATCAAGTTGCTTCACAGGTGCGATTCAGGCTAACTTCTTATCAATACGATGTAGATAGGGCACCCGTAGTTCAATTATAAAGACAAGGAGAGAAAATATTGAGTTGTGTTCAATGAACGTCTAGTGGTAAGAAACTCCTCGGGTGGAGCGAGACAGATGACGATCTTCCGAGGAAGCGTGGATGCTTTCATTAGGTGTTTTGGCCTTTAACTTCCTGACACCTTCTAGAACCCCAGCCACACCGAGTTCATGACTCTTGGTATTCGTCATCCACCTTTTTTTTTTTCCGTCACCGGGCTCTTCTTTGGATTTGAACCCGTACCCGCTGGTTTCTGTTTTTCTGTGCATGTGTCTTATCCATTTTGCCAAAACTGCCACTGGTGAAATGGTATAATTTTAGGCTATATATGAATTTAGTGTTCATTTCTTTGTACCAATTCTGGCAGGAAGCATTTTCCACTGATGTTGCAATGTCCTTAATTAAGGAATTAAGGGCACTTCTAATTTTCCTTCCACCTAGTTTGAGTTTCTTCAGAAGAGAGTACATTGTTGAACCGACAAATCCCCTTGCTCCTACTTCCACGGCGAATATACTTGACTTCATTCCGGCATTCCTTAGGTCCCCCGGGTCTGGAGATCCTGGTATTTGGCCACTTTATATTCGTGCTTCTCCTCTATGTTCGTTTCATACGGGACCATTAGCTCGATTAGAACGTAAGATTACTGTGTAAAATACAACTGTCCTTTTACAACAACATATCGAGGGATGCCTGCGAAAACAGTGTGACTTGAAAAATTTGAATTTTTTGGGTTGTTTTTTTTTGTGCATAATTATTCTGTTTCGCCTTGGTAAGTACTACCTTTACGACATGACGCGAATTTCATTATCAAATTAATTGACCTAATTATTGATGAGGATTTAAAGGTTGTAACGGACATTAAGATACTTCATGTCAAACTTTCAAATCGCTCCCCTGTAAAATTGACAAAACTGGCGATACGGTCTTTGCGCAGGCACCCCTCGATATTACAGTATTAAAGCCGCAAACGATTAATGTCCACTTTCTCAGTTGTGCAGAAAGTGGAGTTGGAACAAACGAGAACTGAGATCCCGATACAATAATATAAATTCAATAGGTACAAGGTGCTGTACATGTGGAAACTGTTCTAGTTTGAAAGTCTGGTTGACAACCGTCTTTGCACATTAAAAATATAAAATAAATAAAATGTCTGTTTATATCTGATAGTTTAGAAAGACAATGCCTTGTGTTCTGAGACTTTCAGAAGCTTAGTTATCATGAGCTTTGACCAAAAAAAAATGGGGACAGAGGCGTGCAAAAATCCCATCTTTAAAGTACAAGTTCGATTTGGGCCAATTTGTCTCCCTCCCAACGTGGATGTTTGGCTAAGAGAGAGAGAGAGAGAGAGAGAGAAAGAAAGAGAGCTAGAGAGAGAGGGGGCGAGAGAGAGAGAGAGAGAGAAAGAGGAGAGAGAGAGAGAGAGGGGGAAGAGAGAAGAAAAGAGAGAGAGAGAGAGAGAGAAAGACAGATAGAGAGTGAAAGAGAGAGAAAGGGAGAGACAGAGAGAGAGAGAGAAAGGCAGAGACAGAGAGAGAGAGATAAAAAAAAGGAAGAGAGAGAGAGAAAGAGAGAGAGAGAGAGAGAGAAAGAGAGAAAGCGAGAAAGCGAAACAGAGAGATAAAAAGAAAGAGAGAGAGACGGAAGAGAGGAAAAGAAAGGAGAGAGAGAGAGAGAGAGAAAGAGATGGAAGACAGAACACAATAGTTTATCCCCCGTGTCAAGTATAACTTACTTGGATTGTGTGTTGTCTCTGTGCCGCTTTCTTATCTCAGCCAACAGACAATAGAAAACACTGGAACTGGCAAAGGGTCCAAGATGGAAGGAAAGGGCGGGTGGCGGGGGAGGAGGAGGGGGGGGGGATTTACAGGTAAGAGTAGGAAATAATATTGATTGACTGACCTAGTCTGTTTGAATAACGAGTGGTCAAGAGGTCAGTGTCCTTTCTCATCCTTATTGTTGTCAATGTCAATCAGCCCCCCCCCCCCCCCCCGTGCACATACACACACGGGTTTATAATATTATTATGTGATCTTTACTGACCCTGATTAGCCAGACCAGAGAGGTACTTTGGATATGATTGTGCTATGGAAAATCTCATGTAACGGTGTTGTATACGATTGTTCATTGATCATTATAAAATGAAGGTGTCATTTATATCAGTATTCTGAGGGTTAGCAAGTTAGTTATTTCGGCTGGAGACTGAGTGAAAACTGCCTGAATGTATCACAGTCATGTTGTGGTCATCTCCCTGAAAGGAACGGATTGGTGAGTAGCTAATAATATTCTATTAACATTCTCATTTATGCCCTTGTTCTCTCTAGTCTTCAGCCATCTTTGCATCTATACTGACCAAACTTTCTTCTTTTTGTGGGTTTCTAACAAAACTTTCTTCTTTTTGCTGTTTTCGTCTATACTAACCAACTTTCTACTTTTTGCTGGTTTCATCTACACCCACCAAAAACGATCTTCTTTTTGCTGGCTTCTTCTAGATAGTAATCAAACTTTCTTCTTTTTGCTGGTTTCTTTCCGTCTGAAGCCGTGCCTTTGCATGAATCGCGCAAACCTGGACTCGATTTTGCTGAAAATAATTCAGACTGCCTGAAACAACAAGGATTTTAGGCTGTTTTTAGGGGCACAAAGTCTAAATTACAAAGCCAAATAGAGAAAATACTGACTTTTGTTCACTATCCAGCTATGGCTTACTGTGTAAAACAGTACGGTCGCTTAACAATAACCTTAAAAAATGATCTCATCTCCACTTGCCATTCTCCATAATAACAGAACAATCAAATTATAATAAAATTACAGTAATCAGATTTAAAGTCAGAAAATACCACGCAAAATTCAAATACCAAGGTGATGCTAGAACTCACAGGGTTAAAACCTTTTGTGACGATATTATTGGTCTGACCACTGTCTTCAGGTAATACATAGCCAACCCTTGGAGTTTCTATTATTATATAATATAATATATAATAAAACTGTTATAAAATTACAGTAATCAAAGTCAGAAAATACCACGCAAATTCAAATATCAAGGTGATGCTAGAACTCACAGGGTTAAAATCTTTCGTGACTATAATTATTGGTCCGACCACTGTCTTCAGGTAATACATCGCCAACCCTAGGAGTTTCAATTTGATTCCGCACACTTCAAGCAGTGAGGGGTGAAATTCCTAATTCCCCTCACCCCCTGCAAGTGTCCTGCCTGCTGCAGGTAATCAAGGTCAATTACCTCGTCCACTGGGTGGTCAAACTGCGGGGATTCCCCGAACTTTTTCGTCTCGTTTACCCCTGGTAACCTTTCAAAAGCAAATTTATCCCAACCTTATTTTGTACAGCAATTTGAGTTAACACTAAGCCTTCTACCATAATGAAGCAACTGACGAAAGGGAAATTTTGAAATTCTGTTTTTAACATTACAAGTTCAAGTTTAATTTTAATAAAAATAGCAATAACACATGTCCATGTTATTTCACTTAATTATGAACAACTTTCTTATTTATGTGCAAATCCAGGATCAGCAACCCCCCCCCCCCCCACCTCCCTGGGTAGGCGAAATTCACCCTTTGGAAGTACATTTACCCCAGGTTGGGGACGGGTACTTCTGTTATAATTATTGTGATAGTGGTTCTCACATGGTGTTTCATTGTGCTTAGAGAAGTAAATGAGCCGTTTAGGAGGACCAGTGGGTAGTAATACAATGAGTGCAACCATAGCAGATCGCTTCACTGCTTTGGGCGGTGATTCGAGTTATTTGGAATCAACCCAGAGTCGATTATCAGAAAGCAAGGATCGATGAACAATGTCTAGGCGTCGATTTGGGGAATCGGAGTGAGAGGCCGCGGGTTCGATACCCACCTTGATCACTTCTTTTCCCTCTTCCTTTCACTCTTGCTTCACTGTTCTGAAGACTAACTAGGCACATACACTTTTAATCGCCTCACATCTTCTCTAAATGTCGGTATGTCTAGCATCTTGGCTTCAGTCAAACTGATGGAGTGTGTAGGGCGTTTCCCGACCTTTAGCGAAACACGTGTTAGATAGTTACAGCCTTCTGCCAAAGTGTCTTTGCCTTGTTTTCTGCATATTTAGTTAATATACTTGTGTCTGCATCCAATTTCTGTGGTATAGACCTCAAAGGCTTTTTCTAATGAATGGCTTAAATGGAAGAAGGCACGATGAGTGCGGATTCATGAAAGGATTATTTTCTAACGTGGACCCACAGTGCGTCTTGTCCTGTCTCAAAGACGCCAAGATGTATAACTTGATTTGAGAACTTTTATACACACACTTTTACTGAAGTCTTTTCAGATATAAACAAAACTTTTGAGAATTTTATCAGTGTAATAGAATTAATACGGAACTCTTTATTTTGTGATGCAATAAAACAAAAGTTTCGCACATTTTTGTTGTTTTCTTTTTTGCTTTCAATTTAACCCCCCCCCCCCCCAACCCCCTTATCGATTTTCGACTCGACTGACCATCGACTCCCATCGCGCACAATTACACTTAACAGCGTGAAAATATGTATGTAGGGAGTTATTGTTTTATTGCAGATATTTAAACATAGGATCCCAGAACATTCGGAAACTTGTTGGGAAAGAATATTGAATGGTCCTTTTAAGTCTTTGGTACTTGTCCAAATAAGTCCTAAATTTTGATTTTTACAGATGTGTGAGAATCCTGATATCGCGTTTCTTAACCCCTTTAACCCACACCCCTGCCCCACCCATCCATCGGTAGTCTCTTTCTTCATGGGGGGGGGGGGGGGTGGTGTATTTCTGTGAGAAGCAAGTGCAGTGTATGTGGTTCAGTAATATTATCCATTAGGTCTCATTTCTTTAAAAATGAAAGTGTAATTTGCGTTTATTATTTTTGCTACCGTGTTACAAAAAGTTATGAGTAACCAATATGGACCACCAAATATATTTTAACTATGCAGTCAGACCTTTAATTAATGAATGGAATGTTCAAATGGCTTATGTATTATTACATGTATTATTATTATTTTTACCTGCTCTGGGTGCCATCAAACCCAGTTAAGCCCCTGATAACACCAGTGACTAGTAGCTCTCTGACAATGGCTGACACATTTTTGGTGACGACTTTTCATCTTAACGTCGATCATTTTTCCAACGCCAGTCAAAGTAAAGCATTCTCGGCTGTCCGTGCAGCTTCTTTCTGCCCATGTTTTAATCATTATTTCATGAAGTAGTTCTAATCTTGCACACCATTGCAAATGCAGTCATGAAATATTTCCAGTCTTGCACCATTTCAAATGCCATCAAAGTTGAAAACAGTGAAAGTTAATAAAATATGGATGGAACAAAACATTCTCTAACTGCTGTGGATTATACCAATGGTTAAAAAAGCTTCCTATTGCTGTAATAAATGATTACCAAACATCCAGTTGAACATCAACGGACATATCATACAATCATCTTCGTGCATAAAAAATCTAGGCGTTCTTTTTGACTCTGTTATTATGTCTTTCACATCCCAAGAAAATAATATTTGCAGAAATGCACGTTTCCAACTAAGAAACATCAGCAGAGTTCGAAACAATCCTCACGGAAGCTATTACCAAAACTTTAGTTACTTCACTCATTTTATCTCGAATAGATTACTGCAATTCTCTTCTTGCTGGAATAACATCAGATAAACTGTCTTAAATTCAAGTCATTCAAAACAACGCAGCCAAATTAATTACCAAGAAAAAACAAGCTGACCACGTTACGCCTCTGTGAAAAGAACTGCACTGGCTTCCAATAACAGAAAGAATTGCATACACAATTGCCGTTGTTTGCTACAAATGTTTAACTAACACCGCACCCAGCTATCTCAAAAATTCTTTACAAGTCTACACACCATCTCGTTCACTAAGATCATTAAGTGACTAAAAGCTATAAAACTATAGGCCATAGATCCTTAAACTATTTTGGACCTTTTGTCTGGAACCAGATACCCTGGAACATTCGTGAATCACCGAATCTTGAAAGCTTTAAGAAAAGCGTAAAACATCACCTTTTCCTCCGAAACTGTTAAATTTTCAGAATTCCATTCTGTACTTTGATGTTATGATTGATTCTTTTACCTAGTGCCATATGACTAAGAGCGTCTATGTGTGTGAAACTGAAAGTTTGTATGGATGAGAGTGCGTGTTTTAGTATGAGATTTGGAAAGTGTATGCATGAATCAGTGATGCAATGTACAGCACATTGAGTTACAATTTTATTAGAAATGCGCTATAGAAATTCTATTTATTATTATTTATTTTTAATACACAACCTCATCTCCGCTGAGTGTTGAAAATGATTGTTAGACATTTATAGAATGTAAAAGCTTCCCATTGATGAAACAACTCACAACACCGTCTCCATCCGTCTGTAGAGCTTGCGCACAACGGTTCTCCACAACAGCGACGTACTGGTGTAACAACTCACAACCCGATCTCCACCCGGCTGTAGAGCTTGCGCACAATGGTTCTCCACAACAGCGACGTACTGGTGTAACAACTCACAACCCGATCTTCGCCCGGCTGTAGAGTGTACATAATCGCTGTTGTGCTCCATAATCTGGTGTAACACCCTTCCTTATTGGCGAGACGATGCACAGCCCGATCTCCATCCGACTGTAGCATGTACAAGACTGTCACTGCACTGTAATCTGATGTAATGGTTTCCCTATTGGCGTAACCGCGCACAGTCCGATCTCCACCGGACTGTAGCATGTACAACACTATCACTGCACTGTAATCTGATGTAATGGTTTCCCTATTGGCGAAACCACGCACAGTCCAATCTCCACCGGGCTGTAGAGTGTACACGAAAGGGAGTCCAACAAATCTAATGCTCCATCTATCATATTTTGGAAAGAGTTCCGCATGTCCTGAACATCCACTCAAGACCACTCTATCTCTAAATTCTAAACCTGTCCCTAACCTGTCCCTATTACTAACCTGAAACCTGATAATCATTATTCCTGATCCTAAACCTTACCCTTTCACCACCACCATCTTTTTGTTTTTCAAAATGTAAAGATTTGTATGATTTCAAAGCAGTCAAGACGTGCTGAACCCTTCCTCACATTTTATTGATTTTTCATTGCAGTCAAGTCTAATGACATTTGAAATTTAAAAAACATTTTTTTGTTTCTGTTTTACGGTCTTTGAACGAAATGAAACATGGACAAAAAAAGAAGCCGTACAAGACAGTGAAAATTCTTCATTCTGACAGGCATTGGCAGATACGATGACAAAGACAAGACACCGCCCCCCCCCCATTTATTAAGGAAATGAAGGAACAGTGTGGCTTTCAGGTTGCATTAAAGTGTATTTCATATACAGCACGCAGGTTGTTGGTGGGATCATCTAGTAAGGCTCCTTCTGTCCTACCATTTTGCTATAATATTCTGTCTGTCGTCCTGCTTCGCCCTAGCACACTGTGACCGCTGTCATGCTCCAAACTCAAATTCATATGCGGTACAACTAACATGATTGTGTTACATCTATTCCACTATGACTGTTTTAGAAAGAGGACTAAAAAAAAACCAAACAATAATAATAATAATAATAAAAAGACTATTTTGCTCCGATTCGACCTTCAGCTACCCTTTCTACGTCTTTTTCTCAAGTTAACCCTCCAGGACCCGGACATTGATTGCTGCATCCCTAACTTCGGAATTATTTGCGTAAAAACTGACTCAGAGTATTCAAAATGTAACCATTATGCAAAACTAGTCTATTTTTCATGATGAAAAAACGTCAGTAAATTAGGATGTGCATCACAACATCAGAAACAACAGAAAAATGAGCTTCAGGGAACCTGTTTCAAATATGCAATACTGGGCGATAGAGGGTAACCCCTTTGACTACTGACGCTATGAAAAGCTAGATTTTCTCAAATCCAGTTTATATCGAAATTCCCTTATGTCAGTCATTTTGAATGGTAAATATAAATCTAAATCAGGCTATTGCATTGGTCTGTTTTTAAGAGCTAGGAAAGGGGAAACAAAACATGAAAATGATGGAGCAGTAAAGCGTTAACAGCAGTTCTGTTCCAGTATTGAAAGTGTTAAAAAGGGGAAAAAAAAACATCTTGGCCGTACAAGAAATTTTGCGTTACTGTAATTGTGAATACCTCCAACATAGATAAAATATCCAACAGGGTATCTGGGCGGCACCACTTGTCTCGAAAAGGTCACATCAACATTTATCACCTGCTCGTCTAAACATTGCTCGCTGAGTGCTCACCTAAACTGCTCCCTACAGCTGGTGGTAAAAAGAAAAAGAGAGAGAAATGATGAAAATTCGTCACAACAAGACATTTTTTTTTTTCAAGTTGATCAGCGGTTTAAGTTCGTGATTTTCTAAACATGGGCTGTCGGACAGACAGACCGACAGACTGACAAACAGACAGATAGACAGACTCACCTGCGTATGGACGGACGGATGAATAGATGGATGGATGGGTGGATGGATGCAGACAGGTAGGCAGATAGATAGAAAGATAGATGGATTGATAGAGAGAGACCTAGAGAGAGACATAGATAGATAGATAGGTAGATAGATAGACAGACAGACAGACACAGACAGACAGACAGACAGACAGACAGATAGATAGATAGATAGATAGATAGATAGATAGATAGATTAAAAACCACCGTCTCCGATAATCCTCTAATGCAATAAGAGAGACAGTATCAACAACAACAAAAAATACCTTGAATATCTATCCAATATTGACAGACTTGCGTGTCTGGCTGGCTGACGGCTTCACGTGATAATCTCATCCACCCAGCGGTTTGATGTTTGGACAAGATGAAACAGCCTTGCGCAGAGCAAGGTGATCAAAGAACAGGTGAGCCGACTGATGTCTTCGGAAAAACAGGAAGAACGAAGGAGATGAAAATGAGACAAAGAGAGAGAGAGAGGGAGGGAGAGAACGAGAGAGGGGGGGGGGGAGGGGAGAAAGAGAGAGAGAGAGAGTGAGAGAGACAGATAGACAGGTAGAGGCAGACAGAAAGAGATACAGAGACAGGGAGACAGAGAGATGGCCGTTATCTTGTCGACGCGCCGTTAAACCCAAACTCAAACTCGAACTCAAAACAGGGAGAAAGATACAGAGAGAGAGAGAGACAGAGAGAAAGAGAGAGAGAGAGAGAGAGAGAGAAAGAGAAAGAGAGAGAGAGAGAGAGAGAGAGACTCTGGACAAGTGCAATTATCCAGTACACTTTCTTTCTATCTCTTTGCTTTTCTCCTCTGGTCCTCCATGTAATTTAACAACTCTTTGATAATTATACTAAAACTACTATTATTAAGGCATTTTCTAACCCAGTTGTGCTGTTATGTAGAGACGGTTCATCATCCTCTTTCTTTAAAAACAGCGTCCCTTGTGTTGAAATTGCATATGGCACGTCTTTGGTATCCCCACGTGAACGAAGAAAATAGTGTACTTCCTGTTCTATTTGTAGAATTACATTTGTCCTGTCCACAGCATCCGCTCTGCTCCGCTATTTTTACAGAAAATGACGTATGAAAAAGTACACTTGTCCACAGCATCCTTTCCGCTCCGCTCCCCACCGCTGCAAAGGCAAAAAGTGTTTTACTTTTTCAATGTGATCTCTCAAGTCAGTGAACTATTTGGAACTCACTCAAACTCAATATTCTGACGTCATTATCCAACTGGTTAACCGATCAGTTATCGGTTTTTGTGCTCAAGGGCTGAAAAATCGGGGTGTGTCTGGTCAGATTTGGAACTACCTGGATCGATTTGAATCAAACTTGACAGGTAATTTTGTCTCTGATGTAAAAGCAGATTCGAGGTAGAACATATGGAGAGGGGGGAATGGGGAGAAGGTGGGGGGACTACACAAGGTGTCTGACTCTTGTTTTTCGTTTTATTACGTTTTGTTGTATAAACAACAACAACAACAACAAAGAAGGTAATTTGCATATCAAATCATTTCGAACTTGAAAACGTTTAGAAAGAAATAAATAAAACGAAAGACAGAAAGAAAGAGACAAATAGAAACAGAAAGAAGACGGAAGGAAAGAAAGAGTTCGAATATATTTTATTATTATATTACATTATAACGGTTTGTAGTAATTTTCTTTGCAAGCTGTATTTCCTTGGTGTACACCGATTTGTCCAGACATTTATTGTGTCCGGTTTCCTCTGTGAATTAACAACAGCAACAACAACAACAACACCGATAACAACAAAACAAACAAACAAAAACAACAACCGGAATTCTATTTTGGAACTATCCAGTGTCGGGTGTCCGGTTGTCATTCCAAGGATCTGTGTTTCCGTCTGTTTGATTGGTGGTGTGTGGTCCAATGGGAATGGGCCTGACAGTTGGAACACCTGAGCCCCATGTTTTAGCAAACTCATTTCTCTCGGTATTGTAAATTTTTTCTCTCTGTCTTTCTTTTTTTTTTTTTCTGTTTTTGGCTAATGTGAAGCAGACCACTTTTCAAAGTAAGGAGCTCATAACCAGGGTCTGGTATAGGATGGGACAAGTGGGGCGGTCGCAAAACAACAACAACAACAACAACAAAAAACACATAAACCACAACGAACAGACAAACAAACAGACAAAGACAAAAAATTGGCAAAAAGAAACACATGTATGCAGCCAAGTCTCCGGAAGTACAAGCCGTGACTGGCAGATAAGTTTTGATTTAATATTCTCTATTAAATACACATTCTTCACTTTTTTATTATTCGATTGTTTTATATGTGCAATTTTTCGTCTTTTTTCTTGATAAAGGCCCATCATCGAAATATTAAGTTTTTTTTTTGTCTTCTCTTTTTCTTTGCATTTCACTGTATCGTTTGGGTATTATTAAACTTACGCGAGGCTTTGCTACATACAACTTTTTCTGTTTGGTAATTTTTGGCTTTGCTTTAAGCCTCGCTGTGACCCCACAGTTTTTCTGTGGTTTTTATCATATTTCTTCAAACAAACAAACAAGCATACTAGAAGCAAGTAAATATTATATATAAGTGAATAAGGAAACACACGAAAATGTCCCAGAAGACGACAGGAAAGGAAAAAAAAAACATTAGAAAGGTTACGAATTATTGATGTTGGCGGAGACTTTGGCCCCAACACTAATTTGTAAACCATAATATTCTCACCAAGAATCCGCACATTGGCGTGACTGTAGCACGTCAGCAGCGCTCTAATGGGCGTTTTTTTTCTCGCCAGTAGTGCTCACTCACTTCAGTGCTAATGTAACACCTCTCCAAGGTCAGGCTAATGACAGACTCACGGGTCTCATTGTGTCATGTCGGGGATGGAGGAAAATAATATCTTCAGCATTAACACGTTTTTGCCTGGAGGCTAAGGGTACCCACAGAAAGGCCATCGAATTCTGTCACCGAGCCACTAGGCGCTCCAGGTGAGAAGAATTGTACGACATAATTTCAACAACTGCACATAGAGCCCACCTACAAATAAAACCTACCGGGCGCAATGCATCACCGAAATTCTGTGCGGCCTTTATGTGAAGCATTTAGGCGCTCTAGGTGGTAACCCGAAGCCCCGACCTATAGTCGCCGACTTACTAGGTGGCCCCCTTTTTAGTGCAGAAAAGTTCTATTTGAACTATCTGAACTCCTTTTTTATTTGAGTTTTTCAGGTTTATCCAAACGTTTATCATGCACATACGCCAAGAAGGCCAAGCCAGGGAAAGATACAGAAGATCGTTTTTGCCCTCCGCAATTCGCCTCTACAAGACATTTTAACTAGATGTGTGCCACATTTCACTAAGGCTCCCTTACCATGTCACTTCATGTATGCCTGTTATTGACTTAATGAGTTGTGATATATGTTTATGTAATGACGTAAGATATGAGTACCAGGTATGTGCTGTTAAACTTTCTGTGAAAGAGAAATTCCCTCATGGGATAATAAAGTGATTCTTATCTTATCTTATGGTCACGTGCTCGCACAGGAAGTGGTGGGGGTGGGGGTGGGGGGGTGGATTGAAGCCAAGTATGAAATGCTTTCATGGGGGCGAAAGGAGGAGGGGGGGGGGGGCATCAAGAATCGCAAAAAATGGAACGTACGTACTTTCTGAATGACCCTTCTGGGCATAAATCCGCTTTATGAAGCTCCCGAAAAAAAAAAAAACCTAATTATTTTAAAACATCGACATTTTTTTTTCCGACTTGCAGTCAATCCATGATGTTCACTGTGTTTGGTCCCTGAATATTATTTCATCAAGACGTGTAAAACACGCACTCCAGCTGTCTAATAAAGCAATGCGCCACGAACGCACACATTAATAATAATAATAATACACAGCACTTATTTTATATAGCGTTTCATCCCCTTACCAACGAGGCCATAAGCGCTTTACAGCATCTATATTGTATGAATTTGTATTTGTATTTTGTATTTGTATAACTCTTTAATCCCATTTGGGAAATTTGCCTTTGTGCCATTGCAGCCCAGTTACAGCTGGAGCAGGAACGTCGTCGCCAGTGCAGCGTCGGTCCTCGTTTTTTTGGGGGGGGGGGGAGGGAGGGGAGGGAATGGTAGAGATGAATTTTATTTAATTTTGCCCGGGCAGTGGCCTGTTCGGCCTGCTCTTTACGATTTTTCAACTGCCAAGGTATCTTTGACGTGTGCAACGTGCACACGGGCCCACCGCATTTTTTCGTCCTTATCCGAGAAGACTAGGTACTCGATCCTACCCCTCATTAGGATCAGGGACACGAAAATATGAGAAAAATCCCAAACTTCCAACATGCCTGCACCGGCCGGGTTTTGAACCCGGGACCCTTGGCATGAGAGGCGAGCACTTTGCCTCTAGAACACCTTGTCCCCCACACACACAAGACACAGGCATAGTCAGGAAAACATAAAAATGGACATTCCGAGTGTAAAAAAGATGATTCTTCAGCTGATGTTTAAAAGTCATAAAACTGTCACTCTCTCAAAGAGAGAGGCAGAGAACTCCAAATCTGAGGCCTTGGGAAGAGAGAAAGATTTTTCACCCATGGTCTTAAGAGACATCTTAGGAATTTTAAATTTTTTTAGTGTCATAAGATGGTCTAACGTGCCTTGATGGTAACAAGGGAGTCAAAAGATCATTTAAATAATTATTTTGGTGCGTTTTTGTACATACATTAAATGGCACAGGTTAGCCAGGTTTTACATAATTCGTTTTTCTACCGACCGGTAGCCAGTGCAAGTTTTGCAATAAAGGTGAGGCATAATCTCTGTTCCTTTTCTAACGGATTAATCGTGCTGCAGTATACTGTGCTATTTGCAGTTTTTAAATTTGTTTCCTGCGGTAGTCCAGCAAGTAATACATGCACACGCACACACACTCTCTCTCTCCCTCTCTCTCTCACACACACACACACATACACAAACACACATCAAGTGCCAGACCAAGGCTGACTTCGCCCAGAACCCCATCCATCTCAGAGATTACTAAGTACGTTTCCTATTCCAACCAGCACAAAAAAAAAGAAAAGAAAAGCCGGACTGGCTTAGTCTCTACTCTTGACAGTACTTCCGCCGGCGACTTCCCCGCCAATCTTCATTAGGTCTTTATTCTTTAGGGCCCGTCCATAAAGTACTCATTCATGGAGGGCGGGATGATCGTTGCGTATGAAAAGCTTACAACTTCTGGAGAGGCGCGACAACCATCAAGCCTAAGGACATCCGCCCTGTAGGACTTAGTCAAGTTTGCATAATTATGGGCATGACATCGTTGTTACGAGTTGGGTATTAAGGAATTATAGGTGTTACGACTGCATTTAAAAATCGAGAGGTTTTTAGGAATTACTCATTCATACCATGCCACATACTAATAACAATCTGAATGGTTTTTATCGAGACCTGCAGGGCCACAAATTTATTTACTTATTATTCCCTAACAATTTCGTCTAGCTCTTACATACTAAAAAGACAACATCAGCAGCATCAAATGAAAATTCAATAATATGTCACTAGAAGTCTCCTCTAGATTCCTAAAAGATTATATCATTCTGTCTCACTCACAATTTAAGTATTACTTATCTATTTCTCAGATATAGTCTGCCTACTATCTAACAAATAATATTCTAATGTCTCAGACGACAATGTCATCTCATTTATTTGTGCCTACCGCTTATAATGGATCAAACTCGTCAATACAAACTGACGTAGTTAAGTTAGATCTAGATCTGCTCTAGGATGGGCTGGCAATCCCCAGCCTCATCCAGACACATCAATTTCAATTTACAAATGTGTATGCCAGACATTCATGCTAGATCTAGTTGCAAGCTAATATACATGGAAGTCTTGCATTCTTCGGTAGCACTCCTACTGGAAAATTCAGGTCAGCTTCACGTTCATTGTTGAATCAACAGGCAGACACTTACACTTGGTCCCTGATCAGAAATCAGGGAACAATGGATAACAGCAGTGGATAATTCTCACAAATAGCGTATGGTCTCATTTCAGTGTCTATAAAGGACATAGACATGAATATAACAGTCTTCTGATTCTTCTGGCAGAATCCCGCCGACCGCCTGCACAGATGGATATTTCTGCATGGAGTGATCAAACATAGGAATGGCTGCGCTTATATACTGTGCGGCCGGCTGCAAATTAACATGTCAAAACCCTTCCTAAAGTCTCTAAACCCTCTACGTTTTATGTACGAATTTACTATCTCCCTTTTCTCACCCCTGTTAGAGTTCATCAAAATCACGGGGTCGAGAACTGCACCGTCACTGCTAACTTATCCATTTATTCTATCTTGCCCCACTTTCTTTCCATCTCTAAGAAAAAGCGTTACAAAAACAAACTGTTCACGAAAACAGTTCAAGGACATTTCCGCTGGTTAAAATCAACGAAACCGTGACAAAAAAACAAGTCGTGACCCAGCACGACAATTACAAGATCAACCCTGACATCCCTCACCCCAGTGAAAATTTTAAGAAAAATTTACACGATAGGATCCAAGAAATCCCAAAGTTATTGTGGTAGGGGCTTAAGTAGTACTGTAGAAAAACGAGCCTTAAGCTTGAGAAGAAAAATCTAACTAAGAACGTGCATATTGGATGGACAAAAAGCATACAATTATTGATGTCACGTTCTATAGAATCTATTCTATCGAAACATTCTTAGTGCACCCAATCAAACTTCTCAGGAACATCTATAATAACAAATGAGTATATCACTGTATACTGCTGGATTAAAGTATAACTATTATCAAACAATGAAGCCTTACTGAAGGAATAGGCTCATAATTATCTAGTCAACACACATAATTGCTGCTTATATACACATTCACACACAATATATTGTTAATTAAAATACTGTGGTATCCAATGGCAGCAGTAGCTCTGGTAGCTTGGTTTGCCATGTCTCCATCTCATTGACCCGCTGACAAGGGCGTCAGGTTTGTCAGAAGTTCAGGTCACAGTCCGGAATGACGCTGGTGGAAAGAGGATATTCACAAAAAAGGATTGTAAAACTGGTTCATAAAGTAATGAACAAGATAAATGTGAATCCATCCACCGTCTAGAATTGAGGGGGACAAGCACTATCCAACCCCAATACAAGACACAACACTCTTTAATAGGGGACTAAATTAGACGTGACAAAACATCAGCTTGGGAATTGTCACCCCCAGGGATAGACCGGATAACAAACCGGTATTCCTGGAGTGCAAGACTCCACCTCGTTAATCGAGCATTTTTAGCCCTGTTAGCCTTTAAGAATAACAACGGACGATGGTCCGTTTCAATTATAAACTCGGACATGAGTAGATATCGCGAAAATGCGTTTACAGCAAAAATGATAGCAAGGCACTCTCGCTCGATAATTGCATAGCGGCATTCCCTATCTAGCAACTTGCGGCTGGCGTATAGACATGGCCGCAAGGTATCGTCTCGTTCCTGTAATAACACAGCTCCCAATCCCTTGTCCGACGCATCAGTGCGGACAATAAATATTTGGTTTATATCTGGAAGTATGAGAATGGGGGCAGTCGAAAACAATCGTTGAACGGTACGAAGTGTATCAGCACATTCGGTTGTCCATTTCACTTTATTAGGAAAATTCTTTCTTGTGAGGTCCGACAACGGAGCTGTAAGCGAAGAAAAATTTGGAATGAACTTCCTATAATAGTTAAGAAAGCCCAATAAACTACGAACTTCTTTCTTAGTTCGAGGGGGTTGGAGCTTTAAGATGGTAGTTATCTTCTTGTCATCAGGGGTCTGAACGCCGTGGGCAATCGTATGGCCCAGAAAATTAATTTCATTATATCCTAAAAACACCTTACTGGGTTTCGCCGTAAGGCCAGCTCGACGAAGAGCAATAAAAACTTGTCGTAGGGCTGCGAGGTGGCCCGACCAATTGGTTTCATAAATACAAATGTCGTCAAAATACGACAATACGGAATTCATATTCTGGAGCAATATTGTCATCATTAGTAAGTTTCAAAAGGCAGCTAAAGCATTTTTTGTTCCAGCAGGCTTATTTTTCTTGACTTACCTGAGGGGAGAGAGCATGTGATAGAAGGAGTGAGAATGTGATGGGAAGAGAGAGAGAGGGGGGTGGGGAGAGGGAGTGTGGGAGAGAGAGGAATGAGTTTTTATTACTTGTAAAGCGCATTGAGCATTTATTGGAAATGCGCTATATAAATGTAATTTATTATTATTATTATTATTATCATACGGGCGAAAGTGGCAGGGGCTGTAACTAAACCGAAAGGCATATAGCGCCACTGCATAAGACCCAACGGAGTCTGAAAAGCGGTATATTGCTTGCTATTCTCATCAAGCGGAATTTGCCAATAGCCTTTGGAAAGGTCAATTTTAGAAAAAATCGTTGCCCTCGCTAACTGAGCAAAAAGATTCTCCTGGTTGGGAATCGGTTCAGCGTCATATATCGTAACCTCATTAAGTTTACGATAGTCAATACAAAAACGCACTGTATCATCTTTTTTTTTCACTAAGACGATGGGTGAGTTATATGGACTCGTCGATCGCTCTATCACTCCCAGGTGAAACATGTTACGTACCTCGGATATTATAGTCTCCTGTGCGTGCAGCGGACGCGGGTATGGTTTAACAAAGACGGGTATATCCGTCTTTAATCTTATAACATGCTGTACCAAAGAAGTATTACCTGGTAGATCAGTAAAGACTGTAGGAAACTCGTTAAACAAATCTCTTATATCTTGTCTTTGCGATTCAGACAGATCTGGATTTATATTTACATCCGAAGTGTTTTCAGAAGCTTCAAGTGCGGGGACTGAATGCTCTATCTTAATAGGATCATCATCGTCAACTGCAACTAAGGCCGCATTGGCCTGAGCAACCACATTTCGGCGATTATTCTGACGATTATCATCGTCGGACAGGTACTGCTTTAACATATTTATATGGAAGACTTTGTCCTGTCCTCGAATCTTGATAAGATAATTCACTCGAGAAAGTCTCTTTAGGACTTTAAAAGGTCCCTTCCATGTAAGGAGGAGTTTATTTTTCGTCTCCGGAAGGAGAACAAGAGTTTGGTCCCCGACGGCCAAGGTTCGCAATCGGCTACCTTGATCACGATATAGTTTATAAAGACTCGCATGCGCAGCTGAAGATTTTTGTGCGAGCTGACATGCGTTAAGAATTCGATGGCGCAAGTCTACAACGTATTGATATGCAGACCGCGTATCGTTGTCGTCGGTGTCTGATCCGGCGAATAAATCACGGAGTATGGCCATTGGACCACGCGGCTTGCGACCATACAATAATTCGAAGGGGGAAAAACCCGTCGATGCATTCGGTAGTTCTCGGTATGCAAAGAGAATAGCGGGGAGTTGTCGATCCCAATCACTCGGCTTGTCGGCCGAAACTCGCGCAAGCATAGCTTTCATGGTAGCATTCCACCGTTCACAGCAGCCATTAGACTGTGGGTGGTATGGAGATGTCAATCTTTGTTTAATCCCGACCAATTCCAAGACTTTCTTAAAAAGCTCAGAGGTAAACTGTGGACCTCTGTCCGATAAAATTTCAACTGGAAATCCAAGACGCGAAAAAATA
Organism: Onchidella celtica; assembly: GCA_963931925.1. Lineage (NCBI taxonomy): Eukaryota > Metazoa > Mollusca > Gastropoda > Systellommatophora > Onchidiidae > Onchidella > Onchidella celtica. The sequence goes on along the minus strand of OZ007579.1, from coordinate 16,471,468 downwards.
GTAATAAGCGCTTCAGCTACATGATCGGCTGAAATGTCTTTTAGTGGGATGGCCTCTGGCCAACGGGTTGCGTAGTCAATGACAGAAAGTATAAAACGATGTCCTCTGTCTGACTTGTGTAGGGGCCCAACTATATCTACGGCAACGCGTTCAAATGGTCTGGAGACCATAGGCATCTCCTGCAGAGGAGCCCGCGATGCTCTTCCTTTAGGAGTACGTCTTTGACATACGTCACATGTTGATACGAACCGGTTTACATCTGCGTAAATACTGGGCCAAAAAAATTGCGATAGTATTCGAGACATAGTTCTGGCCTTTCCTTGGTGACCCGCCAAGGAAGTGTCATGCGCGAGACGAATAATGTCGCGACGAAAAGATCTTGGTACTACAAGTTGCATAATGGCCTTTCGCTTATTCCGAAAATTACGATATAATAAGTCATCTTTAATAAGAAACTTAGAGGTGTCCGGCGCTGTAGGATCAACTTTAGTAAACAAATGTTTCAATGTGGGATCTGAATGTTGCTCATCATGGAACGCACTAGACGTTATGTTCACTTCAATAGTAGGGTTACTTAATGCACTGTCCGCTCGTCGACTCGATTGTAGGCGTGTTGTCGCACAAGCAACACTCTCATCCTCAGTCCAAATTTCCAAGTTACCGATAGGAAACTTATTTACTTGAGGTACATTCCCTATGATTAAATCAGCCACCGGATTAGGCAGTACACATGCGGTAACAATACCTGTGAGAAAAGGTGTATCAATATAAACTTCCGCAAGACGGAATCGCTCTACAGATCCGCCAAAAGTAATACAAGTTACATCTTTATCCAAAAATTGTGTTGGACGGACTAGTGACTGCCGAACGCCGATAGTCGTGCATCCGGAGTCACGTAGAACGGAAGCGCGAATTGCGTTCATGCGGCCCTGGTAAAATGTTAATTCCCCCAGTTCATGTAGGGCAGACATGACTGGAATAGCTTTTGATTGTCATGAAGATTCAGAATGACAGTCAGTCTCATAAGGTGTAGATTTAACAGAGCAGACATTTGCCGCTTCCATTTTCACGTTACAAAATTTTTGTATGTGGCCTACCCTATTACACCTAAAACACATAATACGATGAGGATCGTTTCCACGATAAGGAAGACTCTGCGGTCTATCATAATCATGATTATTATCAAAATGCACTCGTCGCAGCGGTCCCTGAGGCCGGTTATATTGTTGGCCTGGATAGTTGCCACGATAATATGGGCGAGGCTCGTAAAAAGAATAGCTCTGGTATCCTCGACGCGGGGATAAATTACTTCGATTCGGAAAATCCCTCTGTCTAAAAAAAAACGGCTCTGATTGAGAGCGCGGATTTGGGGCCTGACGACGAGTCGGCCTTGAACGATCGTGTCCGGTTGGCGCTCCTTTGCCCACGTTGGCATAACACGGTGCTGTAGTTGAAGGCTTTGCCAAAGGACGATTTGGGTGGGCGGACGCATAACGTTCCGCGCACGATGTGATTTCTTTAGAGGATGTCGGTGCCCTCTCTTTAAGGTGGGCAACCAAATCGGAATGACATGCCGTATAGATTTGGTCTTTTAAGACCAAATCATAAAGTTGAAAATAATTTCCGGTAGTCACGTTCGCGAGCTCGATCCAGCGATCTAAGTAATGTTTCAGCCGATTCACATAAGTTGAGAAATTTTCAGATGGCTCAGGTTTACATGCGCGAAATCTCTGATGAAAGCCATCCTCGGTATGCTGGAATCGCTTAAGCAGTGCTGTTTTAAGCTTGTCATAGTCGTTGGCATCCTCTACTTTGAGGCTATGAAATACTTCTAGAGCCTTACCTGTTAGTAAATTAGACAGGCATGAACTGTACATCGCCTGCTGCCATCCGACGCATTTAGCGTGTAGCTCGAACCGATGCAAATATGCGTCGATCCGGTCGAGTTTTTCATTAAACGTCGGAAGTTTTGGTTTCTTAGCATACGTATTGCTGGCAGCAGTGGGGGCCACAAGCGATTCTTGCTCTAACTTCTTTATTGCGAGTTCATGCTGTCTTTCCTTTTCTCTCTCTCTTTCTTTTTCTCTTTCTCTTTCTCTTTCCTTTTCTCTCTCTATTTCTTTTTCTCTTTCTCTTTCTCTTTCTTCTTTTTCTCTCTCTCTTACTTCTTTTTCTCTTTCTCTTTCTCTTTCCTCTCTTTCTTTTTCTCTTGCTGCTAACCGATCCTCACGATCTCGGTCCTGTTGTACTTGTCGTTCGCACCACGAGGCGCGTTCTTCTTCTGGTATACCCAGAGCTTTGGCAGAGTCAATGTATTTGAGAAACTCGGCCATGATATGTTAAAATCTGTAATTAGTAAGTATTTACCTACTGTTACGGTATATCGCGGTATCAATATTATTATCTCTAACAGTTATTCTCTGTTAATATTAATTCAGTGTCTTACGTTAGCACTGCTTCGCGAAAAGAACGTTCTATCTCTCTCTGTAAATTGCAGGCAGTGTGTCTTCCACTGCAAAAACTTTATCTCTCTCTCTCTGAATATGACTTCTAGTAAGGCAGTGCCGTCTATCCGTTGCTCCCACTGCAATAAAATATATATATCGCCTTTAATGCGATAAAATAGTGTCTTGAGTGATCACTCTCAAAATTTATGTCTCTCTCAACGCGACGAACCAGTGTCCTCTGTTATCACTGTCAAAAATGTATCGCTCTCTCAATGCGACGAATCAAAATTATATCTCTCTCTCAACGCGACAAATTTGAAATATCTCTCTCTTCTTAAAACGCGCACACGCAGTGTCTTCTGTTACCACTGCAAAATTCTTCTCTCTATATTCGACGTGAAATTATCACGTGATCAAAAATTTATTCTCTCTCTCTCTCACATATCAATACCAGATTACAATTCAACGTGGTTTTAGCACGTGAAACACCTCAGGCATATATTGTAAACATAGCAATGTTAGTATACTAGTTTAAAGTTTATAAGGAAGCAAAAAGAAATACAATAAACAGGACGCTAAACTCACAAGAAAGACGAACGATAACAGACCCTACAAGTCCTAACCTATTTTACAGAAAGTTTAAGAAGAAGACAGGAGAGACATCTTCCTAAAGAAATGTGAGGAAGTAAGAAAAACGCCACAATCTATACGAATAATGGATCCCTAATAGAACTATTCACAGTGAAGCAAATCCCCCCGAGTTATCAATAGCCACCAAGGCACTCCAATATCCTTCGAAATGGCAAAGAAGATATGCTAAACTATGACCCCAACCAACCTCCCGCTCTTAAACTAAACATATAGTAAATGGAAAATAGCCTGGAACACAGAGCGGAAAGTACGTCGCCCTCCTCAAGACTGTCAAATAGATGGTTCACTTATCTTTCTTTTTGAGGAATTCAGATGGTAAATATCCTCAAACCATAGCTCGTTCCAAGCCCAAAAAAATGCGTTTCTGTCTCAGGTAGATCTGTAAGGTGAAAGGAGTCCCTCGCCGGTGTCGTCGGGTCAATGGGATGATGAGTTCACCATATGAAATTGAAGCAAAATATTAAATTAATACAAATTGCCTAAAATCTAAAGTAAAAAAGAACCTGAAAACACAATGTTACAACAGTACAATATTAAAAAGTGGGATAAAATACAATAGATTTTAGAATAATTTACCTAAATGGCATGGCGTTATTTAAGTTCTTTAAGGGGTCCCTCTCCAGTGTTACGAGTTGGGTATTAAGGAATTATAGGTGTTACGACTGCATTTAAAAATCGAGAGGTTTTTAGGAATTACTCATTCATACCATGCCACATACTAATAACAATCTGAATGGTTTTTATCGAGACCTGCAGGGCCACAAATTTATTTACTTATTATTCCCTAACAATTTCGTCTAGCTCTTACATACTAAAAAGACAACATCAGCAGCATCAAATGAAAATTCAATAATATGTCACTAGAAGTCCCCTCTAGATTCCTAAAAGATTATATCATTCTGTCTCACTCACAATTTAAGTATTACTTATCTATTTCTCAGATATAGTCTGCCTACTATCTAACAAATAATATTCTAATGTCTCAGACGACAATGTTATCTCATTTATTTGTGCCTACCGCTTATAATGGATCAAACTCGTCAATACAAACTGACGTAGTTAAGTTAGATCTAGATCTGCTCTAGGATGGGCTGGCAATCCCCAGCCTCATCCAGACACATCAATTTCAATTTACAAATGTGTATGCCAGACATTCATGCTAGATCTAGTTGCAAGCTAATATACATGGAAGTCTTGCATTCTTCGGTAGCACTCCTACTGGAAAATTAAGGTCAGCTTCACGTTCATTGTTGAATCAACAGGCAGACACTTACACTTGGTCCCTGATCAGAAATCAGGGAACAATGGGTAACAGCAGTGGATAATTCTCACAAATAGCGTATGGTCTTATTTCAGTGTCTATAAAGGACATAGACATGAATATAACAGTCTTCTGATTCTTCTGGCAGAATCCCGCCGACCGCCTGCACAGATGGATATTTCTGCATGGAGTGATCAAACATAGGAATGGCTGCGCTTATATACTGTGCGGCCGGCTGCAAATTAACATGTCAAAACCCTTCCTAAAGTCTCTAAACCCTCTACGTTTTATGTACGAATTTACTATCTCCCTTTTCTCACCCCTGTTAGAGTTCATCAAAATCACGGGGTCGAGAACTGCACCGTCACTGCTAACTTATCCATTTATTCTATCTTGCCCCACTTTCTTTCCATCTCTAAGAAAAAGCGTTACAAAAACAAACTGTTCACGAAAACAGTTCAAGGACATTTCCGCTGGTTAAAATCAACGAAACCGTGACAAAAAAACAAGTCGTGACCCAGCACGACAATTACAAGATCAACCCTGACAATCGTTCTCATTTAGGCCCCGCTCGTTACGACATCGCGCAGACGTCGGTTTGATGCAGGAATCCCCAACAGTAATCTCACCAATCCTACGAAAATCTACGTCGGATTGACGTAGTTATGCTGGGGTGGGGGAGGGGGTGTTGGGAAGAGTACGTGGGCGTTTCTTATAATCTTACTTACAGGAAACTTGACACTGAAAGTTAGCCCAATGTGAGATGACGCAAAAGCTCGAAAGATGAAAAAAACAACCCATTATCGTGCCAACACACCGTTAAATCAAAACTCGTACTGAATGATAAAGCTATTATGCTGTAATCAAGAACCTCCCCCCCCCCCATTTCATTCACTCCTCCCCTTTCTGTTTAGTTACTTTGCTTGTTCACCATTTAATGGAATTAGAACCCCCTCCCCCGGGCTGCATCTTTCTGGCTTCTGCTATTTCTGGTTATAAATTACACGGATTCACGCAAGGGACTCATGTATGTCTAGAACTTTCCCCTCTCCACACACACACACACACACACATACGCGCACGGACGCATGCAAGCACGCACACATACACAGACATGTGCATTTTCAGGAGAGGAGGTCCAGGCCGAGACACAGCATACAGAGGCGATTCAATTCGCCAAATTCCGTCCGTCGACTTGCGCGCGTATCGTCCATGTCAGCAATGGAACAATTCGCACCACACCCCTTCACAAATGAACTAAAAAGACTAGATCTAGTACCATAGAGCTCTGTGAGTAGTACTCACCGTGTTTATACGCGCGCAAATTGTGGACACACAGTGAAAGAAGGAATGGTCCGTCTCCTTATTCTGTGTCTCGGATGATACTGACTCACAATTCCAGTTTAGTAAATGTAAAGCCGGGACTGGTGGGTCAGTAAGGCTTCACAACAATCATTATAAGTATTGAAGTGTAAGTAGCAAGTTGACAGAAAAGAAAAAAACAGCAAAAATTCCGACCGAAAATATTGAAAAAAATGTGGTTCATCGAAATCTACGTCATGGCAACAATTTGGAAGTCATGGCAACAACTTGGAAGTCATGGCAACAATTTGGAAAAAATTTTCAATAAATGAAGACATAAATAGATGGCTGCGCCGCCGAGAGTGGCGAAATGACTGTCATTATTTCAGGTGATTCTTTTTTTTTTTTCTGTTGAGTTTCTGGTCAGGTTTTTCCATTTTTGTTGTTTGTTGTTGTTTGCCTTCTTTAATACCCGTTTCTCAAGCCGTCTATTTTTTTATTTTTTTTACTATTTTTTTTTTCCACACATTTTTGTCTGTCCATCCTGTTCATTTCACCCCCTTTCTTTGCCCCAATCATCTTTACTATTTTTTTTTCTTTCTCCTCTAGAGTCCTGGTTCTATTGTCGTTCTAGACAACTAAATTCCCATGTCGGCATTTGCAAGATTGTTTGAAGTGTCCGCCTGGATTCTTTAACATTTTGTTCCTCTAATTATCCCCAAAGGTTTTCAATCTGTTTTCTTTCGTGATCCCTTCATAATCAGGATTAGCATAGCACCCAATACCCCATTTTTCCCACCCCAAAATAAAATTTAAAAAATAATCTTTAACCCCTCCCCCATATTGCTCTCTCTCTCTCTCTCTTTCTGTGTCTCTCTTTGTCTCTGTCGCTGTCTCTCTCTCTGTCCCTCTCTCACCATCCGTCTGTTTCTCCCTCTGATTGTGCACATTCCCCTTCTCCCCTCTCTCTCTCTCTCTCGCTCTCACTCTGTCTGTCTACATTCACCTTTCTCCCTCATCTCTCTCCCTCTCTCACCCACACAGTACACATACACACAAACACACACACACATACACAACAATTCAGGATCAATGCGATAGACCTAGCTAGCAGCACTCATGGGGACAAATCGAATCACTGAGCTGAACGACAGAAGAAACCAACATGCACAATCTGGAAGAATACAACTGAACGCGCCTCTGTACCTTCTCTGGAGTAAACTACCGATCTGGGGGCCGTCCATAAATTACCAAGAAGAGGAGGGAGGGAGGCGTCTGAAAAGGGGTGGGGGGGGGGTGGATTCTGGGGAGCCTAAGTGAGATTTTGAATTCGGCAAATAAAATAAAACGGTTTAGTTTTGTTTATGTTTATGTTTTCTCAACAAGTTAAGTTGTTGGATTATATTTTTTGAAAAACATCATGTTTCTGATGAATGAGTCAAATGGTCCATGCAAAACGCCGCTTGAAAAGTTCTAGAACACCCAAACTTTAGGTATGACCATTCAACATTCCAATGGGTCTACGCTTGAACGGGTGCGGCTAGTTTTTGAACGCTTCTGGTTTGGATCCCCTGTGTTTTGGTCTCTATTTTAGGAGGTTCGTTTGTCCTTGGCATTTACACCTCATTTTTCTTGTTCTTGTTTCTGTGTGTGTTTATGGAAGGGATTTGTTTTTTTTTTTAGAATTTTGCCCGGGCAGCGGCCTTTTTTGGCCTGCTTTTTTGGACTTTCAACTGCCAAGGTAACTTTAATGTGCGCAATGTGCACATGGGTTCTCCGAGGTTTTTATCCTTATCCGAGAGGTCCAGGTGCTCGATCCTACCTACATAGGACCAGGGACAGGAATCCCCCCCCCTCCCCCCCCAAAAAATTCAACATGCCTGCATCGCGGATCGAACCCTGTACCTTCGGCATGAGAGGCGATCACTTTACTTCTAGTAGTCTAGGCCAATGTGTTCGCAAAGGATCGCCTTCCGTCCTATCGTTCTTTAATCTGTCTTTCCTCTTTGCTTTTTCCTAGCACAATAGTAAGCGTCAACGTGTTCACCTGCTTTTTCCAAACTTAAACTCAAACGTGTACTGGAGGGTGGATGAGGAGATGAGGGTGGATGAGGCCAAGCGTATGAATAATGTAGACGAGAAAAGGAGGAGGATGTCAAAAATCGCCAAAATCGAATATACATACTTTATGGATAGCACCTCCAGCCTCTCCACTATTTCTTACTCCCTCCATCGCCCTATTCAGATCTAACACTTCACTTTAAATCGTCATAATTTCCCCCGGTTTCACCGTTAAAGCTTTTTATAGTTTATTTGATCAGTGTTTTCTATCCAAATGTGCCTGAAATTGCATTCCCGTGTTATATAATCAAGTCGCAATTCATTCATTCCGTTTTTGTTTATTAAATGCGTCAGTGCTGAATTTCTTTCCTTCACCGGCTAATGTCGAGGCGCTTGTCCAAATGCGAACGTGTTTTGCATAAAAATAAACTGATGAAAAAAAAAAGATAGAACTAGCCATCACTGCTGGGTGTTACAAAAACCACAGAAAATCTGTAGGGTTCCAGCAGGGCTTGAAGCAAAGTCAAAATAAATATTATGGCAAAGAAAAAGTTGTAGATCTATGTAGTAAAGCCTTGGGTTGGAAATAATAGTACAGAAACAATACAATAAAATGCAAAGGAAAAGGGAAGAACAAACCAAGCTTTCAGTATATTTACTTTTATAAGGAAAAAATGTAACAGGGTGGAAAATCGAACCAATAAAAGAATTGAACAAACAATAATTAATGCAGAATGTAAATCCGATACGATTACTTAGCTGCGAGTCTAGACCTGGATTTTCTTAGCGGATCGCGTCAGGTGCCTTTTGTAGTATCGTTTCCGTATTATTTCTTACGGGGGTTTTCTACGCACAACTTTTTTTTTTCTTCATTACTGACAAGAGCATTTCACAATCTTTCAACCCCTAATTCGTAACCCAAGTGGCCATTGTTACGGGACCGTAGTGTTTTACATTATGAACTATAATTGAACAGTGAATAGAAGCCAGTATTAAATTTTTCTCTATTCGGGTTTGTTATTCGTCAACGGTTCCCTCACGACATTACGTTTCCCTAACAATGGAGATAGAACACGCAAGAGCTAAGGGCGGTGTAATTTGTGACATAAGAATGCCGCAAGTCGTATTTTCTTAGACTAAAGAAGGGCTTCATAATGACTATGATAAGGGACTAAGCACTGTCATCGATGATCCGATTCCTGGACAGTAATCTCATCCCATTCTGCATTGTGATAACTCCACGCTTGCTCATGCCTACTATCTCGGGAAGTTAAAATAGAAAAAGTGGGATGGGGAAATGGTAAAGAAAGGGGGGGGGGGAGGGGAGAAACAAGGACGCACGGGACAGTTTGTTTGGCGGACATTCATTGGTTATCGTCCTACAAACCAAAACCCGGATCTTAATTCTTGTTTGTTCCACCTGCACTTTTTGCACAACTGAGAAATTTGACGTTAAACGTTTCAGCCTTTCGTATTACATAGATGACTGTTTCTGCGAGTATGAGTAGATAACGTCTTTGTGAAGTAAGAATTTCTGATTTGTATTTTCCTAGACCAAAGAAAGGCTTCATAATGACTGTAAGAGGGTACTAAGTACTGTCACCGATGATCGGTTCTTGGACAGCTGTCAATCAATAATTTATTTGATCCCCTGCCGACAGAGTGAGTGGACTGACTACCTGTCCCCGCTCTGTACACACAGCCATTCTTTTTTGTTTTTCGTCCACTTGATTTGTTTTGTCTTGATTTCTCACTCGCTCACTCCTTCCTTCTCGTTTCTTGTTTTTCTTCATTCTGTCCAAACACTTCCTTCTGCCTACCCCCCCCCCCCAACATTCTCCCCCCCCCCACACCCCCCACCCCCCACATACACTCCCAGTTCTCACTCCTTGTCTCTTTCTTCTCTTTCTCTCTCTGTCTCTTTCTTTTCTTCTCTCCCCCCCCCCCTTTCTCACTCCCTTTCGTATTCTTTCTCCTTCTCCCTACCTTGGTCGCCCACTCGTTCTCTCTGTCTCTCTGTCTCTCTCTCTTAGCTCTACTTTTTTTCGTTCTTTCTACCCCCCCCCCTCTCTCTCTCTTCTCTCTGTTTCTCTTTCCCTCTCGTGCGCTCTCTTTCTCACTCTCTCGATCGCTTTCTCCTTCTCCCTTTGTCGCCCACTCTCTTTCTCTCTCTCTCTCTCTCTCTCTCTCTCTCTTCGCTCTACTCTTTCTCTACCCCTCCTCCCTCCCCCTCTCTTCCTCTCTCTGTTTCTCTATCTTTCTCGTGCGCTCTCCTTCTCACTCTCTTTCGTTCTCTTTCTCCTTCTCCCTCTCTTTGTCGCCCTCTCTCTCTCTCTCTCGACCACTCTCTCTCTCGCTGCTCTGATTCTCCCTAACCCCCCCCCCCCTTCCCCCTTTATTTCTCTCTTTCCATTTTTTAAAAACAAGTAAACGATTTGACATTTCCTTCAGTTATCAATATTTCAATTCACCATGTCTTGTTGCCCAGTGTTTGAGCGATTAAATTCCATTAGTGCATCACGCTATACTCAACACTAGTGGTTCTCAATCTTTTGCAGACAATCGCCCCTTTAGAGAGGTATCATATTAAACCCAGTGCACATCATAATTTCCTGTATTTGCTCAGTAAATCTGGGAAAAAGCCTATCATAGTATGCTCGGTCAGACACAGTCAGCTTCTGCCATTAGTTCTTTGGTGTACATTTTGCTGGCAGTGTCTGACTGTGTCTGACCGGGCTTAGTATGACATCTCGCTTAGGCTCCAAATTTTCTTCCATCGCCGGCAGTGACGAATCTACGAAGAAACTAATGAAGCTTCGGCTTCACGGTCCCTAACCCTGGACAGGCCCTGAAGAAACTTTTTTACTGAGTGAATGGATTTTGGACGTTGCAATGTTGCTGTAGGTTGCAAAGGGGCCCCACAAATGTAGGTCAGCAACAGCATCGGGGGGGGGGGGGGTTCGCAAAAAAAAAAAAAGATTCCTACTGACAGCCAATTTACCAATTTATACTTTTCACAAGAAGACTGACTACCCGTAAATTACATTGTTAAATTCTCATAGCTTTATTTTTTTTCTCATTGCTTTATTTCAATAAGCGTGTTGATTATTCATTATAAAACAGAAAGCACTCTTTATAAACCATCGAATACCCAGTCTGAATTTGCCATTCACAACACCTCTGAAATAAAATGCCGAACAGATTATTAATAGTCTGATTAACACAAAAATATAAATATTTAATTTGAAAAAGTATTTGTAGGTAAATTAGCTAGGGTAAGTGTATGAAAGATAGGGTATTTCGGCTCCAGTGGCCGTATGCATAATCAATGCGTAAACTAAAGTAAATACGTTGACTGGTGTTAACGCAAGAAATGAATACAATTTCTCGTGTTAACACCAGTCAACGTATTTACTTTAGTTTACGCATTGATTATGCATACGGCCACAGGTGACCTATTTCAGGGTACACTCGGCAGAGGGTCAAATGCATTTGAAAAAAAAAAATAAAGTCTTTTCTGTTCATAAAACCCATCCACACGTCGTACTGCACAACATCTCAGTGACTGTCATGTATATGCCCTCAAATCATCCTCCAGTCATGTTTTCCTGCCCCCCCCCCCCGCCCGCTCATTTTCGCACCTTTGTCGCCCTTTACTTCGTTTCCATTCCATCCCTCTTGGAAATCAAATTCCCTCCACCCCCCTCCCCTCAGGGAGGGGAGGGATATTTCCCATTTTCAGAACCACTGCTCAACACTGTCAAAAGTTCCGTTCAAAAAATTGTTGAAAAGGCTAAAAAGTTTTAAACTTGGAAAAACATGAGCAGCTACACTGTGTCAGCAAATCTGAAGAACTTGAAGTGGGTGGGATTTTTTTTTTTTTTTTTTGGTTTAATTCATGTTTTTTTGTTTGTTCTTAGTTTTTTGTTTTGTTTTCAATGAGAAAAGATAAACATTTCGACATTTTACTAGGCTAAAAGACATGATTGAACGCATCAGGTGCCAGGTGAATGTGACGTTTTTTTAATTTTGTATTTCACAATCTGTGCTAGCTGCATGGCAAGGAGTTTTGTTAGTTGAAAATAATGAAAGATTGAGAGATGGAGAGTGAGTGTGTATTTATATGTGTATTTGTGTGTGGGTGTTTGTGTGTTTGTGTGTGTGTGTGTGTGTGTTTATATATGTGAGAGTGAGGGAGGGGAAAAGAAAGAGCGAGTGAGAGAGAGAGATGGGCATAGAGAGAGAGAGAGTCAGAGAGTTAGAGCGAAAGAGAGAGAGACACACAGAGAGAGAGAGAGAGAGAGAGAAACACACACACACACACACACACAGAGAGAGAGAGAGAGAGAGAGAGAGAGAGAGAGAGAGAGAGAGAGAACCATGAAAGAAATTCCCACACCATACAAATGAAAGAAACTTACTGAAACTTTCGGCCACCAAGTAATAAGCCCACATTATCTCGTGTGTGTAACGTGGGTGTGTTATAAGTGAAATGTATGACCTCGCAAGACATACTGCTCATTATGAAAAGTCAGACATATATTTCTGTGCCAGAATGTTGTTTTGTTCACGGCATTCTGTACTCCAGAGGGTTAAGGACCCATGCAGTCCTTTAGCTCCCGCAATGATACTCTGCTTTTCCCAATCCGGTATCAATCATTGTGATCATACCCAGTTCTTCCATTAACTGCCACAAATCTCCTGATACAAAACGTGGAGTGATTACTACCTGGACAGAGGTTCTCGCACTGTTGCGGCACAGAATCGGCAAAAGCTAACATCACACCCGAGACGCAGAATACAGAGTCGGACCATTCCTTCTTTCACCATATGTCCACAACTTGTGCGCGTATAAACACGGTGAGTGCTACTCACAGCGCTCTGTGGTACTAGTCTTTTTCGTTGAATTATGACTAATATAGAAACAATACATTATTTCTCACTGGAGGCTTTCCTACACAAATGTTTTAATTTGGCTATATTTCGGCTTAGCGATGACATACATGAGCATGTACTCGTGGTCTTCAGGAAGTTGTGTCCTAGTTTTAGAATCCCTGATCTATCAAAGACAGTGCCATCAGCGCCCAGGGGGAAAGGCATTAATGAACTTTTACTCACTGTCTTCAAGATGTTCACCTCTATCTGACCTGCCATTTGTCAAGTAACTGGCATGGGGGCACTGGTATTACGGGGCCTGGCTACTCAGATACAGATGATGGACTTGGTCAACGTTATATTAAGAAAGATCTGGCGCTGAAACAAGACATGACATTGACAGGCTCCAGTATTTGATAGAAAAAAATACAGAATACCTGTAGCGTCATAGCAAGTTTTTGTTTTTTTAATGACAGAAAGTTTGCTTTTTTCCCCCACTTTCATTTCCAATTCCTTTGTGATTTCTTGTGGCACACCTGTGTTGTTTGTTTCTAATAGAACATTTTGAGACTAGCATTAAATAATAGTAACTCGTGTTAAGACCTTATAATATCACTGAAACCGTGCATGATGTTTAGAAAGGCAAAGTCTATATTAATAAAACGCGATATTAAGTAGTACACATTTATCCATGCACATTCGAGCGTCCGAGTAGCAAAACTTACGCCTAGAACACCGTGACAACCACAAAACTTAGAAACATAATACAACTTTCTCCCAAATTCAGTAAAAATAATGCAATTGTTCAATTGACATGTAGGCATGTCACGACCCTAGTTCTTGTCTGTTCCAAGAAATCCGACGTTAAACGTTTGCGGCATTAGTATTATGACAGGAAGTTGAAACAAATCCGAACTGTGAAACAGCTTGATAAGTACAATACATTTTAAACAAGTGCCAATGTGTGCATTAAGTTAACTAGTAACTGCCCCATTCTTCGAATGGTAAAAAACAAAGCTCACCACTCCAGACCGAAAGGAATCAGCACAAAGACATTGATGTCGAGACACTTTGGGTCATCCACATAAAATCGGCGATCAATAGATAGATAGGATAGTATTACAGTAGTACACAGTGCACAATAGTGCGCACCGAGCATTTTTCATGGGCTCATGTGTTCGTAAAAAATGATCTAAATATTTACGCACAGTTTTCTTGGTATGAATGAATGGCACTCACCTCATCTGTATAGGTAGAATGCGCATATTTCACTTTACTTCCGGGTCCGCCATGTTGTTTGGCTAGACCTGTCCACAACAATGGAGGAATGCAGTGTAGAAGACGCTAAAGTAAGCCATTTGGACCCAGTCAATGCTAGGCAGATCAAGAATTGTAAAAATTTGAAATGAATATTCTCTGGTTTCACATATTAGCAGTTATCTTTGTGTTCTATTAGTATTACTGTTCTGTGACCGCAGTTTCAACTTGTATCACCTACAATAATGGGGGAATTTCCCCAACCTATCTGTGGCAGCTCAGTTTTGCCTTGTCATTTTAACATAAAATTTGATCAAATTAAATTACACTGTATCATTAAGCAACAGTAATCTGAAAGGACAACATGTGGAACTTGTTTAAAATGGATGAAATCAGGCCTACTAGATCTAGGATCTTGATCAGTGCAGTTCAGAAGGAATTTACTGAATCTGCTTCCTCCAGAAAACACACTAACAAGTAGGATGTTCTTAATGATTCAACTTGAAAGAAATTCACAACTAACCCAGTTCCAAAACCTACTACCGAACTGCCTGGTCCTAACCGTTAATTCTGTCAGACACCTACCTTCACTCGGATATAAAATATTGCTCTAGGGCCCTAGGCTAGATCTATCTGGCCTGCAATATCGTGCAATACATGTAGCCTATGGAGATCTAGATCTAGCTCTCCTGCGACGAAAATAACAGGCTTAGTTTTATCACATTATTCAATTAAGATGTAAAATGATGATTACCTGAGACGAAGTGCTCGGCACAAACAAAATGGTGCGGCTTCAGAGTTTTGGAGTCAATTCCCTTTCTGTTCACTGCCTTCAACCACAGACGACGTCGACGTTCCGTTAATTCTTTCACTTCCTTTCCCTCCTTAACACGGACGCTAGGGAATCTGAACATCTTACAGCCACCCTTTCCACCCTTGTTGCTGCAACCAACAACGATGCATTTCGCTATCATTGTAACTGTTTTAATATCCAAGTGGAATTTGTCACGCTTCGCACTCACTTGAATCGACTCCACTGGCCAAACAACATGGCGGAAAACCAAAACGAAACCACTCTGTGACGTCATGCGCATTCTACCTATAACACTATACTCGGTATCACTATCAAAGTTTTCTTGGCTTGGCTGGGTCGTGAACTCTAGTTTACATTTCCGGTAAGAGGCGGAAATGACGAAATTGACGGAAGTACATTATCACGTCGTATTCGCAATCATGAACTGATAACTGATAATTATAACTGAATTTCTGGGAAAAGTAAAGAGTTGCGGGAAAAAATGAGCTCGACACGTACAGGCTTAATAAATGTTACATACATGTGCCAAGTTTCATTTCTCTACGTTGCGTAGTAAAAAAGCCTTTGCGGTCGCAAAGATGGGCCCAAGCTCCATTATTATATGATACATCATCTACACACTAAAAGATCTCCAGTTTTTCAGAAAATGGAGATAGAACAAACAAGAACTAATGTCGTGATATTAAATATCATGGTCAGCGAAAACAATATTTTCAAAGTTGAGCCCTACCCTTTCCAACCCGGATTTTTTTATAATCAAATATTCCAACTTTCCCTGTTCATGTTTTGTGAAAAATAAGTTCAGTCTTCTAATAAGTTCAAAGATCTTGAACGAGGCCCTTGCAAGGGTTGGCTTGTGATAAATATTGTATTTCCTGAAAGAATAGAGCCAGCCAGAAGAGCCTTGTTATGAATGTTCTCAAGCCTATGGGAAATATAGATGTTGAATGAAACTTAGAAACGCAAGAGAAAAAAGAGGAAAGAATTACTTTAATAATATTATATATTTCAAAAACGAAGGAGAACGCTGGAAAACGGAAACGGAGATCTAATGGAGACAAAGAAGGATGGCCGAATCTTATGAAAGAACGAAGGTTCAAAGAGCTTTGCGATTCTCCTGGTGATAAACATTTTATTTCTTGAAGCTGTACAGCCAGCTCGTAAGGCCGTTGGCTGGAGCTCTTGTTCCGGGTTTCGACTTCCGCTGGGGCAAGGAGCTAGCCACGTGTCTCGATGTTTTGAAAGTAGCCACTCGTCGGCAATCTGAAGGGGTCCACGCTGTGTGTCTCTGTCACGGTCTTTATGTGCTGAAAAATTTGATAAAATCTCAAGATAACAAACTAACATAAAAACTGGATAATGTAGTTCAAAACGAAAAAAAAAAATCAAGATGAAAGTATGAGCCTTAGAGGTAGTTTCAAATCTCAAAACATCCATTTTCTCTGCACTGAAAAACGGCTGCCAGACAACGCTAGCCAATAATGCATGCAATGCTTTTAACAAGGTCAGAGAGTTTGGGGAAATTCATAACTACGCCCTCCTGGAACTAATAAATTCCAGAGTAAAAAATGACAGAAAATTATGCCGAAAACAAGCGATAAGCATACAAATAAATTGGCCAAGCCGATTTCCCCTCGCTATGAGATACATTTCATCAATGGCAGATCTCAGTTTCATGACATTTTTAAGATAAATATAAAGAGAGCCAAGAGTAATGACGGTTAAAAAAACACCCACATCGGAAATGAAAACGAAGGGAAAAGAGGAATAAAAAGACAAATTACAGGAGGAAAAAGACAAAATTGTTATGAAACAATTACAGAAAAAAAAATCCTGCGTGAGATATAGATGTTGAATGAAACTAAGAAATGCAAAAGAGAACAAAAAAGAGAAAGACTTTATAATATCGCATAAAACAGAGGGAGGGAATGACACTGAAACAACGTAGGTCGAGATTTGTAGGGTAAAGAAGGCAAAGAAAGATGGCTGAATGTTATGGAAGGACAAAGGCCAAGAAATGGGGAAAATAATTATCGATGGGATATGAATATTTGGCAGAATAATGAGAGAGTGGAAGAAAAAGAGCGGTACTTAGAGGGAAGGAGGAAGATTCAGATAGCGAGAAATAGAGAAAAGGGAAGGGGTGGAAAAGATTGTGGTAGAGAAAGAGAAAGGTGGCAGAGGAGGAGAGAGAGAAGGAGACAGAGAGTGAGAGAGAAAAGGAGAAAAAAAAAAAGAACGAAAGGGAGAGAGAGAGTGAGAGAGAGAAAAGGAGAGAGAGAGAGGGAGAGAGAGAGAGAGAGAGAGAGAGAGAGAGAGAGAGAGAGACAAACAGACAGAAAACAAAGGGGTGCAGAAAACCAGAAATATTTAAAAAAGATAAATAAAAAAAGCAAGCTGAAGCGATGTCAAGATTTATCTTTGTGGCATGCAGAAAACAAGGAAAGAAACGTGCATTCACCAAAACACACAACAAAGGAAAAAGACCCGGAATGAAAGGAAAACAATAACAGAAAAATTGTCTGTTTGCTCAGTGGGAGATTATCAGCTGTCCAAATATTTAAAAAACAACAACAATATTTTGTCAAATATTTGACGCATTCTTCCAGAATCAACACTGTTGTTTTCCCCCCTGAATATTGTTTGTTTGTGTATTCATTCAACATTACGTTAGCATTTCCAGTGCCGCCAGACCTTAAAATATTGTTGTTTACTTTCTTCCCTATTTGTGTCTGGCGTAGGGGAAATACGAAACTACCGCCTGAAGTTATAATCTCCTGTTTCACGCGCCAAAAACAAAGGGAGGGTAATAAGATACGTGTGCACGAAAAAAAGGGGAAGAGGGGGGGGGGCGCTAAAGGGCTGACTTGCAAGGTAGGGCGGGGAGGAGTTTGAAGGAGGGATTGTCCCCACGATCTCTGTTGTCCCACAATGTCTATTAAGCTTAAATTGGGAGAGGGGTCTGCTGTGGAGTGACACTCATTTTTTTTCAAGGACAGTAATGAAATAGAATGTTTTATTTTATTTACTTTTTTTAAATTCAGCCGAATATTTTGTAATGTTAATGGCAATACTGTTTCTAAAGAAAACAGTCAGGTAGTTCTTGTAATATGCCCAATGATTTATCGTGGACATCGAACAGTCTGATGGCCTTAGGCTCATAGAATAAGGAATAGGGTGCAGCCAAACGTATGACAAGCCGGTATAGGGGAAGCAGGGGTCGAAAGTTGCCAAACTGGAGCATACACGTACATATGGGTGGTTCCTAACGTCAGGGGTCAGCCGTGGAGCACAGAAAGAAGGAAAGAGAAAGATAGAAAAGCTGTTATTTTGTTGTTGTTGTTGTTGTCTTTTCGCTTGAACTTCTCCCCAGCAAAATTTCCTGGCAACCAGGGGCATGAAAATCTACGATCTACACAATCGCAATCACTCGCACCTAAACCTGGCCGACTGTGACACAGTCAAGTGCTCGAGCCATGTTTTGCCAATCAGCCATGGCCGCTGAGCCCTCCATCCATGACTTCAAAGGGCAGTCGTGCTGCTCCGCTTTTCTGAGCACTAACTACGCATAATATACACTTCTGATGGCCTCACATTTTCTTTGAAGTCTAGGTAATGGTAGCACATCTATTCACTGGGCGGCACATGCTCATAAAAGTACCTCAATTTCCAACAACTGAAGAGTTACAGCATTCTTTTATTCATGAGCAGACACAATTAAAGGCCCACTATTCAGAACTTTATAGTCCCATCCAGGCTTTCCTATTCCGACCTTGCGTATGCTGATGTAAGTATATCTGGGAGCGTCTCCTCGTTCGAGAACAGTTAGTAGAACTCCCTGAGGGATAACGATCGTAATTCTCTACCTCAGTGTCATTTACTCACATTGCCCATAGTTATGGAGATCCCATGTTAGAATCTCCCTTGAGGGGAATTCATTTCTGGCACTATTTGTAAGTCTTTATTTACTGACCTATGGCATTACGCGGAACACACCTTAGTAAATCACATGTACTATTAACTGAGTGTAAATTATATGGAATATTGCTTGTTACTTTAAGATGAATCAAGTACTTATTTAGTCTTAGCGAAAAACTTGATATTCGAAATATCATAAATAAATCGTGACCTTAGTTCTTGTATGGCACTGTTTCCACTTTCTGACCAAAAAAAAAAAAATGCAAATCTCTTAGTATGTAGAAGAGGTGTAACAAATTCACACTTTGACATGAGTTTAAAATGCGTTTTATCAAGCTGTTTCACAGTTCCGATTTATTCGAACTATTTAGCATACTACCAAAGCCGCAAACGTTTGATGCGGAGTTTCTCAGCTGTACAAAACGTGGAGTTGGAACAAACAAAAACTAAAGTCGCGATAGGCCGCATGTCATGCACATTAAAAGCAGTCGTGGTGGCAGGGCTTAAAGGTGCCATTGGACAACAAAAGAGTCATGGGGCTAATTTAGAGGCGATATGACGAAGGGGGGGGGGGGGGAGGGACTTGTCTATGGAGTAGCCAAATTGTGCTGAAAAGAGAAACGTAAAACTTCAAACCAAGATATAACACACACACACACACACACACAAACGTGAGCGAGGTCAAGGTGTAGGCCGACTAAAGTCAGAATGTCTCTATAGAGAACAGCTAATGGAAATCTCTCAAGAATGACACTCTAAACGATCTTTGCTTGAGACTGTCAATGTCCTTTTAAAAATCGTGTAGTAGGCAACATTTTTACTCTACTGAACGGGTGGTTGATGAGCATTTCTCGAACTGTCTCCTTCTGTCTTGTCATTCGGTCTTACGTCTCGTTTCTTGCTAGGACATTATGGCAGCTGTCGTGTCAGTATGGTTTCTCAAACTCAAACTGAAACTCCTGACTTTATTGATTTCACTGTCTCTGACGATACAAGAAGATTGGAAATAACCAACTTGGAAGTATGATCTGCAAAAAAAAAAAAAAAATAGGCTAGTTCGAGGAATGTTCAGCTTGATTGCGAAAGTATGATAATTAGCTTTACAGTAACCGGCAGAGTTCTTGCACAAGAGAAAATGGCACGGCGAGCCTTCCTATAGTGATGATGTCGCTCCGCGCATTGTAGAAGTTGAAGTTTGGCAAAGGCATAACGTGAGTCGATACGATGACGGTAGCAAGAGGCAACACGATAGACAGAATATAAAAGAATGATAAAACAGACAGACCCTTTCAAGAAGACCCGGGTGACGAGATGGTTCAGAGGCAAGGTGCTGTCCTCTCATGCCGAAGGTACCGGGTTCGATATCCGCTCGGTACAGGCTTGCTGGGATTTGGGGGGGGGGGGGAATTCTTGTTCTTGATCCTATGATGGGTAGGATCGAGCACTTAGTCTTCTCGGATAAGGACGAAAAATTCAGAGGGCATGTGTACACCGTGTGCACGTTAAAGATTATCTTGGCAGTTGGAAATCGAGAAGAGCAGGCTGAAAAAGGCCGCCGTCAGGGAAAAAAATCTAAAACAGGAATTCCCAGCACAACAAGAAAAAGAAAAATAAGAAAAATGAGGTGTAAATGGCAATGGCAGCGAACCTGCTGAAAGAAAGACCTGGACACAGGACCCTACCAGGAGCTCCCACCAATCACAAACGCTCATTGTGAAAGAGGCTTTAGCGTTCTTACCCTGTCTTTTTCAGGGTCTTCAGTAATTTAGCTCGGGATTTCTCGGTCCTCTGGTTCGGCTCTCTGAATTATTGGACGTGTTCTCTCATGACTGGTCTTGCTGTTCCTGATGTCACGTGATCAAGGGGGCTTGGGAAGGGAGACACCAGGGGCAGGGAAGGGAGACACCAGGCCCAGGGTGCTAATCTCCAACTGTTCACACCGTATGCTCCAGCAGGCCCAGACTGTACCAGTGCTAAGTCAAGTGAGCCAGAGGGTTTTTCAATCTGGGACTCACGAAGACATTTTCATTGCCGTGTTGCAGAAAAAGTCATTATTTTAAGCCGGTATGATTATGATGATTGAATCTAGGTCCCTTTAACTCTTAACTTCATTTTATAAGGTGCTTGTTCTAGAAGGTTCGCTGCCGTTGGCGTTTGCGCCTCAGTTTTCCTGTTTTGTTTTTTTTTTCTTGTTGTAGTAGGGATGAATTTTTTAGAAATTTGAACGGGCAGCGGCCTGTACGGCCTGCTGTTCTCAATTTCCAACTACCAAGGTATCTTTAACGTGCGCAAGATGCACACGGGCCCTCCGAGGTTTTCGTCCTCATCCGAGAAGACTTGGTGCTCGATCTTACCTACCATAGGATCAGGGACAGGAAAATGTGAGAAAAATCCCAAAATTCCAACATGACTGCATTGACCGGGGATTCGAACCCGGTAGTTTCGGCATGAGAGGCGAGAACCTTACTTCTAAACCAGCGTGTCCCCCAACTTCATTTTATACCGTGAAATGGTTATTGTTAAAAGGACAGTGGTATTTTACACTATAAGTCATAGCTGAGCAGTGAATGTAACTCAGTATTTTCTCTATTCAGCTTTGTAATTAGCCACATTCTTAACAACAGGCCCACGGAAATAATTATTCTTTTAGTCTGCATTACAAATTCTTGCGACCAACATTTTCTTTTGGTCACCAATGGAGATGGAACGGGAAATAACGCTGAATGCAACTGGAAATGCCTTTGTGGCTCCAGTCAAACTTCTTTGTTCGCATTTACGCTCCTTTCCCATATTAAAACGACAGTTTTGGAGGGGGCGGGGGGGGGGGGAGATTGAACAACAACAACAACAACAACAGCAACAACAATAACAACAGCAGCAACAACAACCCGACGATTTCTAACATGGGTCCGGATTCATAATATGGGCAAATTCTCGGTTGATATTCCTCACTGCCTCCTG